>OY978221.1:37396322-37813576 GCA_963854785.1 Vaccinium vitis-idaea | reverse complement strand
AGAAAAAACACATATTACACAAATACACACCATCAAAATCCATGACTGCCAATGATTGTATAGAGTATAAACAAATTAATCTGCCAATTAATTTATTATAGAAGCACAAATTGCTAAATACACTGCGTGTATAAACACAACACTTGGAATTTGATTGGACTCCAAATTCTCAACTTGCAAGCAGATCACTAGGTTAGTTTCCATAATCATACTTAAAAGACTTGTTTGAGACTCGGATCTACATTGGGATAGTCTGTGAAATGGCTCTCACAAATCTATGACTTCTTCTAACAAAATAGGGTAAAGTCCACTTTACCCCTTGTGGTTTGGAGTTGCTGCAGATGACCCTTGACATTATCACTTGACCACATAACCCCATATGTTCCTGATTCTTTTCTTCCTTCTTTGCCAACGCATGTAACCTTGCATTACTTCTTTCACGTTCCTTTTTTGTATTCTCCTTTTGGGGAAGGGGAATAGCTTATGTACAAAAATAACTGGATTAAGATCCAAGACACTAATAGACTTAAAGTTTCAAATTATGAAACAATGAAGTAGAATGAGTTAGTAATCCTAACACTACCAGTCTACCAGTATTCGATGATTGAGAACCCTTTGGGACGGAGAAAAAACATATATTACACACCATCAAAATCCATGACTACTTATACCACCCATGGGTTGTCCCAGCGGTAAGGGCGAATGCCTGCTTGCAACATAGCAAGGGTTCGATTCCCCCTAGAGGCAAACCATGATTTAAGTGGGGGGCCATGGCGGTGGGTTGTTGTGCTAGTCTCCCCCGAGAATTAGTCAAGGTGCACGTAAGCTAGCCCGGACACTCGGTCATCAAAAAAAAACCCCTAACTGCTTATGCGTGTATAACCAAATTTATCTGCCAATTAATTCGATTGGACTCCAAATTCTCAACTTGCAAGCAGATCACTAGGTTTTTCCAGAATAATACTTAAAAAACTTGTTGGGACTTGGATCTACACTGGGATAGTGTGTGAAATGGCTCTCAGAAATCTATGACTTCTTCTAACAAAATAGGGTAAGGTCCACTTTACCCCTTGTCGTTTGGGATTGCTGCAAATGACCCCTGACATTAGCACTTGGCCACATAACCACTTATGCTTCGCAAAGCATAAAGGGTTATGAGTGATAATGGCAAGGGATGACCCCCGCACCAACCCCAAACCATAGGGGTAGAGTGGACTTCACCGAACAAAATATAGGATGTGTGAGTGTGTGTAGGGAGAGTGAATCAATTTTTCAGAAAATTACAAGACTCGTGAGATAGGCATGTACCTTTTGTGGGATCTGCGTATACATACAGGTTAGATTGTGACAAAGTACTACCCCTATAATTAACAGATGCAGATAGCGTGTATTCACACACACACACACACATGCGATTCCTCCTCGTTCAAGTAGCTTGGAATGGATCAGTTGATGCTTGATTCGGATTTACCACTACAACATAAGTAGCTGAAAATCAGAGGGAGCTTCCAACACAAATATTTCGAATTTAATTACAAGGACATCAATCTTTCAATAAGGATTCAAATATGAGTGCTGAGTAAAATTGCATCCCAAATAGGCAAAGACTGTAACACATACATAAGCTAAATGTCATATTTAACTTAAGCTACATTGCTACTGCCTAGCTGCATTGAAATCACTACCCTGAATTTTCTGGTCTACATGCAAAGTCAGTGATTAACATTCACTAAGGACAAAAACAGACAAATGACATGGATACAACACGACAAGGAGATGCTGATATGGTGCTCCCTAGAAAATCAGGGCATGACATTAACTACTTCATATTTTATGTGATAAAACTCTCATATATCAAGATATCCTACAACAAAAGAATGAAGAATGCGATCTAATATCTGTTCTAGAAATTTGTTTTCAACAA
Organism: Vaccinium vitis-idaea; assembly: GCA_963854785.1. Classification (NCBI taxonomy): domain Eukaryota; kingdom Viridiplantae; phylum Streptophyta; class Magnoliopsida; order Ericales; family Ericaceae; genus Vaccinium; species Vaccinium vitis-idaea. The sequence goes on along the minus strand of OY978221.1, from coordinate 37,811,652 downwards.
GTTTAACTAGAAACTCGAACAGAGAAGGAATGATGTACAAGAATACGTGTTCTACATTTTATCGTCGAATTACAAGTTGTATTTTATCTACGTTGACTAAAATTGCTAAATACACTGTGTGTATAAACACAACACGTGGAATTCGATTGGACTCCAACGCTCGACTTGCAAGCAGATCACTAGGTTATTTTCCAGAATAATAATTAGAAAAAACTTGCTGGGATACAGATCTACATTGGGATAGTGTGTGAAATGGCTCTCACAAATCCATGCCTTCTTCTAACAAAATAGGGTAAAGTCCACTTTACCCCTTGTGATTTGGGATTGCTACAGATGACCCCTGTGACATTAACACTTGACCACTTAACCCCTTATGCTTCGCAAAGCATAAGGGGTCAACAGGACAAGTGATAATGTCAATGGATGACCCCCGCACCAACCCCAAACCATAGGAGTATATGTGAGCGAGCGTGTGTAAGGGGAGTGAATTAATTTTTCAGAAAATTACAAGAGTCGGGAAATAGGTATGTACCTTTTTGGGGATCTGTGGTATACATACAAGTAAGATTGTGACAAAGTACTACCCCTATAATTAACAGATGCAGGTAGCATGTATTCTAGAGAGAGAGAGAGAGAACATAGGAAGCGAGAGAGCTGCGATTCCTCCACGTTCAAGTTGTTTGGAATGGAACGGTTGATGCTTGAATCAGATTTACCACTATAACATAACTACATAAGTAGCTGAAAATCAGAGGAAGCTTCCAAGACAACTATTTCGAAATTAATTACAATGACAGCAATCTTTCAATATGGATTCAAATAAGAGTGCTGAGTAAAATTGCATCCCAAATAGACAAAGACTGTAACACATACATAACAATTTAGAAAAATAGAACATAAAAATATACATATATTTATGGATTCACTAATTTAAGTTAATTATTTTTCCCTAATAATTAATCGTACAACCTACGAATCAATAGCTTATGGGAGTTGGAAAATTGAAAATTCTCGCTCTTGAATCTGATGTGTGGTGCTATGATTCTGACTTCAAAATTTATTTTTGTTTTTTATCATCTCCGGACTACAATTTTACAGGCACATAAAACACTATCCAATCGTAGCATCAGCGACATATCAGGAAAAAAAATGAAAGAAATAAAAACTAAAAAATTGAAAACATTTGATGCTTTCTAAGTGTCATGGATCTACTGAATTCGCCGCTTAATAAATCTCTCGAAGATTTTTTCAAAAACAACCATATCTAGAGAGACAGAGAGAGGGAGCCGAACGAACCTATAGGAACGTCGACGGCCGGCAGCTACCCGCCGTGGTCGCCTGGAAACCGAAGCAGAGTTGAGTGACTGATCTTGGTTGAATGTTTTACTTTAGGCTCTGTTTGGAGGTTAGAGAACCAAAGACAAAAGAAGAGTAAATAATTAACTAATTAAAAAGGAAATTAGAGAAAAAAATTAAAGAGAAAATAGGAGGAAAATTAGATAGAAATTTGATTATTTCCCTCTCTCTTCTTTAAGAACCAAATAAAGAAAGAGAAATTTTTTTAATTTTCCCTTTCTTTCCGTTTCTTTCTCCAACAACCAAAGAGAGTCTTTTTAAGATAAGATGGTACGATTCTAAACCCTGGTTCGATTGAGTTTTCTTTACGTCTAAACAGTATTTTCGGCATTTTACCGATTAATTGGATCGTGAAAAAACAAAAAAAATATTCTTATGCGCGCCCTGCGCACGAATAATGCACTGACGGTGCATCTTGATCATCCGTGCGTGTTGTTGACGGTCTGGATTTTCAAAAAACTCTTCCATGTAACTCTTATATGGAAGAGGTTTTTAAAATCCGAACTGCTGATTCCTGAAACGGACGGTCTAAATGTGTTTGTGCACATACGAATGTGTGTGTAGGTACGCGTAGTTGGATTGGTGAAAAATATCATTTTCTTCATAGACATCATCAAATATCACCTAACTTAACGTAAGACTATGTACATTATTATCAATGGTTAGTCGGGTGGTAACTTGTTCAAACTTGATTATCCTTTTTTGTTTAAATAGTATTTTCTCTATTTTTTGCAATTGTCTAATGTATAAAGATAAATCATTGTCACCAAATACTAGGGAGTACATCATATAATAGAATCTCACCCTTGAAACTAATGCACAAAGCGACTCAGGTCACGATTGTCCTTGTCAGTACTCAGTTGTCATGATAGCTGTAGGTTGGGCCCATCCATTACAACTTTGTTCACTTTAATTATTGGACAGTAACAATTGTCTTTGATTATCAAAAATTAAAAAAACTAAGTGTCTTTTTATTATAGTAAATCTGAGTTTCCCAGACGATTTTATCTTTTATAAAATCAAAATTTGATAAAACCACCATTGGATTTATCAAATGAGAAGAAGATTTGATAAAATCTTATCTTTATAAAATCTTTTGGGAAACTCAACTTTAAGTTGACAATAAGACAAGAAGATTAAAATTTTACTTTTAGAACCTTTTACACATTGTTATACATTTTTCACATATTTTAATACACTTTTAAACTCTATTGATAAGTTGATTTTAGAATTTTCTTAATAATAATAAAATGATTTTTTAACGAGGATCATAACTGATTGAATTAGATTTCCAAAATCTTACATTTTCGTTGAGAGAAATATGAATGTGATTACTTGTTTTAATCTATTTAATTTTTTGAGAATAATTTTGGCTCGCCACTTTCTTATAATGGCACAACAAAATTTGTCTTTTAGTACTAATGTTGTGTGTATTTTTTGCACTAAAAAACAAATTTTGGAATGCCAAAATTATAATTCTTTTATTATTATTTTTTTGCATCATTTTATCAACGAGGAAGGGGCCTTGTAATAGCTCATGATTATTAGAGCAATGTTGAAACTTGTGGCTCATATGGAGAGATATCAAGAAGTTGTAGTAAAGGCCAAATGCGAAGCAAAGCAGAGCGGAGCGAAGCATCTGGCCCATCGCGGATTCAACTGTTTAGGCTAGGCTATAGGCCCAAAGGTTTGGGGGGGATGCGATGACGAAGCCCCCCACGGTACGGTACGGAATTATTAGGGTTGGAATAGAGTAGGGGCCAGGGATGGCAATGGGGAGGGTAGGGGGTGGATACCACTACCTCCATCCCTGATCCCCGAACCTATATCAATCCTCATCCCCTCCCCTATCCCCACCGAGGGTTTTATTTTAACCTTCATCCCCGCCCCGATGCGGGGAACGGGGATCCCCACGGGGAATCGGGGATCCAAAAATGGTTGCTCTTTAATGTGTAGGTTTTTTTTTTTAATAGTCTTACACTTTAAAGTGAATCAGCTTGCTACTGTCCCAAAAGCTCGAGTTGTTTGAAACTTTGCCCAATAATGTACATCCAGCACTTCCATCACATGCTACTGAAGAGTTAACACTTCCATCACATCACATGCTACTGAAGAGTTAACACTTCCATCACATCACATGCAATCCACTAGAAGAGTTTACCATGTGAGATCACAAATTAATATGAACAAATGGAGTGCACAATCAAATATCAAAACAAACTTTGCTGTAAATCCGGAACAGATAAGTTTTGATGAACCAGCAGGAGTCTCCTTACATAAGAATTTTTTTGCAAACGAGTTCAACAAACATCATACAAAAAACATAAATTGGATGACTTTCAAATACTCGATCAGTCATCAACACATGTTACATCGGATATATACTCGTCGGTGTCCATATCGTCATCGTTGATATTATTTATATATATATATATATGTGTGTGTGTGTGTGTGTGTGTGTGTGTGTGTGTGTGTGTGAACGGGGATGCGGGGAGGGGCGGGGATCGGGTAGGGGACTGACAATACCATCCCCTACCCGATCCCCGAAAAAATCCCTGAATCCCCTCCCCGAATGGGTAGGGGACGGGTTGGATAGGGGCAGGTCGGCCGAGATTGTCATCCCTAAGTAGGGCTTATAAATGCTCTCTATTGTAAAAACTCTGGATGACTTTTATCAAATAATAGACTCACTCTTCCTCCCATGGAGGTACTTGGTTTTTGGGGAATCAAGTAAAATCATGTGTCAATTTCTTTGTTGTTTTTCGTATTCCATTATTGTGTATGTGATTGGTTTGCACTAACAAGAAATATAACTTGGGAAGTGATTTTCAATCTCTCCTTTTTACAACAGAAAAACCTAAGGGTACAAAACGATTTGAATGAAATGAGTGAGTTTTGGATGAACCACTTACACATGTCGGATTGATGTGATTTCTCGCAAGACCCATTGAAAAATTATTCTGAGATGAATCAATGGTTCAGATAACTCGTGCGGGACCCAAAAAAAAAAAAGGAATTGTGGATGGTAAAAGAAGAGTATGAAAATCGTCTCCCTACAAATTTTTACCATTTCTCTCTCTAACTCATAACATATCTCTCTAAAAAAAACCCTAGTCGCCTCTCTTCCTTCCCCTCCTTTTACCTAAAATTTTAGCCACCCTGATGTGGCGGCGGAAGAGGAGGGTTTTACCATTGACAAGTGTTTCCTTCCTCCGTAGTGATGAATTTACGGGAGAGAGAGAGAGAGCTTTTTAATTTGTATAGCATGGGTGGAGTCACACTCAGATGATCCGAATTACACAGTTACTCCTAATGAATTTGGAACTAGCGCAAAGTTTGTAAAACATCAGATTAATACCAATTTTGTTACGGATTTGATTGAACAACACTGAATTTAGTACCAAATGTTAGATCAAGAAATGAAAGTTTTGATCAACTATTCATCATTATCCAGTTGAGTAATTAAAAAAAAAAAAAAAAACCCTAAATGTGGGACGAAATAAATGGCCAAAGTGAGACTCGTTATGGCTTTTCTTAAAAAAAGCTTTCATAATCATGGCTAAACATGAAAGTTGAAACATATTGATTTTGACCAAAACCTTCCTTGGAGAGCATAAGAGAAAAGTCTTAACTTCCAGTGATTTAAGTAAAATATGAACGCGATATAGAGATTAGATACAGCTTGATCTCTACTAGATAGAAGATACTAAATTGCGCATCAACAAAAGTGTAATAAAATATTGTGAATTCTCAGTGACTATGTCGTATTCAGTAAAAATAAAATATGGAATTTATTTATTCATAGGAAACCTTCCAATGATTCGCGTAAAGTATGAATGCGATATAAAAATTACATACAATATGATTTCTATTAGATAAAAGATATTAGACCGCATGTCAATAAAAAGTACTATAATAAACACTGTGAATTCTCAGTGACTACGTCGTATCTCTATAAGAATAAAAAAATGACATTTGTTTATTCGTAAAACCTTCGATAGAGTACTCATGGCGATAGCATTTCAAATACAAGAAATCCAATGTTTTTATGTTTATCTAACCACATTCAGAAGTTTAGATCGTTACAGTGGATTTGAATGGTAGACGAAAAATCTCTCAAAACAAAAATTCAAAAGGAAAGAATTATCTTCATTGTTGGACCAATAACCACTAGTGGTCAGATAACATAACTTTATCCTTTTTTGTAATTATGGTAAGATAAGTTGCTAACTACCACTTTTTATTTGGATCGTGATAGGGGTACAGAAGTTTGGGACCAGAAAATGTACCGATCTGCTTGGGGGACCCACTTTTGGGTCCCACAAGAGCGATCCGAACAGTTCATTATTCTTAAAAACAATTTCCGAAATTTTGATTGAAACGGTGGGACTCTGGTTTACACACTTTTAACCGTCCGATTGAGCTGCAATTTTGTGGGGGCCCTCGGAAATTGTTTTTAATAATAATGAACGGTTCGGATCGCTCTTGTGGGACCCAAAAGTGGGTCCCCTAAGCAGATCGGTACATTTTCTGGTCCCAAACTTCTGTACGCGTAGGATTATCGTTTTTATTTTGGTCTCAAACAGAGGGGTCTTTTAGATAAATAATTGAGCCAAATTATTTTTCCATTATTCAAAACAAAATCTCGTGTTTGTTAGTTTTGTGTAACGACCCGGATTTTCCAATAAAAAGGTCCATAAATACACTGTATTTCTATACACTTTGAGGCCCTATTTTTCTCAATACAAAATTTACATCACCCAAATAATACAAAAATCTCCGAATAAAAACTTCCCTAGATCAAATAATTAATCCTCAAATCCTCCGATTCAATCTCCACTAACCCGGCTCCACACCTGAATATTAAAAATCACCGGGAAGTATACGATACAACAGAATATGTAAGGACCCGTGAAAAAAATCACTTTTTGGAGAAGTTTCGATTTGGCCGATAAAAAGTCCCGGTAATTGTTCCTTGGATTTTTCTAATCAAAATGGTATAATTGGAAGTTATTTTGAGTAAGGCAAAGTCATCTTTGGCCCATTTTCTTCGGAGAAAAATGTACTGTTTTTCGGTTTTGTACTAAAAGTGGGGGGATGAGATTTTGATGTGATTAGAATTTTAAAATTCAAGAAATGTCATTGTTTCCAAATGGGGGGTACTTCCTTATTTACTTAACTTTGGTTTATGAAAATAAGTATTGTTCTGGAACATGCCTTATAATGTGGGTAAATGTGAGGAATTTAATTTTTATTCAAAAAGGTCTATGTGGTGGAAATGGATTGCATTTGGATCTCTTTATTATACATTTGAAAGTTGAGGGGTGCTAGTGTAAAGGGGTGTGAGTATATAAGTGTATGTTAGTCTTTCTTTGTGGACCAAAAATCACTCCCCTCTCTCTTCCACCCGACCCCTCTCTCTCTCCTCTCCCTCTCAAATTTTCTCCACTCTCTCCCTAAAAGTTCACTCCCCTCACTCAATCTCTTCAAGATTCAACCCAAGAAACTTCTTCTACGCGTGATATGGAGTCCGGGGTTCGTTGGTTTCGCGTGGGAAGGGAGCATTTCGGGTTGGGAGCTTCTAAACCTAGGGTTTTCATTCTTTTCACATTTGGAACTTAACCCATGAGGTAGGAAGACAAATTCTACTCCCTCTAGTTGTATTTATGTGATGTATAGCATATATCTTGTTCTTGTTGCTCAAATCCATCTAAAATTCATCATTTGCTCTCATAAATGGGTTGTTTGAGCTTGATTTTGTGATCTATGATTTGAGTACTTGTTTGATGCAATTGTTGGTTGAATTACCCTCCCATGATGTCCATTTGTTGCTCTACATATCCAATTTTTGGCCAAAAACATCACACTTGCATTTGGGTTGAAATTTCACACCTTTTATGGTGAAAATCTGTCATTTTCTGGACAGTGTAGCTGCTGCCCCTGTTTTCCAGTGGCTGTCCCCTGTTTTTGGGGTGGTTTTCGGCCACTCTTTGATGCCCGTTTGGTCCCCGATCGTTCATTTCTTCGTGTATTTGACCCGTACCATCATTTTGAACACCGAATTCACTTTAAATTCACAAATTTGACCCTTGGACATGTGATTTAATAAATTTCTTAGTTTTATGAATTAAACACGCGTCGGTTGACGCTTTTTAACGAAAACGATGAATTTTTGAAATAAATGGGACTTTTGGGAACCTTTGAAAGACAAATTGTTTTGAGATGATATTATTGGATAAAATAAACTCTAGGGATCACCCGTTTGGTGTCCCTAGCCATGGGTGCATGGAGCCCACGAAATCCGGCAGGGGTGCACGGAGCCCACGAAATCCGGCAGAGGGATACTTCCCTATTAAAATTGATGAATGTTTTCTTATGAAATGTCGGTTATGATGAATTTGGATTAATTTGGCGTGTTTGGCGAAAAACTTGGCTTTCGATACGCGAAAATGAGGATTTTGGTAACTACTTGGACTTTGGTTTGATACTTAAAATTGTTTTGGGACAATTGGACACATTTTGGACACTTGGATACACTTTGGTTACTTCGTGGTCGAATTATAGTCTTCCGTTCATTTTAACCTTATACATTGGTCGTGTCCATCCCCATACTCATTCATTATGCATGTATCATGTTTATACACCTAGCGTTAGTAGAATAGTTTTCCTACTGGGCTAGTGAGCTCAACCTATCAATTTTTAGGTACTCGGCATGGAGCATGAGATTGGATGCTTATGGAGTGATACATACATGAAGCTTATACATGCATGAAGTTATTTTCCCATCTTAGTCTTATATTTTTGAAAGATGATTTTGTAACTTCTATTTGTCAATCTTTTGACTATTTGGCCCATGTAGTAACTTTTAAACTTGGTATTTATGTATTCGGGCTATGGTCGCTAGTAGTTAGAACCCGTTTATTCGTATTGGTGAGATTGTATCTGTTGACTTTGACTATTCAAAGAGGAATGGTAAGACTTTGACTTGTCCCACGTGGATATTTCCTATATATGGTTTATCAAATTTGAGGGCGTGACAACTTGGTATCAGAGCTTTAGGTTCGAAAACTTAGAGATCGTGGGGAGACTTAGAGTCTCAGGGCTTAAACCATTGCATAGTTTTCTCATGAAAATCATGGTTTCTCATTCATTGTGTGCATAGCATTCATTCATTTACGTGACATTGCATTTATGTTTACGTAAAGTGGCGTAGTGTTGTTGACCTTTGTTGGTGGGAGTCGGAGGCTTTTACTTCTTTGTAGTTGTTGTGGTTGCGTTTGTTGTTATTATTGTCATTTTTTGTCGTAGCTTACTTTTTGTAGTAAGATGCTTTCTAAACGTGATGTTAGGCGGGGTAAAACTGGAAACAAAGGTGGTTGTGTTCGTGCGTAGTGATTCTGCCGATGTATGAAAGTTGATATCTGTAAATATGTAATAAAGATGTTTGAGTACCAGTATGACTTGCGAGTAAAGTGCTTGAAGTGTTTTCTTTAGTTGAATTATATCGATTGCGTGTTTCTATATTTACTATAGTGGTTGTTAAGTGTTCTATACGAGTGTGTGGTGGAACTTCGAGAGTACTATGACATGGTCCATGGGCTAACTAGAAATTTAATTGGAAAACATGCCTGATTAACGTGATTTCTAATAAGAGTTCTAATGGGTCCATTAGATCATGAGATAGTCCTCACAAGTGAGACTCTTTGTGTATTAAATATGTTTATGTGTAAGTGTTATATGCCTAGAAAATGTTTGATAGAAATACCGAGGAGAAAAATAGGCACTGCATTTAAAAGACTGAACTTGTCTTTGCTTTCTGACTTCTTGACATGTTACACTTGATGGTAGTTTTGCTAGATTGTACGATACTTATTGAGAACTTGGATAAATCTGTTTTTGGCCTGGGAACTCGGATTGTAAGTTGGTACAGTTGATTTATTGACTTTGAGTTGTATTGCTATGTGCATGGTAGTGGCCATAAGGATTGCGAGCGGTTAAAGTCTAGTAACTCGCATGAGATAGGTGTCCTTAAGCCTTCTGATTAGTAGCCCGATAAGTGAGTTATGAGTCCTTAAATATGTCCTATGGTGGTTGTCGATGTCGGTTTATCTTTTTCTTTGGCTATTTGAAATGAGCAAAAGTTTTATTTGACGACTTATTGCGTTGAACTATCTTGGCTAATTGTGTTTGATTATGACTTGATTTTGGGAAATGACGGTTATTTGGTCCTCCCCTACGATTCTCTTTCGGAGTGTTAAGAACTTGAACTTTTCTTAAAATTGTTGGGTGAACTCATTTATAGTCCAGCTAGTAAAAAGGAAAAGCGATAGAAATGTATACGCATATTTTGTGCACGTTGCATAGAGATTCGTATGTTTACACCACACACGTCTGTAAATGAGTGTCGATTCATGTTGTATAATCTTACTTTTGGGCAAAAAGGAGTTTAGTGATAGAAGAGCACATACCATATTTTTGTTATGTAGAAATTTGTTATGTTTATCCGTAGAAATTTGTTATGTTTATCCACACCCTCTTTTTTTTATCTTTATCCGTAGAAATTTGTTATGTTGCCCTTTTTTCAATACACTTTTCGACACATCATAGGGCAGCATTAGAAATTGATGATGATGGGAAAAGAAAAAAAAAAAAAAAAAAAAGGAATTGTGGATGGTAAAAAGAGGAGTATGAAAATCGTCTCCCTACGAAAAATCTAGTCACCTCTCTTCCTTCCCCTCCCTTTCCCTAAAATTTTCGCCACCCTGATGTGGCGGTGGAAGAGGAGGGTTTTACCATTGACAAGTGTTTCCTTCCTCTGTAGTGATGAATTTACGGGGGAGAGAGAGAACTCTTTAATTTGTATAGCATGGGTGGAGTCACACTCAAATGATCCGAATTACGCAGTCAATGAATTTGGAACTTTAGCAAAGTTTGTAAAACATCATATTAATACCAATTTTGTTACAGATTTGATGAATAACACTGAATTTAGTACCAAATTTTAGATCAAGAAATGAAAGTTTTGATCAACTATTCATCATTATCCAGTTGAGCAATTAAAAAAAAAAAAAAAAACCTAAATGTGGAACAAAATAAATGACCAAAGTGAGACTCGGTATGGCTTTTCTTAAAAAAAGCTTTTATAATCATGGCTTGACATGAAAGTTGAAACATATTGAAGAGTTTATTTCAGTGATTTAAGTATAATATGAACGCGATACATAGATTAGATACAATTTGATCTCTACTAGATAGAAGATACTAGACCGCGTATCAACAAAAGTGTAATAAAACACTGTGAATTCTCGGTGACTATGTTATATTCGGTAAGAATAAAAGATGGAATTTATTTATTCGTAGGAAACCTTCCAATGATTCGCGTAAAGTATGAATGTGATATAGAAATTACATACAATTTGATTTCTATTAGATAAAATATATTAGACCGCGTGTCAATAAAAAGTACTATAATAAACACTGTGAATTCTCAGTGACTACGTCGTATCTCTATAAGAATAAAAAAAATGACATTTATTTATTCGTAAAACCTTCGATAGACTCACGGCAATAGCATTTCAAATACAAGAAATCCAATGTTTTTATGTTTATCTAACCACTTTCAGAAGTTTAGATCGTTACTGTGGATTTGAATGGTAGATGAAAAATCTCTCAAAACAAAAATTCAAAAGGAAAGAATTATCTTCATTGTTGGACCAATAACCACGAGTGGTCAGATAACATAACTTTATCTGTTTTGGTAATTATGGGAAGATAAGTTGCTAACTACCACTTTTTATTTTGGTCTCAAACATAGGGGTCTTTTAGCTAAATAATTGAGCCAGATTATTTTTTCATTATTCAACAATTTTCTCGCATTTGTTAGTTTTGCGGTTTTTTTTTTTTTTTTTTTGCAAATTATTGCTTTGTCTCGACGCAAAACTAACAAATGCGAGAAAAATTTATCGTTCCACAAAAGATCAATGCGAAACTAACAAATAAAGACAAAAAAAATAATCTGGCTCAATTATTTAGCCAAAACAACCCATACTCACGACAGCGTTCCAAGTCCAGCGTTCTGATATTTTATCTCATTTATCTATGCATAATGATAAAATTATGCAACTTTCAGCACTCATCTCTCTTTTTAAAATTTTCCATTTTACTTTAATATTAAGGGTAAATTTCACTTACCTCCCCTCCCTGAGGTTTCTAAAAAATATAGACACCTCTCTCTACTTTCTGAAATTCCATTGCCCTTCCTTGTTTTTCAAACTAATTCTCATATTCCCCCTCCCGCCACTTTAAGGCTAATCGTGTTAACTTTTTGCATAAAATGACTGTAGTACTCTTAGTATATATATTTTACCCTAAAAAAAATCATTTTTTAAAATAGAGTTTAAAAAGTTTTTCACAACAATTAAATCGTTATTCATTTTTTTAAAAATTAAACAAAAGTATCCAAGAAATTTTTTTTTAGTTTTAAAAAAATGTTGAAAATAGTTTTTTGAAGGAATAGAAAACTAATTTTGAAAAAAAAAATTCAATAGTTTTTTGAAATATGAAAGTTTTGAATACATTTTTTTGGATAAAAAACTAGTTTTTGGAAAATCTTTATTTTACAAAATAAAGTTCTGAAAATAATTTTCGGGGAAAAAAAGTTTGAAAACATTTTATTTAATATAACATTTGTCCGAAAATATATATTTTTTTGAAAAAAAAAACATTTTGCAAACAAATAAAATGATGGACATACCGAGGGTACTACACTCATTCACTCAAACATTTAACATCGTTACCCTTAAAGTGACACAAAGAGGAATCTGAGAATTAGTTCGAAAAGCGATGAAGAGAGGTTAATTTTTTTTAGACAGTATAGGGAAAGTCTCTATATTTATCACAAACCTCGGGAGGAGGTAAGTGTAATTTGCCCTAATATTAAACATGAAAAACATACTCCACGTGTAAGTTTTTGCTCACATTTGACCAAGAAAGAAGGAAGAATCAACTTTAAGACCAGACCCCCTCATCCCCAATTTGACCACATGCCAAAATTGATGTGTGTTCTCACATGCTAAAATCATGCTTCAACTGTCAAATGAAATCCTTGTGGAAAAAGTCCAGTCTGAGAGACCGTTATAAAAACCGATTGCCACCAAATTTCAAAATTCCCGGGAAAAAACAGAGTCCCCCACTACAGAATGGAGGAGTTCTTTGAGTACTATCAGTCGCCGGAGAATATTTTCGCGGCGGAAAATATTTTCTGGAAGGAAGAAGAAGTGGGTTTTCCGGCGAACCAGAGTGCGTTCGTCCGGTACGAGGCCGGAGGAGGAGGATTCGGGGGAAAGGGTTTGGGAGCGGGATCTGGTTACGGGAATGTGAACAAGAGGATGATTGAGTATATGAGGAGGAGGTGGAATCCGGTGGCGGAAGGGAAAGAGTATGAGAGAGAGAAGTGTCGCCGGCACATGATCAATGAGAGGATGAGGAGAGAGAAACAGAAGAATTGTTATTATTCCTTGCTGTCCCATTTGCCGCCTGGTACTAAGGTTAGAACACTCTCTGTTCTGGGTTTCGTCTACAATCACATTGTTTATATACAATTTATACATATATGTATAAACATAGGTACACTGCATCTTTGTGGGTTTTCATCTTTGCAAAAAATCAGTTCAATCGGATATGCGTTGTGTAAGTGGGTCATCCAATATTTCATTTTGTCATTCAGAATTTCTGGTTCGGATTATTCGTGTTGAACCCAAAAGGGGGGCCCACGGGCCGCTGTGTACATTTTCGGTATCATGGGCTTCGGTACCTCAACCACTGTCCGGGAAAAACTACTTTTGGTGAGGTTGCAGGATGAGGGGGAGGAAAGTTGAATTGGAATTTGAAATTTTCCCTTCGTTCTATAATTTTCTTTAAAAAAATTCTCTTCTTTTCCACTTCTGTCCTCAAGTTCTAATCAGAGAAATAAGTTGTAATAACCGAGTGTCGGGCCAGATTACGTTCAGTTCGACTGAACCCCGAGCCCATTTTATATGTGCATAGAATGCTGAAAAAAGTTCATTTGTTATGGTTTATTTTACAATGCAGAGTGACAAGAAGTCAATTGTTCAAGTGGCAGTTGAGGAGGTGAAAGAACTGCAGAGATGCAGAGATGAATTGGAGAGGAGAAACAGAGAGATAGAGGGCATTTTGGCAGAAAGGGAAAAGGGGAAGAACGAGGGAGCTAAGATCAAATTAAGGGTAGCTAACCCTACATCTGGGGTTGATTCTATGGTGGAGGTCCTAAAATGTTTGAAGCAAATGGGGTCCAAAACTGCAGCCATTCATTCCACTTTCTCAGATCAGGAACTATCTGCAGTTTTGGAGATTGATCAATCTGAGGTAATCTGTTATGCACGGAAGTACCTTATTTGTTGGTTTAAAACTTGTACGTCTTTGCGTATTGGACACTAAAAAGTTTGGGACGGGAGAGTATGGTTTTAGTAAAATTTTGAAAAGTGAGTAGGGATGTCGCTCGGGTTCATCCGCCCCTGAAATCTTCCTCCAGCTTGGTTAGAAAAAACAAAAACAGAGTTAACAGGTCAGTGGCATTATATCGGTTTTGAAATAGTCATGCTAAAAGCATAAATTTTATATTGTCCGTGCAATTTTAGTAATAGACTATGCATATCAAGACTATTATAATATCCGTGACGCGAGTTTCTTAGGGTTTTTTGCGATAGCGGTGTGAACGGACTTTAAATTCAAATTTAAATTGTAGATAATGAATTTTAATAGAAACATATAAAAACTTCTATTGGCCATGCCATTAGGAGTGGACTATGCATATCAAGACAATTATAATTCCCGTGACGCGAGCTCCTTAGGGTTCTTTGCGATAACCGTGTGTGAACAGATTTTAAATGCGAATTTAAATCCTAGATACGTAATTTAATAAAATAAAATAAAAACTTGTTCACACTATTATCCGAAAGTTTATTTGAAGTCACCAACAGAAGCAATTGTCAACAACACTATGGGAGTGTTGGTAGATTCTCAAGGGGTCGTTTGGTTAGATTGTTTATTGCTTATTAAAAAGAAATCAGTCAGAAATAGACTACCTTTTTTTTTTTTTTTTTTTGAGGAATAGACATTATTGGTAGGTAAAAAATTTTTGCTTTTTCTTACATATTGTCCATTTTTTTTTTGTATGATTTTATAAGCAATTAGATTTTTTATAGTGCTTCGAGAATTACAAATTGTGGCAAATATTTCTTATAAGAATACTTCTCAAATTGTTAAATAAAGAGTGATGCTTAAAGACTTTTTGAAGAAAGTATCACTTAAGAAATACTACATGTCTTGCTAAAATAATCCTCCGTCCCAATTTATTTGTCAACCTTTTGAGTTTTTAATGTTGCAAAATATTTGTCCAATTTGAAATAGACTTGTAAAAAATTCCCTTATCACTCTCTCTCTTTAAATATATATATATATATACATATGCATTGAAAACGTGCACTAATTATTTGATGCTAGAAAAGTGGAGAATTCTTGGAAGTCAAAACCTTCTAATCATATATTCCCTCAATAAGTTAGAATCCTCCAAAATGGACAAAAAAGCAGTAAGGAGGAAGTAAATTTTAATTACAAAATATCAGTCACGTTGACGACCTTGTTTGGTTTGGGTTTTAGGTTTGATTTTGGGGTAATGATTGGAGGAAAAAATAAGAGTAATAATTGAAAATAGGAGTAATGATTGAAAAGAGATAGAGAGAAAAATGAGAATAATAATTAAAAATAAGAATAATGATTGAAGAAAAATAAAAGTAATAATTGAAAAAACCGATCTGAACACCCAAGACCAACAAGGCCGTCGTTCTTAAGAATATTGCTCCCTTTGAGCATATTTTGAGCAAATTTTGAGATGTTGAAATTGACACAACCCCTCACATACCTATGGATCCCGCGTAATAAATGAGTGTAGGACTTACGTGTGTGTGAGTGATTCTGTTCAGAACTCTGTCTGAATGATTGTGTTCCTAATATTTATGTTAGGGATTCTAGTTTTTTTTTTACCCATAATATTTTACACGCATTTGTTGACATTTCTTCTGCTGTAAATCATTGACAGAAGGAAGCTGAAGAAGTGGAAAAAGCAGTGCAAAGAACATTGTTTGAAGTTGAGAGGAAACTTCTTTTCCATTTCCCATATTGAAGAAACTGCAAAAGTGGTCAAGAGAATTCGAATTCCGGTCCTTCCCCCAGTACACATAATCAGCACGTGGGTCAAGTCTGTTTGGCTGGGGAAGGACCATAATAAGGTACGGGGATATTTTCTCCGTAAACGTTTAAAAAAGAAAAATGAATGATTTTGATTCCCATCACTACGAATCAGAACCGTTCATTTTTCTCTTTCCTGAACGTTTTTGGGGAAACTGTTCTTAGATCCTTACATTCTTGTTGGCTGCTACTATTATTTTTATCTTTTTGGGTAATCTTGTAAATTATAGGGACTGCGGAGAAGCAACTGGGAAGGGCTATTTCTCCTTCTTTTTTTTTTTTTTTTTTTTTTTTTTTGTAACTGAGCAACTGGGAATTTTGGCTTGGGTTTTTCTTCTGTTGTTGATCAAGAAAAAACCAAAATCTTCAATGAATTTTTTGTTAGCAAGACATTTTCATTTCATTCCCTTCAAGTCATTTTCTTAAGATTGCAATTAAATTTAATTGTTATCCTGAATAATTTTGTAGAATATTTGTGTTCATGACGACATGATCTCTAATACAAAAAATGATTAGTGAAATTTGGCCTAAAAATCCAACTTAACTTATTTTTTTGTCTTTATTTGATTTTTTTTTGCGTTTGTTAGTTTTGGATCAATTTTTTGAGTATTATTGGTTCGTCTCGGCGAGAAGAATCCAAAAAGGTAAAAGATTATGACTACAACTCTCAATTCTTCGAATGAGATCGAAAAAAATGTAAAAAGCTGTTTTTTTTTATTATTTATTTTTGTCTTTATTCAAAAAAAATTAAGCTTCGATCATATTTCTTTACTTTTTTTATTCCTCCCACCGAGACAAACCAATAATACACAAAAAATTTATGCAAAACTAAAAAACACAAAAAAAAAAATCAAATGAAGATGAAAAAATAAGTCAACTAACTTTTTATGCCAAAACACACCGGCCACCGCCCAACAAGGAGCCAGGGAGAGGGAGTTTTAGCATTTTATTTTTTGGGTGACTTGTTCAAAAGTCCTAGGCAAAGAATTTGTAACCCCATTAATCCACCAAACAAGTTCATAACCTATCCAGTCCTAATGCTAGCATCTTTTTTTTTTTTTTTTTTTGTACCTCTAGGAAAGTGCCAAAAAAATTTGTACCCTATGAAAGTGCCTAAAATCCTAGGATACCCTATGAAAGTGCCTAAAACTCTAGGGTACCCTATGAAAGTGCCTAAACCACTAAAACCCTATAATAAGAAAGTGCACCTAAAACCTAAACCCTAGGGTACCCTATGAAAATGCCAAAAATTTTTTTACCCTATGAAAGTGCCTAAAATCCTAGGGTACCCTATGAAAGTGCCTAAACCACTAAAACCCTATAATAGAAAAGTGCACCCTAAAACCTAAACCCTAGGATATCATTTGAAAGTACCTAAATTTAAATAAAAAAAAATTGTGGACCTTAGACCTTGTAAACTTTAACATGGACTAAATGGCCCAATAAGTCCCCACTTCTGGACCATAGAACAATTACCCCATATTTTTTTTCTTTTTAGGTTAAATTCTATGGACAACCCCTCAATTGTTCACGTTTCTCACAGACAACCCCTCAACTTTAAAATCGCTTGAACCGACCCCCTCGCCTATTCAAAATGTAAATGTGACATACTTTGTTAACGGAATCAAAGAATTGACAACTATACCCTTATTTTTAGGGATAATCTTACGCGTACAGAAAAAAAGAGCACCGAAAATGTACAGAGGTACACGGGGACCCACTTTTGGGTCCCACACAAGTGATCCGAACCGTTCATTATTTCTAAAATAATTTTCCGAAGGCCCCCACAAAATTTCAGCTCAATCAGACGGTGGGAAGTGCTCGAACCAAAGTCCCACCGTTTCAATCAAATTTTTTTTTGACTGAAACGGTGGGACTTTGGTTCGAGCACTTCCCACCGTCCGATTGAGCTGAAATTTTGTGGGGGCCTTCGGAAAATTATTTTAGGAATAATGAACGGTTCGGATCACTTGTATGGACCCAAAAGTGGGTCCCCGTGCGCCATCTGTACATTTTCGGTGCATTATGGTCGGTACGGGTAGCAGCGTCCTATTTTTAGAGTCAAATTATTTCACAGACACCCCCTCATCTATTTACTTTTCTCACTGACACCCTATCATATGATCATACTCCGAACACTTTACAATAAACTCTCCCTGCAATAAACTCTCCCTGCAAGCTCTTCTCAAACTCCCTACCCAAAGACCTCCATGAATGGCCACTATATTCAATTACAAACCCTAAAGAGCATCTCTAGCTTGGCTCATCAAGGACGGAGCCAGGATTCAAATTTCAAGGTGGCGCCCACAAAGATCAATATACTAGACCTCCATCCCAAGAAGAATGTTCGATCTATAAACCGAGAACTTAAAAAGAATGACTTTCTTATTTGAACAAATCCAAACTTTTTCTAAAAAATCTAAAGAACTCGTTGATATCTAAGTATCTTGTGGAGAAAAAAGTCCGAAATTTTAAACCAAAATACATTTTTTAAGGTCATAAATAAAGAAAATAAATACGAATCTATAAAATTTAAAAAATAAATAAATAAAAGGAGTGTCTATTCAACTCTAACCTACGAGATATGTGATCGAGCGGGTAGGATTTGAAATCACCATCTAATGCATGAAGATGCAAGAGTCTACCATTCGGCTGCTAATCACTATCATTCGCATGAATAGTATATGTTCTCATATTGCCATAAAAACAGTCCAGCCAAAAATGATTATAAGACGCGAAATGATGAATACTTATATGCATTCAAAACAATGTTCTCCAACTTGTAAAATAAAAGGGCCTAAGAAGTTTAGTAGGTATCTGAACCACCCGCACAAATTGAGCACCAGCCAACAAAAGATGTTAGAGTCGAACACAAGTACTCAGCTAAGCCAAAATTGCGTTGGTCAAGTGGAATGGTGCATCTATTCTACTCTGAAATAACTGTGTATACAGTCGGACAATTCTTTTCCCAGAACAAAAGATGGGCAATGCAGGTTTCATTGCCACAGTCCCAGGCTGCCAGGCATGGCTTCATATTCAGCTTGCAATTCGGAACATATTTCATACCAAAGATAGTCTTACAAATTCATACCAAATATAATCTTACGAATCGAGGAGACAATAGATGGTGCAACTAGTTTCCCTGGGTCCTAACAAAAAAGAATTATTAAATTCTAGTCTTTAAGTTGGAATTCCAAAAATCCAAGCTAAGATAGAATCAGAAATGTAACTTGAAAGAGATGTCATAAAAAAAATGTCAAAAAATGCTACAAACCAGGGACAGAGGCACAGAGCCAAGAATTTCACTGCGCATGGGCAAAATTTTTTCCCAAAACACTTTGTAGGGGCGAGCGAGCCTATGTAATTCATAAGAAAATTTTCCTTTTTCTACTCCTACAGTCCTACTAGAGGTTTTTTTCTTTTTGCTTGCAGGGGCGACCACCCCTATTGGCCCTCCCCTCTCGCTCCATCCCTGCTACAAACATTCAACTACCAGAAAAAGATTTGCCACTTACTTTACTAGTTCTAGATTTAAGCCCGGCCCCATTGATTCCAACAATGTAGTCCCCATCCAGGTAAATGTGTATTTATACGGCCTACATGTATCCATATTCAATGCATATATGTACATCCTAGAGTAAGAAGCATACTGTCTCTCTATGGACTATGGTCCCATATGAAGTAAAACAGAATGAAGTGCATGATGGTATTTTTTTATGAAATGCCATTATCAAGATTGGCATAGCATTCCCAAACTAAATAAACCTATTTTTCAAAGCAAGTGAGGGGGAAATCTCCATACCAAAGCACAAGGAACTCTGCATGGGAGGGACAAGATATACCAACAAACATTTTCAGAGAACCGTGAAATATAACGAAATTACGTCCCTGACAAATAACAGCAAATTTAAACTTCAAAATTGCAAATTAAAATACCCGGAAAGAGTCACCAATGGATTTTTGAAAGACATAGAGCTCACTACAGAAGAAGTATGTAGCACCACAAAATACTAGACATCCCGGAGAGATGTCTCACTTAAGAGGAATAAACCTAGAGGAGTGGGTAGCACCAATACCAGGTCTTCCATGCTTGACTGGCTTGTATGAGATTGAGAACTCAGCAAGGTAATGACCAATCATTTCTGGCTTGATCTCAACTTGATTGAAGGTCTTGCCGTTGTACACCCCAATGACACTTCCAATCATCTCAGGTACAATGATCATGTTACGCAAGTGGGTCTTCACAAGTTCTGGCTTCTCACCAGCTGGAGCCTCCCGTTTCTGATCCAAAACAAAGCTCTCAATTATGAATATCGACAGAAACAAAATACATTGAACACAATGATTATGTCGAGAAAATATTGAACACTCTTATACTTCCAACTTCCAAGCCAATTCACATGCCCATAAATGAATACAACCACACAAAGCAAACGTGGGCAGTTCTCAATCATAGGTTCACTAACAATTAAAAACCCATAGGAATGCAATCATATTGGAGTGATCCTACGATGCTGAACCTTAAAGAGCTAATACAAGCAAACAAAAATTATAAATCAATGAGACCATCATGAACGTTAGAACTGAATATTCCGATTGACTACTGAGACATCAAATGGTAACCTCCACCACCAAATCAACATTCTGCAAATTCAAGTTCAAGGCCAACAGTGACTCCGGACATATTATGATGTCAGGCAGCAAGGCATAGCAAATATTTACCATAAGTTCCTCCAAGTAACTAATCACATAAATCACATAGGGTATGTTACGGAATGCCAGCAACTAGCAGCAAGATATTAAACACAACATGTGGAAAGCATCTTCCAAGCTACATCTGCAAGAGTCCCATGAGGTCATAATGTCCGAGGGAAAACAACCTTTCATAGTCATTTCAAAGATGAACTTGCAGTTCATGCGTGAAAACGGGGATGTATTTGTGCAAGTGACTATCTATATCTCAAAGAATGAGTGGAAAACTGGAATTCCAGAACAATGGGTCAAATTCATAGTAGCAGTATAACCTAAACAACAAAAATCAAACCAATAACAAGAATAGTCCATTGCAAATCAGTCAACTGGGAAGACCAACCTTCTTTTCCATTTCAATTGTTTAATTCCGCAATAAAGTCACCCATAAAACAGCAGGAATAGAGAAATATGTAACCATACATCCATTAGAACGACCAATGATTATACTCACATCTAAAGTCAACCACAAAACAAAATATAAATCCAAATCAAATCACAATAGAGAACACGAAATAAAACAATCATAGAAATTATTACCGCTTTGCGCAATTTCTTGATCAAAGCCATTGGCTTCCTCTTCAACCCTCTTTGGAACCTAATCACAATTACTTCCAGATTAAAACAGGAATTACAATATGGTGTGAAAGTGAATTTGAGGCTGGCTCACATTTTTAGTTTCTTAATAAACTGTCACCCATAATACAATTTGGACAGACGTCGGATGTGAACGGTGCGTCTAGTCTATACAAATGCGAACATGAAAGTACCTTCTGCGAGCACGAGCAGTGAAGAGCTTGACGAGCTCATCGGTAGACATATCGAGGAGGGCATCCAAATCGACGCCCCTGAAGCTGAACTTCTTGAACGTCCTCTTCTTCGGCTGCCCGGTTGCCACCTCCGTTTCGATTTCCGCCTGAAACAAAAGAAGAAACGCCAATTGTGATAGCAATACTTGTAAATCAAGTTTAGTTCAGAGAGATGAGTGTAAGTGATGGATTCGATGGGAGAGAGACTAACCATGGCTAGAGAGAGAGAGAGAGAGAGAGAGAGAGAGGTGCGAAGCGTCGCGGCTAGGGTTTTGCGAAAGAAGAGCGTGAAGGTAATGGTGACAGTATATATACTCTGTGTGACAATTGATACTACACGTCCTCTACCTTTATGTAATTTATGGAAACCCCCCTCGGGTTTACCTGTTTACAATTTGAGAAAAACAGTTGCCCGGATCATTTTAGGAGCTTCTAGACGGAATTGGGGATCATGTATTACGGAACCGCAGTGCAAGGTTTTATAGTGCGGTACCGAGCCTTTGATCATCAAATCAATGGTTCTCATCTCATCAACTACTTCATTTGTCTCATTTCGTTGGCCCCTCATTTGGAATCCAACTGTTTATTTATGGGAACATAATTTTCCTTTTGGTAAATAGGGAACATAATTATTACATGATACTTTTGTTAATTTTTTAACTTTGTCTCTTGATGTGATTTTTTTAATTTTTTTTTTAAATCTCAACTTGTTTAAGGTATGGAAAAAGGAAGGACAAAATTTTACTACTGTGGTTTTTTTTTTTTTTGGATATTTTTCAAAATTGACAATATTTTTTAGGCATTCCAAAATAAAATTAAAAAAAAGACCATCTTCGCGGGACGGAGGGATTACTATTTTTTGTGTTTGGTCTCAACCCTTTTGAGCCAGGAGAAAAAACAAAATCAGTTTTGCCAAAGGGAAGTTAGGGGTGTTTTGGCTAAATAATTGAGTCAAATTATTTGCTTTTCAGATTCATCTCATCCAACAAACCAATAATTCTTGGGGTCACTGAGGACATGCTCAGTCGTTATCTTTAGGATCTCAAAATTAGACGAGATGCGCACAACCTGACCTCGACATTCGATTATTAAAAAAAATGCGAAAGAATAAGGCAAAGAGGTAATTAAATAATCATCCTCTTTTTCCACCCAATGTAACTTTTCATCCCATTCATTTTGAACGGTTATGTTTTCGTCCTTTCATAGTGTAAATTACCTATCTTACCCTTTTAATAACATATTCATATGAATGGGGATGTTGTCTTCCTAAATTAGTGGGATTGGATATATCTTCAAAAATTTCAAACATTGAAAACAGCCAAATCTCATTGATTTGGTTTCCTTTTAAAAGGATGAAATTTGAAACTAAAAAAATTACAAAAACTCTTAAATCGGCAAACCCTTGTAATATTTTTATGAATCTGATTTGATAGTACAAAAATTCGTAACACATTTTCATGGTAAACTTGAATACCATTTGAACTGATTTCATAGTAAACGGCTTGAATACAATCTTAATTGATTTTATGGTAAACTTGAATACCATCTTTAACTGATCACGGTAAAATTGCTAAGTAGGAGAAGTAGTCATGGTAAACAATCAGTGTCACTTCCACCTTGTATTATATTTTCCATATTTGCCATGATTACTGTATGGTTACCCAGCAATCATGGTAAAAAAAATACAAAAACTTTTATATCGACAAACTCCTATAATATTTTCATGAATCTAATTTGATGGTACAAACATTCAAAACACAATTTCATGGTAAACCTGAATACCATCTAAACTGAATTCATGGTAAATAGCTTGAATACAATCTTAACTGATTTTATGAAAATTTTGATTACCATCTTAACTGATCAAGGTAAAATTGTTAAGTAGGAGAAATAGTCATGGTAAATAATAAGTGTCACTTCCACCTCATATTATATTTTTCATATTTGCCATGGTTACCCTGAAATCATGGTAAAAAAATATTCTTGACCACATTTGCCGTCTACCACTACAACCCTACCACCGCCGCTATCTTCCATCATCGTCATCAACCCCAAAATCACCAAGCAAAACCTCTCGACAAACCCCTGTAAAATTTAAACCAGTGAAATCCTTAAACCCCTATAAATCGACTATCCGACTCTGATTAACCTAAACCGAGACCATTACAACCATGAAAACCTCAAATCGACTACCCTGCAATCCTAAATTGACTATTCTACAACCCTACAAATCTCAAAACAAAACCAGACTAACCTGACTAACCTGAAAACCCAACGTCAGTTGTTGTCCGCTTCCACCCAACTCAGGTGACCATCATCTGGCCTTCGTAATTGCTTCCTGACTCTCATTGTTATTTGAGAGAGAATGAAGGAGGTGGGGATGGGGTATGTGATGGGGAAGGGATGATTTTCAAACCAAATGGTGATTTTATGCCGAAGATAAATGAGAGTGAGAGACTGAAGCGTTAATTGTGGGATTTTGTTACCTGAAATTGCATCCTAGGACCTCATAATTTTGAAAATGGTCCACTACCTACCGCCCCACGTATGCAACTTTTAATTTAGTCCTCAACTCCTTACTATGTTACAATTATATATATAAGCAAATTTTCTAGTCTAAACCTCCCGAGAATAATAAAAAAGTTGATTTTTTTTGTGTTGCAAATTATTTTTGGAAAATCCGAGCCGTCCAATGTGTTCAGAAAGTGTTTTCAAGGGTCCACGCGAGAAATCTTAAAAAAAAAATACCGGGAAGGGCTTGATCCAAGCAGTTTTCGCAAAAAATGTATATATATATTTTTTGTGAAAACTGCTTGGATCAAGCCCTTCCCGATATATTTTTTTTAAGATTTCCCACGGGGACCCTTGAAAACACCTTTTGAACACATTGGACGGATCGGATCGTCAAAAAATGTTTGGATCATGGAGATCCGGAAACGGGAGGTCCGGATTAGAAGGGGACCCATATATATATATATAGGACCCCCTTCTAATAAGGGTCCCTTATATTAAAATTTCATGCGGACCTACCCCTTTTTCAACTTTTCAGACTAAATTTTGACAATCCGAACCGCTCAATATTTTTAAAATATGTTTTCAAGGGTCTACGCGAGGAATCTCCAAAAAAAAAAAATCCAGAAGGGCTTGATCCAAACAGTTTTCGATAAAAACTGTACATATATAGTTTTTATCGGAAACTGCTAGGATCAAGCCCTTCCGGGTATTTTTTTTTTAAGATTCCTCGCGTAGGCCCTTGAAAACACATTTTAAAAACATTGAGCGGTTCGGATCGTCGAAATTTAGTCCGAAAAGTCAAAAAATGGTAGGTCCGCATGGAATTTTTAAATAAGGGACCCTTATTGAAAGTTTCTTGTATATATATATATATAAAGGGCATTTTAGAGTTTTTTTGAATCTCGAGATGGAAACATAACTCCTAAATAGGTTCAGGATGATTTTCTAATTCTAAGTGACTAAAAAGATGATTATTTAAGTGCCCCTAAGGCAAGCGCAGGGGTCCTATAATGAAACAAAAGATTACTAGCACTAGAGTATAAGTACAAATTTTTAAAAATCCAAATAAGGCACGTGCATGCCTCCAATTTCTCCATCCATCTTTAGCTATACAACTACAAAAATTGTTGCACGATACATGCAGAAAATAAAAGGATCTGAAAACAATAGAAAGTAAAAGCAACCTGGCACTAGATTTATTTAATAGATATGAGCATAGGCGGCTAAAGTGGGTTGTCAAGTGAACACTCTAATATTTTTGTTTTGAATTTTATTAGTAGTAATTTTGTTTTAGGTTGTATTTGAACACTCCGCCTAATATTTTGAACACCCGTCAATTCAATTCTTAATTGAACACATAATATATTAGCTCAAACAAAAATTAAAAAAGAGAGAAAAAGAATGATCTATTGATAAAAGTATCGTGTTCTTTTTTCTCTCTGCATGACAGTTGATTCGACATTTTAAAAGAGAATAGAATATGTTGAAAAAGTTGTGTGCCTATTCCTCACAACTTTTCCTTTTGTATATTAGTAGATTTATGCTCCAATTTAATCTTGTTTGGCTCAGAATATTATACTTTGTCAATAACATTTGTAAAATCTTTATGTATTTTTATGTCTTCTAATTGCACTATTTGTACCATTATATATGGATTTTCTGTATACACTACTGGTTGGCAGAGATGGTAGAGGCCGTTCAAAATAAGTAGAGATAGTAGAATTATGGTAATTCTTCAACACTCTATTAACAATTCCTGAAGCTGCCACTCGATATGAGTGGTATATGACGTGACAACGATGAAACTTAAAATGTCATAACAATAGGCCCAATCATGGAAACAACATATCGCATAACTTCCGTGCGATAAAGTTATTTTCAAAAGAAACTTGAAGATAAATTTAAGGCTTGAATTCAAAGGCTTTTACAGGGGAATGAGGGAAAAAAATATTCTTCAAATTTTTACGACTGCTTGTGACGATCACACAGGCAAAATAAAGAAAGCAATGGGTTATACATTTGAGTCACTGGATTTGGAGCCCAATAAAATAACAAAGAAGCCCAATACTTTTGGGCTTGGCGAAATGTGTATATTCAAATCCGGATCCTACATATAAGAATCACTGCTACGCTGGTTCAGGGCGTAACCATAGTTTGGGCCATCCTGTGCAACTTCAAGTCCATTCATGTGCCTAATCACATGTAAAAAAACAAAATTTGGCATCAATGGAAAAGCCATATAAAATGGCATTTTTTATAGGGGCACTTAAATAATCATCCTTTTACTCACTTAGAATTAGAAAATCATCCTGAGCATTTTTAGGAATTATGTTTCCATCCTGAGATTCAAATAAACCCTAAATTGCCCTTTAACAGAAAATCGGTTTGAGGACTAAATTAAATGTTGCTAATAGTAAGAGGTAGACAGGACCAATTTCAAATTTAGGAGGTCCTGGATTGCAATTAACGGAATTGGGGATAAAACTCAATCCCTTAATTCACGCCATTATCTTCATCCCTTTTCATGCCACTATCTTCATCCCTTTTAATAAACCAATCCCTAAATTTACACTTCCTATATTGATAAATAAAAGGATTGTAAACCATCCATTTCCAGATCAAAAAAATAGAAGCAATTCTCTATCTTTGCATCGAGATGGTAACCCGAGGCACGACGGCAATGGAAGGACACCGCCACCACCACAATCAGCCATCGTCCGCCTTCAACTCCGGGGAGGATGACAGATTCGTCTCTCTCTCTCTCTCTCTCTGGCAACGCCTCCTCGAAGCTTCGCACCTCGACAATCTGAAACGGGTTGAGGATCAAAAAAATGGAAACAAGAAACACAAAGCTGAGGTTTTTTTTTTTTTAATCAGGTTCCGATGTTTTTTTTTGTAGAATTAATCGGGTTTCGATGTTGCCGGGGGACTTGAGTCGTAGGTATACACGGATGTTGTTTGCAAAGAAATTGTGGCCGTCGTCAAATATTAAAGTGCTATGGATCTGATGGAGAGAAGTTTAAGTGAGAGATTCAAAAGTGATAGTCTCCATTCTTCCACAATTGTAATGAATCTTTACCATGATTTGAGTTCTATTGCTTGTTTTTACCATAAACATTGTTCTATTGGTTGTTTTTACCATAAACACTCTTATATGTTTTAGGATTTTTACCATGATTTGAGTTCTATTGGTTGTTTTTACCATAAACACTTTCATATGTTTTTGTATTTTTACCATGATTTAATTTCTAAAAGTATTCTATATTTCCATGATTTCTCTTCTTTATTCGATTTTACCATGACATTTGGATTATGTAAATGGCTTTTTTTACCATGATTTGAGTTGTTTATTCAACCGTTATTACCATGTTTACAAGTTAATTTTACCATAAACAATGTGATGTTTAAAAATTTATACCATGATCATTGAAGATATTGTGAGCATATATTTCCTAGGCTTTAAAAGATGATGAGTGTGGTGGGGTTTGACCTAACTTTTATTTTTTATTTTCTTATGCAAAATGGCAAATTTACTTTTTATGTTTGTGTCAAGTTTTTGAATTATTTGTTCATTTCAATAAGAGGAGCCATAGAAGTTTAAAAAAAAAAACGTAGTATCAATTCAAACTTGAAAAAAAAATCATAAATGACTAAAAGTAAGCATGAGAAATTCTCAAATTTTGTCAGGGAAATAATTGTAAACGTACCATAAGTTTATATTTACTAATGAATAGTGATTAGAATATGGACAAGCTCGAGATAATGTGGCTGATATTTTTTTTACCATGATTCAATTAATCATGGTAAAAATCAAATACAAAACATAAAATATGGTAAAATCGAGTAATCATGGTAAACAATGCTAGTCTGAAACATTTTACCATAATTGGGATAGTTAAACAAAGCTAACCGGTTGAGTCAATTTACCATAAACATTGGGAAAAACTTTCCAAAATTTATTTGACCATGATTCATTTTTCCAAATTGTTTAGTTTTACCATGTTCATTGTAATGCAACTACCAACATGGGGTAACCACTTCCCCATTAACACCGAAACATGGGGTAACCAATATCCCACCACACACACTACCCTTCTTTTTTCAAATATCCCTAATAATTCGGTAAACTTCATCCCCTTTTTGAACTTCATCTGATTAGTTGAAACAATATTCATCCCTCTTTTGAATTTCAAAAATTACTTCCATTTTGTATTTTTCATCCTCTAATATATATATATATATATATAGGAAGCCGATCTCCTAAGGGATCCCTTATACAAAATTTGGTGCGGACCTAGCCCTTTTTCAACTTTCCGGATCAAATTTTGACGATCCGAACCGCTCAATGTTTTTAAAATGCATTTTCCAAGGTCCACGCGGGAAATCTTCAAAAAAAAATACCCGGAAGGGCTTGATCCATACAGTTACCGAAAACTGTATGGACAGTTTTACCGTTACCGAAAACTGTATGGATCAAGCCCTTCTGGGTATTTTTTTTTGAAGATTTCCCGCGTGGACCTTGGAAAATGCATTTTAAAAACATTGAGCGGTTCGGATCGTCAAAATTTGGCTCGGAAAGGTGAAAAAAGGGGTGGTCCGCACCAAATTTTGTTTAAGGGATCCCTTATTAGATCATTATCCTATATATATATATATGTATATATATATATATGGGAAGGCTAATAAGGGTAAATCACATTACGAGAGGATGAAAACATATTTCCATAAATAATGGGGGATGGAAATCTAATTTGCACCCAAAAATCGGATGGATATTTAATTACCTCTTTTTTATACTATTAAATTTGACATCCAAATTGGCGATTGCCAAGCTTGACAAAACATCCAATCGATTTAATTTATTTCGAAAAATGGGAGGGGTTTTATTCAATAGTTTAGATTGGAGAATGTGCTAAAATGGCACCAGAAGCAACGTTGTTGTTGTTGCTGTTTTTCTTTTTAAATACCGTAAAAGTAAAAAAATAATTTTGGCAATGCCATATTGGCAAATGGGTGGACTTGCTCTTAGTAGCAACATGGATAAGAGCCAAAAATTGAGTAGGTCCCTCAATAGCATCATGTAGGTTATACACGATGACAGTACTAAGCAAATTTAACAGTCGCACCAGTAAATAATAGAATGACAAACAAAGTAAGAAATAAAACATTGACCTTATTATTAATCACGTTATTGAAAATTTCGAATAAATCCCCAAAACTGACTTCATATCCAATGAAACCTAAAATTGCTAATGATAAAGCAAAATTTCTGAATCGATTAGTTAAAAGAACACCAAATAATTTATAAAGTTACTATTGAAAAGTAGTATTTGAAATACGGGAAAGAAATACCAATCAGGTAATATTTCAAAAAATGGTTGCAAATGAATTTGCTAGTTCACCAATCATTCATGGTTAACCACTAAAAAGATTGCTAAGGCCATGTTCGTTAAGCCACTAGTTTAGCTTTTAATACCTGCAATGTAGGTCCCGATGTTTGGGTTGTCCAAATCTGACTCTAAGCTTGATTGTTCACTTACGATTAAGCCATAAACAATTAAGAATACATACAAGTAAAAAAAATTATGTTCTTCTTTTTGTTTCAATTAAATCAAAATCAAAATATAACCCCAGATATAGTGTTTTAGGATAGCACGGTCTAATAGTTCACATCAATATCTTTCTCAGGATCAAGCATGTTTTTTTTGGAACCGGGGGCCCTGTAGTGAGTGAGCTCACTACATGCGTGTAGTGAGCTCTCTCAGTTCACCGATCCGAGATCAATGGTTCGGATCACCTTACACTTTAAAAAACACTTTTACATTAACTTTAATTCCAATTTATCCAGACCATTGATCTCGGATCGGATGACCGAGAGAACTCACTACACGCATGTAGTGAGCTCACTCACTACAGGCCCCCCAATTCCGTTTTTATATGCTTAATTAACACCTTCATCCCCAAGATTATCATTTATAGGTATAGGGTCTTCATTATGCCCCTCCCTAGATTCTTCATTTCCTATATCCACAACTTCACTTTAGGTTCCTCGTGAACACCAGTCATATCTGCACCATTAGCTTTTTCATTAACACCTTCATCTCTAATAAGTATTATCATTCGCATCCTCCTCCCTAGATTCTTCGTCACTCGCTTCTTCAACTTGACTCGAAAGTTGAGATCTTTATTTTATTGCATACTTTCGTTGCTTTACTTTTCTATTGTAAGATCTGAAATTTTATTTTGGAGACCTCACTTAACTCTTGTTATTATTATTATTTGTCATAATACCCTATATTAGTGTACCACACCCTTAAAAGACCAAAATAAGTAACCCTATCAAAAGCTCACTGAATAATAAAAAAGCGGGCCACTTAGCCAAAAATCCAAAACATTTGGCAATTTTAAAGGGAAGGACGAGGAACTTTTGCAATCGAACATAAAAACAAAAAACATTTGCCATTTTTAAAAGGAAGGACAAATAACTTTTGCAATCGAACATAAAGACAAAAAAAAAATTAGTGAAGTGTTAATAATTTTTAAAAATTTAAAATTTGAACATAAAATTAAAAAAAATCACCACCCCACCTCTGGCCGACCACTTCCGGTGACCAAAAAAATTAGTAACGTGTCACTAATTTTTAAAAATTCAAATTTTGAACATAAAATTCAAAAAAATCACCACTCCACCTCCGGCCAACCACCACCCCACCTCTGCCCGAGCACTTTCGGCGACAAAAAAAATTAGTGAAGTGTCACTAATTTTTAAAAATTCAAGTTTCAAACATAAAATTCAAAAAAATCAACACCCCCACCTCCGGCCGACCACCACCCCACCTCTGGCTGACCACTTCCGGCGACCAAAAAAATTAGTAACGTGTCACTAATTTTTAAAAATTCAAATTTTGAATATAAAATTCAAAAAAATCACCAATCCACCTCCGGTCGACCACCACCCCACCTCTGCCCGAGCACTTCCGGCGACCAAAAAAATTAGTGAAGTGTCACTAATTTTTAAAAATTCAAATTTTGAACATAAAATTAAAAAAAAAATCACCACTCCACCTCTGGCCGGCCACAAACCCCACCTCTAGCCGAACACTTTCGGCGACCAAAAAAATAAGTGAAGTGTCACTAATTTTTAAAAATTCAAGTTTCGAACATAAAATTCAAAAAAATCAACACCACACCTCCAGCCGACCACCACCCACCTTTGGCCGACCACTTTCAGTGACCAAAAAGATTAGTGAAGTGTCACTAATTTTAAAAATTCAAATTTCGAACATAAAATTCAAAAAAATCAACGCCCCACCTCCTGCCAACCACCACCCCACCTCTGGCCGAGCACTTCCGGAGACCAAAAAAATTAGTAAAGTGTCATTAATTTTTAAAAGTTCTAATTTCGTACAGAAAATTCGAAAAAATCAACTCCTGCCTCCTGACCAAACACCACCCTATCTCCGACCGACCACTTTCGGCGAAAAAATAATTAGTGAAATGTCACTAATTTTTAAAAGTTCTAATTTCATACCAAAAATTCAAAAAAAAAAAAAAAACAGTAAAACAGTGTCAGCTAACTTCTCATTCACTTGTCAAATAAATTCCATTGTTATAACAGTTGTTGGTTAATCATTAACGGATTAACCTGATTATCATGTTTCCTATTAATCTCTCTCAATTGCGCAAACGCATTTGTGAATGCTTATGGGAAGGCAGATAACTTGGGGCTGATTCAAACCAGCGCTTGGCGTCCTGAGCCTCGAGAGACGATTCAAGCCGAGTGAAATCATAGAAGTGAGAAACATCAAACTCGTAATCAAAATCAACTTCTGAGACCTCGAAATAAAAAAATTATTGCAAAGCAAAAGTTGAGGTGCATGTAATCAAAATCGACTTCACAAGATTAGTTAAGGTGCACGTAAACTGACCCTGATATCCCGCGTTATAGAAAAATAATTTATTGCAAACCAAAAGTTGGAATAATCATTTCAAGAGCATGATTTCGTTCCTTTTAAAAGCTGTAATATTATTGCATGATTTCGTTCATTGGTCACTGACACCCATAGATCTAAGCAATTTACATTTTTTTTTTATGCAGTCAATATTTTTTTCTTAAGAAAAAACTGTAATATTATTGCATTAGTATATTTTGGTGTCATTTTAGCATGCTTTTAAGGTATGATGATCATTCATTTTTAACTCACCTCATTTTTTAATGCAGATTCGACGGTATGCATGACGAAGCAAAATTTGTGAAATTCATGCCAACAGAAATTAGTAATGTTGCCATTTTTTTAATGAAAAGTAACAATAATGAATAAGCCTTTTAAATTTTCCAACAATGAAATACACGAAAACAGGACTTTTACAACCCCATATAATCATTAGCCTCAAGAGATACCGGATATCCTGATATCCCGCGTTATAGAAAAATAATTTATTGCAAACCAAAAGTTGGAATAATCATTTCAAGAGCATGATTTCGTTCCTTTTAAAAGCTGTAATATTATTGCATGATTTCGTTCATTGGTCACTGACACCCATAGATCTAAGCAATTTACATTTTTTTTTTATGCAGTCAATATTTTTTTCTTAAGAAAAAACTGTAATATTATTGCATTAGTATATTTTGGTGTCATTTTAGCATGCTTTTAAGGTATGATGATCATTCATTTTTAACTCACCTCATTTTTTAATGCAGATTCGACGGTATGCATGACGAAGCAAAATTTGTGAAATTCATGCCAACAGAAATTAGTAATGTTGCCATTTTTTTTTATGAAAAGTAACAATAACGAATAAGCCTTTTAAATTTTCCAACAATGAAATACACGAAAACAGGACTTTTACAACCCCATATAATCGTTAGCCTTAAGAGATACCGGATACGAAGAGTTTTAGATGTATTTGAATCCATAAAGGGTGTTTATGTCAAAAATAAAGAGAGAGTGTGTGTTTAGTCCTTTTGTTAAATGAATAATAAAAATCATGTCTTTATGTTTAATTGCAAAAGTACCTTGTTTTTATGTTTGATTGCAAAAGTACCTTATCCTTCCCTTTAAAAAGGACAAAATATAGTGCATTTATGACTAATTTTCCCTAAAAAAGCACTAACCATTAATAATACTATAATCAATACGAAGAAATTAAAAGGGGAGTCCTGCATCATACTTTATCCCTAAGACAAATTCACACATTTCAAGGTGAGATGCAGAGGATCCCTCGTTCACCCTTAGCCATACAAAAAACTTAAGGAATATGAAATATCACCAAAATGGCCAATGAGGGTGAGCAAATTAACAATCTCCAAAAAGTCAAAATATCACCGTTGTCGGTGGCTGAATAATCCTCGTCCCCCTTTTTGTGGACTCGGGGGAGGTGTTGTGCACTCCCATGCTGTGCACCGTGTTGTGCGCTCCTCGGCCGTTCGATCGTGTTTTGGACGGCTCAAATGTGTTTTGATTTTTACCGATCAAAATAAATCAAAATTAAATTATAATTGCCGAACACATCCAAGCTGTCCAAAACACGATCGAACGGCCGAGAAGCGCACAACACGGTGCACGGCATGGGAGTGCACAACACCTCCCCCGGTTCCCCTTTTTGTAATCTTTTTTTCCCTTTTTGTAATCTTTTTTTTCCTTTACAAATGTTTCATAAAAGATTGAACAATAGTCTGAGGTGTCAAAAAAACAAAAATTTGTTTGGAGAATAAACAATACTCTTCAATCTTGATGAAGAATAAAAAATACAAATCAAGAGTTTTTTGTGTTCTGAATGAAGTTATGAATAAACAATACTCCATAAGGTATGGATGGGAATAAACAATACAATCTTGATTCTCTTCAATCTCATTTAAGTATTGTTTACTGATTAATCGGGCATTTACTTGTGGGATAGTATACCAATACTACAATACTTAACATTAAGCAATACGAAAATACTTCATTAATATGAAACCTGATAGGAGTTCTGAATTCAGATTAGAGCCTAGAGGAGTTCGTTCGTTCTTCAGACTCCAAAATCCGAAGTAGATTAGGGAGGTTTATCCCACTGAGCTCGTTTCTGGCCGTCGTCACATTACGTTAGAATCTCCAAGAAGCTGGTCGTTGACGATCATCTTCAAAGTTTCGAGTTCAAAAGGCACGTGGTGGTATCTTCTTAGAGCAAAAACAATAGCATAGGTAAAACTCCTTTTTCGGTACATTTTGGGTACTTTACAGAGGTGAAAGCATGAAAGAGGGTTGCAGCAGCTACGGTAAAATAGACTATTGAATACCTTTTGCTACAACGCTTCGGCACTAGTAGCGTTGAACTGTACACAAGGTATTGCATATTTTATTAATTCTTGTCCCATTCGTTCCTCTCTTTTTACTCTCTCTCTGCTTGGAAATCTGGAATGTGGGGGATAAAAGGTGAGAGAAAAGAGTATTTTAATTTATAATAGGTAAAATAGATAATGCTGCTGGAGTGTTGATAGTGACAGGGTAGCTATATGCACTGTACACTAGGTTTTTTGGCCAAAATTTTGGCTTAGCTGCTGCTGATGCTCTTAGTCAATGGAATGGTTTCACATTTACTCTATGTTAGTTTTATAATGAGCTTTTCTTCATTTAATCTGATTTTATTTTATTTTTTTTACTTTTTTTTTTCCGATTCCGTGGTAGAGTTGCCCAAGCCTTAGGGCTTTTGGGGTTACCCCAAGAGCCGCTCTGAATACATGGTCATTCAATTGTTGTTTTGTTGTTACTGGGAGAGGTGAATTCTTATTAATCCATCCACATAAGGGACTTGACATGGTATACCATCAATATGGTATTTGCATCCCTGTACATTCACATTAATAGAATCATGGTTGCATGTCACAAACATTTTACTAGACCTCGTTTTTGGAGTTGCAACTATCCAATGCAAAGATTTAATGGCACGTTTGATTGTCAAGTTATTTTTAGGAATGATTGAATAAGGTAGGATTAAGGGTGGGGATAGATGGGACAAGTGGAGTCCACATAACAATAGATGCGATTATATGAATACCGGGATCAGTAGTACTGTGTTTGATTATAAACGAGATAAATATGAGATAACGATGATGGGGATTACTTTTGATCGGTGGATGAGAGATATAATCCAAAGAAGAGGGACTTGCTAATACACCTCTCCCCTTGTATCAGTTAATCCCTCACACGAGGTATTAAATGGATTAATAGTCCCATATTGTCTAGTCACATGGTTAATCCCAAGTGCACCAGACACAAGTGTAAATAATAATGGGAAACATGTGGATTAACGTGTCTCCCCTAATCCTTTCTCTCATTTATAGACCAACAATCAAACAAGCTCTAAGTTCTTATAAGTAACTACTCGATACCCAACTAGGCATACAAGTTGCTTCTCGTGATCAAGTGCTTTCTAGGTCATCTCAAACCTTGTTATTGAAGTTTATCCTCAAAATAGTTGGAGAATTATTGTATATGCACAAATGGTTTACCTATTACTAAAATCATCTAACCGGGGTTCTTCTTTAGATCCTGTTTTACACATCGATAATATCATTGATTCCCCAACCGTGCTTATTTTTTCACCCGCGAACCAACCCTTATCGAAACTAGCGAAAAAAATAGGCAATTAATACGCAAGCGGTGTCATAAATGTAGAGTACATTACTACAACGAACATTGACTCTGCTTTCTCTACTCAAACCCAAAAATTATCATCGGATGAGAACCCCGATCCTCAATAATTTCAAACACACTCTCAAAGCAAAAAAACCAAAAAAACATTAGTCATTTTGAGCCTCAATTTCTTCCACATGATTAATCCCCACCAAATCAACCAAACACTCATAAGAAAGCTAAACAAAAAATCTACAAAATCCTTCAAATCTCATCAAAATCCGTCAAATATAACTTGAGTTATCCCCCAAACAAATAACATCAAAAGCACACCAAAACCCACACCCCTTTCACTCAAAACCTTCCCGGATCCGCAACATTCCCCCCCACAAGCATCCTCAACCGTCGATAACTTCTAATCCAGCGGTCCATATTCAAACCTATCTTTGACACAAAGATCGATCCGCGTGACCCCCCCCTCCACCAATCAGAAGCCAAAGTCCTTCTGCCTTTTCACCCCTATAAATTTAGCGGATAATTTCCTTCATCCAAATACACCAGCAAAATTACCGTCCTCTGTTCTCTCTCTCTCTCTCTCTCTCTGAAAGTTCAATCTCTCTCTCTAGTACGTTCTGTATCCATGGCGGCTGGAAGGAAACCGGCGATCGCCGGCAGTGCGGCGGTGGCTCCACCGAAGTCGAAGCCAACCAAGGCGTTGAAGGCTAAGAAACCGACAGATTCGAAGAAAGATAGGGCACATCCTCCATACGCTGAGGTAATAGTTCATCACACGCGTACCCATTTCTGTTAGTTTTTCCAGATGTTTCCCATTTTTTCGGAATTCGAATCGATTTTTTGTTTTCGAAACCCTAGGTGATCAACAAAGGAAACGTGTGTATTTCTGTTAGAAAATCTTTTGCCCTTGCATGATTTTTACCCTCTGAAACTCTTGATGTGATCTGATTGTGGGTTTTTGTTTTGTGAAACCCTAGATGATAAGCGAAGCGATTGTCGCGCTGAAGGAGAGGACTGGGTCGAGCCAGATCGCGATTGCGAAGTTCATCGAAGAGAAGCAGAAGGCCAGTAACCTCCCTCCTAACTTCAAGAAGCTTTTGCTCAATCAGTTGAAGAAGCAAGTTGCCGCCGGAAATCTCGTCAAGGTGAAGAACTCGTTCAAGCTAGCGCCGTCGACCGCCGCCGTGGCCAAGAAAGCTCCTGCCGCCACTGCCCCTCCGGCGAAGAAGAAAGTGTCTGCTCCGGTGGTGAAGACAGTTACTCCGGTGAAGGTGAAGAAGGTAGCGGCGCCGAAGCCCAAGGCCGCGGCCAAGCCGAAGAAGGTTGCGAAGACAGTAGCGGTGGCTTCGCCGGGGAAGAAGAAGGCGGTGAGCAAGGTGAAGAAGGCGGCGCCTGTGAAGGTGGCCAAGAAACCCAAGAGCATTAAGTCGCCGGTAAAGAAGGCGGCGGCGTCCAAGGCCAAGGGGAAGAAGTGAGGAGGAGGTTGTGGGCTGGGTTTGTTAGTAGGGGTATAGATGTGTAAATGTTTGGAAATCTAGGGGGGTAATTTGTATGGATTAGTGGTGGGTTTTTTTCTTCTGTTAGGGTTTTTTTTGTTCTGGTTTTTGTTTGATTTTGTTAGTAGTGGGATTAGGGTGTGGGTAACAGTTTGTTACAGAAAAGGGCTTGAATGGAATTTTAGTTTCCTGTGAAGAATTTTCTCGTGTTGGTGTTTTTTTTTTCTCTGTTGAATTTCCGTTCACTTTTCTTGAGTGGGTGTGGTTTTGTAAATGTTTGGAAATGTAGGGGTGTGTTCTGATATTAGGGATTATTGTTGGGCTTTCATGTGTCGATTGTTTTTTCCCTTTTGTTATGCTGGTCACTGTGGTAGTAGTGGTTAATGCGTAATACCCTAAAATAAATTACTGTAATTTATTAAACAAGATTTATATTTCATATTTTTTGAAATTTATGTTGAAAAATATAACTATTAAAAAATGACAAAATTACAATATATCGTCATATGTATGTGTTAATGTTCTTGAAAAGTTGCATAATGTAGTTTGAGTGTGTTTTTACACAAAAATGTCTTTTTAAGTTGATTCCTTGAAATGAAGTTTAATTTTTGTTATGCCAAATAGGATAGAATGTAGGAACCTTGAAATTCAAAGAAAAAAGTTAAAGAGGACGTTCGGAAAAAGCAGGAAAATGCTAATGATAAGATTTGATTTAATTAAATTTTAAGTTAAGGTATGATTTAGTATTTATTAGTAATATTTGGTTTGAAAAAAAGAAGAAAGTCATTTGAACACCTTTTTAAATTTGAAATCAAGTTAAAAAAATCGAAATCACCCTGGACAACAAATGGGCTATACTATGCTCAAAAACCAATGAAGAAGTAGGTCCACAGCTTGGGCAGAATAAACTCGGCCCAAATTTTTGGTAAACAGTTTTAGATGTGTGGACAATGTCCGTGGGCCATATCAATATCTCAAGCCCTAGTTAGGGTTTTCGCCCTACTTGTCCGGTGTATGTCAGATTTGTTTCCAAATGTTGACGTCACTTACGTGTATGTGTTCCATTTTTCAATTGACTATATCTCTCAATCTGGTATAATATTTTTTACAATTTTGAATATTTTGTTTAAAAGAACTCATCGGAATTATCAAACGAGATTTATATTGCATATATATATATATATATATATATATATATATATTATACATTTGAAAATATAAATAATTTTTTGAGGTATTGTGAATAGGGAAAGTGGACAAGAAAAGTGGGACGGAGGAGGGAGTATATGCATACCCGATTTAGTAGTTTATGTAAAAGGTTCAAACTTGTATTACACTATGTTTCAATTCAAGTGGGTAACTCTTGATGTAAGAGGGAAAAAATAATAATTTCCAAGATAAACAAAGATTTAAAAAAAAAAAAAAAAAAGCTCCAGTAAGCTTTTGGAAAATGTTGGAGGTGTGCAATGGGTGAGACTAATGATCATGCAGCTCAGATTTTGTCTTGAAAGTTAGGGATGGAGAATTTAGCCAACAAGAAGCCACGTTTGATGGAGCACTTGGTGTTTGGCATCGACTTATCCGAGCGAAGGGGAAGAGAAGACTCTGCCGTGCCATCGGCGAAGTTGGCTTCCAACGAGAAATTGCGACGGAGATGGTTTGGCTTGTAGGGATGGCAATTACCTCCACTCCGTCCCCGCCTCCGACCTCCCCGCCCCGATCCAAGCGGGTAATCTCCGATCCGATAAGCAAATGGGGTGGCGATAGTATTTGCTTCCCCCGATCTGTTTAAACCCGATCCGACTCCGATGATAGTTATTACTAATTTTTATATGTATATATTTATATACATTTCGTTATTTTAGTATTATAAGAGCAAAATACCTAATAATAAATCAATATTTTGTGTCTTTGTTTACTTTATGATATTTTTTAAACTATCATTACTTATCAATATCTTTGTCAAAACATTTTAAAGGAGTGGGAGAGAGGTACATGCAAAGTGATGGCGAGCTCGGCGTTTATGACAAGCATTGGCAGTGTTGAAAGCTTTGGAGTGGGCGACGAGTACAGGCTACGAAAAGGTAGAGATTTGCACGGATTGTCTTCTTGTCGTGAAAGGCTCAAGGAATTTAGATAATGTTGATGTTATGGTTAAGGCTGTTTTAGTTGATATTTTGAATGTTGTGAATTATTTCTCCCTATGTGTTGTATTGCTAAAGTTTCGAGACAAGTGGTTGGGGTTGCACATACCCTAGCCAAACGTTCTATGGTTTAATCTTCTATATATATATATATATATTATGTTTATTGTTGCTCAAAAAAAAAAAAAAAACTAACTTGCCAAGAAATTGAAACACCCAACGAACGAGGGTTGTCCCACCGGCCATGGGGTTGCTCCCACCCTGAAGGTGTGATACCATTTTCTGGAGGTAGGCCAACCAGTTGGAAAGTGAAAGTCTATGTGGATAGTCTC
This sequence comes from Vaccinium vitis-idaea, assembly GCA_963854785.1. Lineage (NCBI taxonomy): Eukaryota > Viridiplantae > Streptophyta > Magnoliopsida > Ericales > Ericaceae > Vaccinium > Vaccinium vitis-idaea. The sequence goes on along the minus strand of OY978221.1, from coordinate 37,772,357 downwards.
CGGAGCGCGTCCAGTAGTCCCCCCTCCTAGCAGCTATAACCGCTTTCCGTGAGTGTTGTTTCCTTGCAGCTAGTCCTAGATGGATTAGTCTGATCCCGTTTGAGTGTGTAAATACCTCCAATGTTGTGTGTGTGTATATATATACTCCCTCCGTCCCAATTTTATAGTCTCTTTTGGGGATTCCAACTTAATAAGGAGACATAATCATTGTACTTTTGAAAACATGTTTTTCTTATTTTACCCTTCAATCATTACACTTTCTTACTTTTTTATTATTTTAAATTTCAAACTATAAGGATATAAGAGGAAATTCCTTAACAATTACCCATTTAGTTTTGAAGTGGGACAATTTTTTTGGGACAACAAAAAGTGTCAACTGGGACTATAAAATTGGGACGGAGGGAGTATATATATTAAAGAAGAAATCACTAACTATGCCCTCACTTGGGACCCTAAAGTTCCAAGCACCAACAAGAATTCTTTTCCCAAGACAGGTGTTCTCCAAACAACATCGCTCCCATCGAGATAAAGCAAGTAACGATAAGATAAGAGTCAAATATAAACTCAAATTTCCTCCAAGCACATAGTATGAACTATGAACATATTCTCTCCGTCCCTTTTTAAGTGTACTAGAGTTTCTTTGAAGGGCGTCGAAATAGAAAAATAGAATTTGATGCAACTGACGTACAACTCAATTCCACAGCTCTTGAAGAAGTCTTCCTAAATGTTCCAAAGACAGCAACACTAAAGAATTCTGAAGTTGAGAACAACATGGCTACTCTTAACATTGGAATCAGGAAGGTCATTGATAATAAGAGCCTCTAACTTCTCGAATTCAGAATAGATTCAAGCTGTTACGAAAACTCGTGTATCTTCTTAGTTTAACATAAAATAACTTATCCCTCAAAATTCGGACAGCCTCCAATTCCTGACTTAATAAGCCCATGTATTGGGAGAGAATGACTTGTCTCGTAAAACACAATAAGTCAGTTTTAAGAATAAGCCAGAAATTAGAACAAGGCTAAAGTGTTGACTCGTTCCACTTCCAAATTCGAGAAGTTAGAGGTACTTACGATCAGTGAAGTACTTGATTCCAATGTTAGAGCTGCCACGTTGTTCACTTCAGAATACTAAAGTGGTCCTATCTTCCCAACATTTAGAAAGACTACTTCAAGAGCTGTGAGACTGTGAGACTGAGTTGTATGTCAGCTACACCGAATTCTCTTTCACTATCTCGAAGCTAGGCAAAGTAACCCAAGAAAAATAACACGTCGACAAATGGAAATGTTGATACGCAATATATTTTCTCACTGACCCTTGGCAAGAAAAAGAGAAAGTACAACTTGCCCAGATTGCTCTCATCTCCTCGCAACTCTCCGCCATGCTCCAAGAAACAAGGCTTTTCTTATAACACCAGTCTGAAGTCCAAAAACCAGAGCCACAGTACCACCTATAACTACCCATTTCCAATCAATGCCACCATGTTTCGGGGTTCCCTGTGTATCTACGAGTTCATCCCTCTCTTCTTCACCAGACGCTATATCCAAAGGAATGGTATCTTCTTCAGATGAAATCTTCGTGGTAATTCTTGCCATTAATGCGCTTCGGGACAGCGGGGCCTCTGATTTCCTCACTTGTTGATACGATCGGAAGCCTGAGTGCAACTTCTTCACTGTTCCCCACATCCCGTGACGGACTCCCAACTTTGCGACGTCTTTGGGGATTCCCATATCTTCGTAGTGTACTAGAGTCACCTCGCATGCAGATAGTTGTCCATCTCCGCTACGAGATTGCACTACATTGAGTATGCAAAGCAAACCGAGCGAGATGTAGCTTAATATATGGATTGTACATCACAACTAATATTGGAAGTGTGGAAAGAAACGAATGATACATGAAAAACAGTTAAAGAGTGAAAGAACTACGCCTGTTTTGCATTTGCTTACCAGGTTTGATAATCCAGCTTGAAAAATATAGATCCACGCGTCTAGGCTTGTCATGTCTCTGCAAAGCTGGATAGGGAACACCCTACAGTACCGGCAGATGCGTGTTAAGAGATAGAGCTCATAAACCAGCAATTGATATGCACAAGGCATGCGCAAGGTACTTAAAAGCAAATGAAAATTGGAGTTCTCTGAACTTGGATGAAAAATGATTTGGCAAAGAAAATCACTGTACCAAGGTAGAGACTGCAACCGTTAAATAAATAAAAAATGTAGAGCTTACATTTATGGGTAAATGGATGACATATGTAAACTTTTGTTGTTCAACATGAGTTTGAGTCATTTAGGTCCTTATTCTCGTTCAACATCCCAATTAATCCAAAATCTTAATCCCAGCAACAAAAGTTCAAATTGTTTCGAACTCAAACTCACTGAACAAGATTGAGGTTGAAGTATATTCCGTAGCACTGCACCAAATATTGCTTTTACAGGCCGCAACAAAACCGCCATTAAAGGGCGCTATTACCGGCGGTAATTACAAACTGCTGGAAAAAATGACTTTTACCGGCGTTTTTTTACCGACCTCTGGTGAAGGGTACCATTACCGGCGGTAATTATTACCCGCCGGGAAAAATGACTATTACTGGTGGTAAACCCAAAAACCACCGGTAAAACAGTAATGTTTAATATAAATATTTTTATTTTCCAAATATAAACAAAAAGTTTGGGTTGTTGCGTGGTTAGGTGTCGGGGCTCCACGCAAAGGGTCGCGGGTTCAAAACTTGGGACGAACTTTTTTCCCGGGAAAAACTTTTACTGGCGGTAATAAAATCGCTGTTTTTGTATTCCCGACGGCCAGATCAACGGCGGTATGATTTTCGCATTATTACCGCTGGAAATACTTTCACCGGCAGTTTTTTAATGCCGCTAATGCAAAAATTTGGCGAAGCGTAGACTTCACAATTGAAAGAAGTTTCAAATACCAAAAAGTTTTGGACACCAGATGTCTCAAAGATACCCGTGCTTACATAGGAAGTGGATCGCTTGGAGATGGCATTTCCCGCAGGCCACAGCCCCCCCCAAATAAATAAGTATGCAAACATAATAACAATGAAAAAACACATGCACACATTAAAAAACAAATATTGATAGCTTCCCAACTGAAACTGATTTGCCTGATTCCTGTTTATACTCGACAAGGAAACATCCGTTCAACAGATTTCCCTGAAGTTCTAGTTTTCTTTTTCATCTAGATAAACAAATTCCATCTGTAGTGCACCTGCAGCCTAACAACCCTTTCCCTCTAAACACGACAAGGAAACTAGCCCCTAGATTAGACCCAGATGCTACAAACATAAAAGTGAATAGATAGAAAGTAGAAACTATAACCTTTGTCACGCAATAATATGTCTTTCCATCTTCCCAGATTCTGCGACCAATGATATATTCGCGATCACTGCAGAAAAAAGGGAACTGCATAGAGAAACAAATGAATGTGTCAAGAATAGAACTGTTGGGACAACAAGATGTATCAAAAAACTGTTAGAGAAAGTGGAATCGAATACAAAAGCCATCCATATAATGCATAGCTCATATGTTCAATTATACCTTTTTTATCCAGTGGACAATCGTCGTCCCTGTATGAGGATGTTCCTCCATTATTCTGAAGTATGCGAGCATAGGATCCCATTTAGGACGAAACTCATCATCCCAGAAGAAGTCTCTGACCAGCTCTGGAGTTGCATCCTCGAAGACAGTTCTGCTACAGTACACTCCAGGCCCAGTCTGATGAATAATATGCATTGTCAGGTATTGACGTGTACAGTTTTCAAGCAACTAGGAATAATTGAAAGGAAGACCAGAATTCCTACAAGATCTCGCAAGTGGGAAGGATCACAGAAATTTGCTATTATTCTAAAGTATGAGAAATACAATATACACTAGCATAAATGAAGTCATCGGGCAACCCCAGATGACCCAGAACATGAGTGATGTGACATTTGATGGTTTCTAAATCGAAAACAGGGGAAAAAAGGGAAAAAAGTTCTGAGTATCCTATTGCATGTAAGTAACTATGTATCCGACAAGATGTGTGACCTAGAAAGGTAAGACCTGGGAGCGAATTTATTCACATTCCCTGCTCAGTACAGGACCATCCCTGATTGTAGTATGATTCTGTCCAAAAGGAAAGGATCTGGAAATCATTTCAACTAGGTATGTAGTCAATCCTGATGTGTGCAATCATGATTATTATCTTAGACACATAGCCAAGTTATATCGTGACTCACATGAGTATTTGGAGTAGTTGATCACAACACTAATCATTTCAACTAGCTATATACTTTGACCTGTTTCCTAATGAGAAACAAAATGGACACATGCACAGATGGTGATTATATTCAATATCGCAACCCAAGTTGCATTATGTTAAACATGAGCATTTTCTTATTTGGAATAGAACATTGCAAAACTCAAACTCATGATGAGCAGTCCATCAGGAGACAGGGCTATTGCCAAATAAAAGGGTGAGGTTCATTTAAATTTTTTGTTTTTGCTCGTATTGTTAGTTGTAGTTAGTGAGGTTTGAAACCATGTCAAATGCATGAGAGTACATGGTGCCTACAACTGGGCTTCCACTCCAGTTGCTGAAAGGGATAAGACTTGAGTAATGCAGGCCTCAATTTGATTCATTCCTGTTCTTGTAGTAAGAGAGAATCCAAGCATCGGACCTTCCTAAACTTAAATCTTTGAATACTGGGATATGTGTCCCGTAATTGGGTGTGGGTACGGGGATACGTCATGAACACTGGTTTGTAGTATATATTGCATAACTTTTTTTGATTATGTATCTTAAATTATATTAAAGATGTATTTAAACAAGAAGGGGGTAAGAAAAATAGGTTTTTGCTATTTCATGTCCATGTGAAAGACTAGATATATCGCTTTTCAATCAAATTTGATATTCTTTTTCTGTAAATATCATGACAATAGAGGATTTAAGTGTCCAAAATGGATACATGTGTCGGACACATTGACACAGGTACTTCAGCCAAAATGAAGGATCCATGTAACACAGGCATCAGAGTTAGTAAAATCTATGTAGTTCCTACTCTGACTTTTCCAGCTTGGCTCTACCTACAGGGCCCCCCAAATTGGATCAAACCATTTGTCAAGTCAGGCTATTGCTCTTGTTCTTTATTTTCTTTCAAAAACACATTTGATAGGAAAGAGTAACTTTTCGAGCAAGTATAAAATTGCATCTTTCAAAGTCTGGGTAAATTTGTACCTCAGGATCATGGCGCCATGCATGGTATGTCAAGTTTGAGGTCGAGCGTTCCATTATACTTTGCCAACCTGTCACCCCATCCTTGCTTTCAATAAGATGCAGTAGGTGTTCCAGATCATTCTCTGTGACAACATCTTCTATCTCACTAGTGCTGGGCCTGCCAGATAAAACAGGAAACTCAATTCAACATAAATCCCCGTGAACAAATGTTTACGACACAAATGATGCTCACTTTGTTCACTTCACATTTCTAAAAAATTTTCCAAAAAGATTCTTTCCCTATCTCTCATCTCTCCAATCATTAATCACATTTCTCTCTCTACTCATACCCCTCTTTCCAATCATTATTCACATTTCTCTCTCTATCTCTCTCCAATTATTACACCTCTCTCTAATTATTACTTTTCAAAAAACCCATCCAAATACTATCTTAAAAATATTTCTCAAAATATTCTTCTCAAAATTCTCAACCAAACAAAGTGGCTAACTTTTCCACCTCATTTTGGGAGTTCGAGTGAAGAAGGAACAAACAAGATCGAAGGGTAGGTAATCAGTTGAGACCCATTGTCCTTACTCTCGAGAATGGAAAGATTATATCTTGAAAACTTGACTTTAGTTCCCTTGACAATTTCATTGTGTTTCCCCTAATTGACTTCCGCACATGCATAGGAAGTTGCTCTACTTTCTCCTCTTTCTCTCCTTAAAAACTAGACACAAGTAGGGCCTATTACTTATACTACTTTTTCCCTCCCTCCTTCAAAACGATGTCCATTATTTTCACTCTTAACTTCCAGGACATGTGTCTTTGATTTAGCTGATATATAATAGGTGAAAGAACATTCCTTACTTGTTTTTTGTTTTTCTAACTTCATTTCAAACGAAAATAACAAGAGAGACGTATTTCGTCTTGTATTTTGGCACAGTGAGCTCCACCTTATTTCAGAAAAATTCCAGAAGATACCAAACCAAGCAGTTTAGTCTTAGAATTCCAGTTAGGTGAGATATCTCAACTTCCCTTCTTTTAATTCTTTGCTTAACATCCCTGCAGACTACAGGTTATGTCGTAACTCGTAAGTCTATGCTGCACTACACAAAAGGTTTGGTTAGCCTTTTGAATAGGACAAGTCATAGTATTTCGTGGACAATAGGCTTAATGATTGCAAAACACTCCAAATACATCCACTATCAGTTTCTACCATATTCCACACCAGTAGTTAGAACATGCAATGGCACTTTTGACACTTAATAGTCAAGAAATAATCTAGCATCCCCATACTCTCTACTATTCACCTCATACTTGGCATGCTAATGTTATCTTTTTTTCTTATATCAGCAAGGTGTGGTTGTTTACTGAATTTGACACCATAAAGGCTCCCTTTCCAATTAGTACGTAGGTTAAATTTGGTTGAAGTTTTTTTTTTAGTGAAAGTCAAATATCTCGGACCCTACTAATCTATCAACCTTTATCACTAAATACCTCTCATCTAAAAAATCTTACATCAGCACCACTCCATCTACTAAGCGTTCTCACTTCTCACTTAGACCCTTTCTGTTAGGAATCCGTAAGAGAATCAAGCTTTTTTTAGGGAAAACAATGCCAATTAGTATTCTAAGAACAATAATACCCCTCCCTAACCCATGCATGTGTCCAAATTAGCCCACTTGTCTGGTATGTTTCATGTCTTTTGGGGAAGAATTGTTGGACATGAACAATTTGACTCGAATAGCAACCGATAGGCACCTAACCCATAATTCAGTTTCCTTGAGCTACTTGTGCTGAATGAAACCAATCAGAAAATCTTCGCGTATCGATTCTATCTCATAACCAAACTAAGCTTGAACATATTTTTAAAAGCTCGCTAAGTTCTTAAGCCAAAATTGAACAATATAGTGAATCTAATCTACCATTTGACTCGTTAGTTTAGCAGCCCTATCATCAGGAACTAAAACAGTAAAACTCCACTCCAAATAGTACAAGCAGACAAAAATTCATAACCAAACTCACTTGATCTCGCCGCCACTTATCTCCACGGCAGGCCGAGACCCCATCAAGTCCTTCCCCCTCTCCCTGAACCATCTCAACCACACGGTCCGACCGACCGAGAAAGCCGAGAGAGCCGAGAAGGCGAGACAGAGCCGGCGAGCGCCGAACCCGGGCGGAACCGCGGTCCAGGCGAACCGGAGCTTGGAGCGGAGGCCGAGGTAGAGGAGTCCGGTCCACCTAGGGCGCCAGGACCAGCCAATTATCAGCCCAATCATGATCGCCAGCCAAATTGGGACGGCGCATAGCAGTATGTCGACGAATATCTCAACGATTGCTGGCCTGTTGAGGAATCCCGTGAGGTTGAAGTAATTCAGATTCTCCTCCATCTCCGATCGTTACAGGTGTATGCATGCGTACTTACATAGCGTGTGTTTAGAGAGAGAGAGATAGAGAGAGAGAGGATGAAGTTCAAGCCATGGAACTTGAGACTTGGGAGAGATGATGGCCGTCCTTTGAAGTTATTTTTATCTGGGCTCAAATTTTCATGTTTTTTTTGGGTAAATCGGAAATATCAAATTTTCATGTTTTGGATGAGTAACAATAATGATATTAATAATTATGGGCTAAAAAATAATAATAATATTAATAGTAAGTGGAAAAGTTAACTACCTAGAAAATCCACTCAGAAAAATTCACCTGAAAACTCTTACGTGTATCTGGACCACTGATTTTGAATTCTGAATAAATTTTGAGTGTTTTTTCTAGATATGTACACTGCTGATAATAAATTCTTCTCACCACAGCCGTAAAAGTCCATTTCTCCACCACCCTCATTGTGTGATAATCGTTATAATCCGAATCGTCCATCTTTAGGACTCGTAGAATAGTATATTTGTGCAAAAATATTAGCTGATTGGGCATCGAAAAGGTATGTATCAAAGTTTGAATTTTGGTTCATAAATTGGATCGTCTGATTCTGTCAAGTATTTTGAAGTTGAACTGTCAATGTCCGATCAAATTAATTTGTTTTGCATTGATATGCTACTCTTCTGACCTTGCAAGACGAACAGTTTTAATTTATAGTACTAATAAAACTAACCGCGACATGACGGGATCCTTCTCCATGTATAATATGCATTTCAATGTAGTACTATTTTTCATAAGAGTAACAATAATTTATAGGATGCCAAATTAAAATTTTCTAATTTATAATGATAAAACTGACCGCATATGACCGGAATTGCCTTCGTGGTGTCACTCCATTATGTAATCTCTTTGTTTAATTATTGATTGTCAATATTTTATTTCTATCTTTAAAAAGAGGGTCAATGTATTTTAAGGAGAGACATCCAATTTTTTTTCCAATGGGTAATTATCAGTAACCTCCCCTGAGGTTTCTGACACAAACAAATACCTCCCCTGAGGTTTCTGAAATGACACTGACCTCCCCTTCTTTTGCTGACAATATCAAGATTCCCCCTGGACCTTTTTTCCGTTAGTATTCTGTTAAAGCACTAACGGAAATCGATGATGTCACCTAAAAATGGAATTTTAAGTAAAAAAATGGCTCTCATTTAATACTCCTACTACCAAACTATATTATCTTTACCAAAAATTTTGTCTCCCTTTTTAGTCTTTTATCATTTTACATAATTTTCTCCCTATTTCATTTTATATAAACAATATACTTATATACTTACATTTAAATATGTATGCATGTGTTTAAAAGACTCTCTTTTGCATAATTTTTTTTCCTTTCAATGTCTATGGTTTTTTTTTTTTGGTACACTTTCATTATCTACTTATATATTTGGTTGAGACAAACCGGAAAAAAAAATATTACAGTATAATAGAAAATTCAAAAATAATGAATTTTTTCGTTATAATCGTTCAAAAAGTTATAAAGCCCAACAAGCCAAGTAATGGTTTTTTTTTTTTTTTTTGCGCATAGTTTAGACTTGATATGAATTTTATTGACACGGATCTATTTATTTTAATTTCATTGATCATTTTGTTAACAAACCAAAAAATAAAAAACATTATAATAAAAATTGAAAAACTATAATTTTTTATTATAATCGTTCAAAAGTTATAAACCCAAACCAGCAAAGTAATGGAGTTTTTTTTTTTTTTTGGCATAGTTTTGTCTTAACATAAATTTTATTGACACGAGCCTATTTATTTTAATTTCATTGATCATTTTGTTTGAGACAAACCAAAACATAAAATGCATTTGGCCAAAAAAAAAAAAAAAACCTAATTTGTTTTCCACTAACCTCCATGATCTAGTAAAGTTAATTTCACTTAACCAAAAAAATTCACAAAATTAAAAGATATGAGTTTTTTTTTTTTTTGAAAAATTAAGTTGGTAGAATGTATTTATTTTGTTATAAGGGTATTTTGGTAATTTTCTGCAAAACTTAACGCCATCAACGGAAAAGTAACAGCAGGGGGGAATCTTGATATTGTTAGCAAAAGCAGGGGAGGTCAGTGTCATTTCAGAAACCTGAGGGGAGGTATCTGTTTGTGTCAGAAACCTCAGGGGAGGTTACTGATAATTACCCTTTTCCAATTGATAAAATGGGGCAATGAAACAATATTTTACAGCAATATAAGTAACTGCGATAAGACCGGATCTCTCTCCATCTGTTGTGGAGGTTTTAAGGAGAGATTGCCAATTGTTTTTTTCATCTATAAACTCGGGTTCAATGTATTTTATAGGAGCAATAAAAATTTATAGAGAGAAAACTAACCGCGATATGACCGGATCCTTTCCCCCTGTTTTGTGTCTCCAAATCTACTGCCAACACCTAATTGACGAGATCCAACGATCACCAATTGTCCATATGCGCACAGATGGGGAGATAAGTTAGACGGCGTCGTTTTGTGCTAATGATTGACGCAGACACCATTTAAAAGTGTTATTGTCGTTATATCAATCCTCTCTCTCCCCACCAAAATTCCCTCTAATTATATATCGACTCCAATTAATATGGTTTTTGGCACGATTGGTATTCTCGATGATTTCAACAAAGTCAATGTTTCTGATCATTTAATCAAATTCATCATCGTCCCCTTTCAACCGTTAAGAACCCCTCTCTAATTAAAGGGGTTTCATAATGGAAAAAAAAAGGGCAAATTACAAGTAAATTCATAATAGAGGCTCCATTTCTTCATATTAACCACAAACCAAAGTCTATAATAGCGAAAGGACAAAGAAGTTTCTTAAAGTTAGCGTTACTCTCTCCGTTCATTTTTAAGTGTGTTACTTTTTAAATCCAATTTATTAAAGAAACATTACCATTACATATTCCATATTAACTTTTACCTCTACTTTACACTTTTCACATCAACTGTTATATCCACTTTCCAAAATTATCCTCCACTTTTACCCATTAACTTTTCCAAAAGGGCAAAATGATAATTGTATAAAATTTTACCAATTAACTTTTCAAGACACACTTACTAAAGGACAACAAAAAATGAAAATATCTACACTAAAAAAGGGACAGAGAAAGTATTTTTTGGACCACATCACACGAGCGGGTGGATTATCTCTTGAGAAGGAGAATGCAAAAACGATTGACTATGCTAGCATAATTACTATATTCGATCTAAAAATACAAGGACATGGACCCTGTTCCGCTAAGATATATATATATATATATATATATATATATATATATATATATATATTTTAACGTATTGTGAGAGAATGACCTGACTTAAAAATAAGTTGGCCAAATGATATTTTCAAATCCTTGTTATAAAAATATTTTTCGGGATTTTATTTCCTTGAGTACTATAGGTCGACTTTTGAATTTAAAAATTGATTTATGATCTACTAGTATTTTCTCTCATAGAGACATGTAAAGGGCCCAACTTGAAGTTCGCTTTGGACCCAAAAAATGTCAAGACTCCCGACTCTGAACCCTCGATTGGGGTTCGTTGGTAGAACCTGGTGGCTAAAGAGCATCTTTGGGCTCTCCAAAATGGGTACCCCATTGGCCCATTTACTTCTTCATCAACTATGGATCGACTCCATGTGAGTTCTAACTTAGGAGAAAATTTTGTGTGCGGATTGGGTAGGGCCACGTGGTGCCCAACACCCAATTTGGACGGCTCAGATTTGAGAGGGTAAATTTGCTCCTCAAATCTGAGCTGTCGAAAACATGTTTGGACGACTCGGATTGGGTGCTGGGCACCACGTGGCCCTACCCAATCTGGATACAAAATTTGTCTCCTTACTTAGACAACTGATCATGTATTGGTTGACATTCAATTGAATAGTTTTTTATTGAATAATTTAAAAAATTATTCTACAAATTGAAAGTTTTTACTAGTAATTATTTATACGAGACTCAAGCGGATCACACACAGGGTTTGTACTTTGTAATTTTTTTTGTTTGTTTATGTAGAGTTGATCCTTCTTCACTTAGTAGTCACGTATTCCAATTCTTTAGTAGAACCATTCGCTCTAGATTCTTGCACTCTCAATTATCATCACTCTCTCGTAAATTTAAGTAGTTTGGGATGCTTTTGAAAAATGTTTTTATGCTCAAGACTCCTTTCGTGCACTCACATACATATTCACATAGCTCCCCAATGCCATCCTTTTGAAGGGAGAGATTATTCAGTACTTCTGGGTCCCAAGCCTCTCTTCCACTATACGTTTACGTGGGATGCAAGATTAAGTGCATGGATCCTATCTGAATGTGTGTTGATGAGAGACTCAATTCATCAAGCGATGATGTCCTAGGGGCACTGAATAAAATTTATTTTGTTTGTCCTATCCGTATTACATTATCCGAATAATTGATCCCGTACTTTCCGCCAAAATCACATCTAGCCAAAAAAAAAGAAAAGAAGAAGCCTAATAAAATATTAATAGCAAAAAAAAAAAAAAAGAGCCTATCGAATAGTCGGCAAATACAATATTTAACTTAACTCGTCCATTTTAAAAAGTATTCAAATGCATATCGATATTCAATCAAGTTAAAATTTTCCTTTGTAAGATATACGAGATTTGCATTATTGATACTCAATCAAAGTTAAAATTTTCAAAAATGTTAAAGATACAACAATTAGTGTTCAACATAGCTCCAACACAGGGCTCCACACACTATGTGAGTGTGTTGGAGCCATGTTGGAAACAATTGTTGTACACCTATCACGGGATTTTCCTTTGCAAGGTATACGAGATTTGCATTATTGATATTCAATCAAGTTAAAATTTTCCTTATACGAGATTATTGATTTAGGAGGCGTTCGGCTAACAAAAAACAATTTTTCCCAAAAATCAAAATATGTCATTCGCTCACAATATATCACATAAAAAACAGTGAAAAGTCAATTTATTCTAAAAACACCTTTAGCGGAACACCCCCTAAAAAATGTGAGTTAACTCTCCAAAATTGGCTCCTTGGTATTCTAAAGTGTAAGCTTACAACTGATACAAGTAGGTTCCAATTTCATCACCTTGTAAAATTTTGTTTGAAATCGGTTCGGTTTGGTTCGGTTTTGGACCATTCCCCGACCATTTCCAATTGGTTGGCGTCGTGAGACAGAATTGGTGTGCACTTAGAAAATCTCTCTCTCTCTCTCTAACTGCCAAAAAATAACTACCATACCAGGAACACCACGTGTCCGTCCCTTCCCTCCCAGACCACCACCGCTCTTATCGGCCCGCACAAACCGGCCCAATGTTCAAATACTATACTCTCTCTCTTCATACTTGCATTCCCACAACAAAGCTTTCACCAGGTTTTCATAGAGAGAGAGAGAGAGAGAGATTGCATCATGGAAGCGATTGAAGTTGCAAACACCACCACCACCACCACCGCCGCCGCCGTGGACGTTGGTGGTGCGGAGAACAAGAAGACCAGCGAGGGGAAGATTGTGGATGCAGCGAAGAAGAACAGGATTCAAGTTTCAAACACCAAGAAGCCCCTCTTCTTCTACCTCAATCTCGCCAAGGTTTCCTCCCTTCCCTCTCTCTGTTTCATTTTACATTGAATCATGGCCTTTCTGTTCTTGTGTAACTTGCACCATTGTTTTGCATTCCTTAAAAATTCTAGCACATTGTTTTGATTATTGAATTTGGGAATTGTCTTGATCTGTTTTTTGAGGATTTAAGGGCTTTTATAAATTGTTTGTTTTAGGGAAATGACATTTTTCTGCATTTGGGGCAAATTCACTTCATACTGTTTCCCATATGAAATTGCCACACCTATATGTTTTCCCACATAAGAATCTAGGTTTGTATTGTTTAATTCTGAACAATCGCTCGAGGATTGATTGAATTGATGTGGGTTGTGTTGATTTATTAGTTGATTTATAATTCGTACTCTCTCCATCCCAATTTGTTTGTCCAATTTTAAAATTTCAACCTTTTTAAAAGGACAAAATGATTATTACGAAAAAGTTTTTAGTTTCCAAGAATATCCCTAACTTTTTTTACCTTACAGATGACAGTGCACATCTTTCAATGCATAGTATTTCAAGAGGGTGAGGCCATTAAGGGAGCTTTTTTAAGTAAACTTAGAATTGGACAAACATTTTGGGTCGTCAAAAAGATAAACAAACAAATTGGTACTAAGGGAATAACCTTTTATGATTGTTTACGAAGCTGTGATTGACATGATCATAGGGGCTTAATTACTTGACATTTGGTCCCAAAATTCGAAGATATACTGAGGAGTTCCTCATTGTTTCAAACTTTGGCAAATTAAGCTATCTTCTTCCACCTGTACCATTGATCTTGGACAACAAAGCTGAATATTCCAAGAACATTACGCCACTACTTTGCAGATTCCCACGCCTTATGCTGGATTTTATTCCAAATACGTGATCTTAGAGCTTGCTTACACTAAGTATAGGATTCCCATTATTGGGCCAAAATCCCGTGTTCCCGAGTCTTGACTGCTGGTGGATGAACATTAAATGTTCCCATACTTGAGTTATTTCGGTTCTCAAATTGATGTCCGGCCAACCCTCCCTGCAAGCGAAATGTTGAGTGAGATAGATATGGAAGGGGCTCCGGTTTACAGAGTGCTCACGCGACTTGAGGTTGCGTTTTGTATGGTCGGCTATGAATTTCCAAAAAAAGAAAAGAAAAGCTTTAATATTGCTCTATATTCTTGGATTGTGTCAATGACAAACTCTTGTATCCATGGCAGAGGTGCATTAAGCAGCACAACCATGTCGTGCTTTCTGCTTTGGGAATGGGTATGTGTTCCTTCTTGAGATCTTTCATATTTTAACTACAAGTTATATGTATGCTTTATATTTTTTGTGTCTATGGTGAATGAGGTACATTGCCTCTTTTGCTGCAAAATTTTCCAAAGGAGAGAATATTCCTCTTTTTAGCCATGAAGGAACATTTTACAGGATTTTCTCATGTTTGCATGGCTATTTCTTTTGTCCAAGTATGTTTGTGATTCATTTAAAGAACAATAGAGCATGTTTGTGATCCAGTTAAAAAGTAGGATTGTAGGAGATAGAAAATTATTATTGATATCAACATAGCCCTACTGTATGTTTCAGAACATGAAATCCAGAACGCTATAAAGTTGGACCCTGTGACTTGTAGTGCTACAGGTTGTAGGGCACATTCAAACCGTCCAAAACACTTTTGGACGGTTCGGATTTAAAAAACTCTTCCAAAGGATTTAAAAACTCTTCCTTGGAAGAGTTTATCTTTTGGACAGTTTGGATTTAAAAAAAACTCTTCCTTGGAAGAGTTTATCACTGATTCCGGAAATGTATGGTCTGGATGTGCCCTACAACCCTGTAGTGCACCCCTGCACTACTGGAGCCCCGAAATTCAATAAGGTTAGGTTATTAGCCTTGTCTAGTAAAACAGATTCAGACAAATATTTGTAGTATTTAACATTGGACAAGTTTAGAACAAATGAGCTTAAGAGGGATTCTGCCTCCCTGATTGTGGCTCAGTAGTTGCTCTTCATATTAGGCAGTTTGTAAGGCATTAATAACACCATTATGCATGCTAATATCTGCTGAATATGTATTCCAGCTATTCCAACCGTCGTCACGATTGCTGAGATTCTGAAGGCCAACGGACTGGCGATGGAGAAAGGTAATAAACTCTGTTTCTTAGGGTCAATCATTCATTAATTAGGGTAACAACAATGCAATATACACTGAAACCATACCCAATTGCCTACTGAAAAAACTAGCATATGATTGGTTGTTTTCGGGAAAATTAATCAGGGGTTTGGACATCTACCATTGGCATGAAGGATGAAGCAAAAGGCCGCATGATTCAAAAGCCTAAGGTAAAAACTTTGCTTCGTGTCCATTTTTCCGGTGGGACTACAAATTGTTAGTACTGATCTCTCTCTCTCTCTCTCTCGAATTTTAGATTGAAATTGCGCTGGGCAAGAATGAGATTGCCGAAAATCTGGAGGCCAATCGGCCCAATCCTGTGATAGCACCCAAGGAAGAGGCTGATGCTGAGAAGGAATCAGAAATCACTGCAGCTGAGATAGTTTGATCATTTGAAGATATTACTGAATACTACTGTATAGGTAGGGAAAATTAGATCCGCTGTCAATACCGGTGGAGGGTTTTTGGTGGCAGCGGTCCTAATGGAAATTGTATTCGCTTTGTTTACTATCGTCTTCCGTTTTCCTGTGAAGTGTTGGTAACAACAACTTCAGTCTGTTATTTTTGGCCCGTGTACGAATTACGTGTAACTGCACATAGTGATACTGATACATTCTACAGATTCGTTTTTGTAAGGGAGAATTGAAATATACGAATTGCGTTAATATGGCGATACTCTCCCCCCTCTTTGATCTATGCCCCCTTCGATTCTTTCCTGCCCGGTGCAACTTCTTAGTAACCGCAGCCCTCGAATCCATGAATAAGATTTTGGTGGCATGGTTCATTTCAGCTAGCCCGGACACCTAGTTATAAAAAAAATTGTTGCCTATTTATATGATGTGGTGGATGAAGCTTGGAAGGAATTGGATGATTGGATCACAAGGTTGACATTTCTGCCGTCCGCTTTGAAGCAGCCGTGGTTGCGCGTGACCAAAATTGCATCCTTACATTAAATTGAATTCTTACATGAAATTTTTCTACAAAAATCTTTGCTTCTTTTAGTTTGTAGTAAATTCAGCACACCAGGCTCCCCGTTTCCCATGGAGTGCCTTTTGACCGCATCAATTCATAGTTTCTTTTGGACAGGGTGCTCTCCGGTCCTTGGTCTTGTCTGGTCCGTTTTTGCCCTTTCTGAGGCCAATTTTATGTAGTAATTAAGATCGTTCATTTCTTAGATCTTTTTGAAAACATTATTTTTTCCCCCAAAACTCATGTTGATAGGATATTAGTACATGATATGTTTGAAAAACATTTACTATGAGTAGATAATATTACAATATTTTTCCAAGATAAATATTTGACTATATTCAATGATTCGTTTTGGTTTTTCAGAACCAACCTCTCTGTATGAGTTAGTTTTTTTTTTCTTTCTATTTTCGATCATATATTTATTGACATCCAATTTACCTGAATTTCAGTTTCTTGTAATTGTTGACATGCTTCAAAAGCTGAACTTTTCCGATCATCAAAATAATGGAGCTAAAATGATAATGTGACGAATTGTAAATTTAGTCATAATAAAATGAGTCTTTGACAAAACTTTCCTTTCTTTTTTTCTTGATTAGTGTCAAATGTCAATTGCTATTTTTATTTAATTGCTAAAAAAAAGTGAGAGGAGGCAACCTACGTAGCAACCCCTTGGGTGTGACCATAGAGGCTCTTGACCCGCTGTGTAATATCTGATTCGACCCATAACTATTGTCCGGAAGGACAGTCCGTCATCATAGCACCACCTAGGTACTAGATGGACAAAGAGCCTTTCAGACTAGTTCTATAGTTGGTGAGACTCGAATCTTATCGGTTCGTGTGTATGGGAGGGAGGAGTACTTAAGCCTACCCACCCACTCACAGGAGCAGGGACCTTGTAATCATAGCTGTCCGTTTGACAATTAAACGGATTATATCAATGTTATCTTCAAGTACAAAAAATATTTGTATGTAAAATAATCTGAAACGTTGATTTGATTGCCGAACACCACGAGGCTCATTCTTGCCATCTAGGCTGTGGTAACGTCAATTGCTAGTTTGACCGCAAATCGCTTGTTGTCAGAGTCTCGTTTGAGTAGGCGGGAAGCTTCTCCCTCCCAGTGTATTTGACTGCAAGCTCCAAGAACCTCTCTCTCTCTCTCTCTCTCTCTCTCTGGCTCTACTTCGGGTGCGCTGATTCACAGTCCTTCAATTCATGGAGCCAACAAAGCACACATGCCTCAAACTCGAAATCCCAAACAAAGACGACCAGACCACCACCGAACCCATCTTCGTCAAGGGCACCTGGTTCCCTTCTCGCTTCCACCTCTCCATCTCCGACGGACTCGACGCCTGGACCCTCAACGGTACCCAAAAAACCCCCCCTCTCTCTCAATTTCATGCTCAATTTCGGTGCGATTTCGCTTAATTAAACCTCGTCGTTTGAAATTAATTGGTCGCAGCTACTGAGGACGAGGTTAGAGAGAGAGCGTCTCAGTGGGACCAACCTGTCTCGGAGTACATCGAGTTGGCCGAGATGCACCTAGGGTTTCAACAGCCTGGGTCGGTTTACGGCTTTACGGATGCCGGAAATGGGCATAGAAGAGTACGTTCTCTGTTTCATTGTATAGTGATACATGTTTTAAGTGAGTAATTTTGGTTGGAATGGTTGATTGAAGTAATAGTTCTATGTTCAGCATGTATTTTTTCCCGTAAATAACTGTACAAGGTGGAACTTGCATGTTTGTGAAAATTAGGGCCGAGGTCAATACTCAATAGTATAGAAGAATTTTAAGTTCACGGATCATGTAAAATTTATTGGCTTTAGAAACCCAAGGGGTTGGCCTCGTAGTCAAGGCCTGGTGCTCAGGTTTGCTCCGCCTAAGGTCTCTTGTTCGAAAATGCTAGGTGCTATTAACTCTTTTGGTGACTCACTAGTGGACAGGGTTGGTCCAAGGATTAGTCAAGGTGGACGTAACCGCGTAAGTTGGGCCGGACACTTGAGTTATCAAAATAATATGTAGGCTTTAGTGTATGGAATTTGCTGGACAAAGGTGCGGTTTTCTGTATCACCGTTGTGATTCACAATGAAGACACAAATACACATACATAGCGATAACAAAGACACTCTCAAAGTGGAGGGAGAAAACATGAGATAAATACAAGGGGAGAACCGGAGAAAGACCCAAATATAAATGTAGTTCTGACTCTAATAAGCAGTTGATTGATTGAAGACCCCAACACAGTATAAAGGTAGTTCTGAATCTAATAACCATGTTAATTGATGGAAATAGTAGGTGGGATTTTGTTGATTGATTGAAGATTTGAAGTAGTAGTTTTGGTTTTGACTCTATTAGTTTATCTCGTTTTTACTTTAGTACTTGTAGCAGGTGAACATTAATAACTTAATGTGTGTGTTATTAGGGCAAGTAGTATCTTGGGGTTTGAAGTTCATGAATCGGTTATAGTTACTCATCTCCAGTGGTTTAACTGATATAGGTGAGACAGAAATTTAGTTGGAATTTCTATTCCAAACAAAGCAATTATGTGTGCAACTGTTTATGTTGCGATATTCTTTTTGGTAAGCAAAGATTCACGTCTTCCACTTATGGATATCTTCATAGTGGATTGTCATAATGTCCCTTTATGGGTGAAATCCATGTTGTCATCACTAATCTCAATAAAGTTTTTTCATGTTGGAAAAACTTCTTTTCATTTTTTGCTCATAAAGGCTCATTTTTGTTTTGCTGGTTGTGCAATATTATGCAGTTGTCCTGGACGTTTGAGAAGGAAGGGACAAAGTTAGAATGGCGATGGAAATGTAAGCCTTCAGCCAATGATAAGGAAACTACAGCAGCAATCTTGGACTTTCTCATGGACGCGAATGTGCGACTAAGTGTAAGATTATGCATAGTTATGTTTTGTGCTAGGTAATTTAGATATAGGTTATCCCAAGTTCTCGCCAATGCATTTGCTATATCTGTTATTCTTGATTTTATTCCAGATGCTTCCCATCCATCCAAATAGTTGTGAAAGGAAAAACAAAAATAGTTGCAAATACTTGTGGTTGTGGTTGAATCAATTCTTTGCCATGTTAGATATGTTTGGAGTATAGAGTGGGGTATACGTTTTTCATTAATTTGATCTTTTCTTTCTTATTCCTTGATTTTTCCTGTACATGGGTGGCATCCCCTTGATGCCTTTTCATTAAAATTTATTACTTATTAAAGAATAAATAAAAAAAATTGTGGTTGGAACATGAAGACTAAGCAAATTATGTGGTGCCATATTGTCTTGGCAATAAGTCATAAAAGCATGCTTAGCTGCAAATTATTTGGCATCATGTTGTATTGGCAATAAGTCATAAAAGAATGCCTAGCTCCAAATCAGTCTTTTGCTAATCCAAACCTTTGAAGAGGAATGGAATTTGGTCCCACTTCCCTTGAAGACCTTTACATTCAGCCTGTTGCACTAAAACTAATCAGTCTTGAGTGGGGCATAATATAGGAGCCAAAGGGTTGCTACCCTTAAGGACACATTCCCAAGGCTTGGTTTAGTTTGGATTCATAATTCATTGTAGCTGTATGTATACTTGGCATGTTGGTGTACCCGTGAATGCGTGCATGTATAATTTCTGTGTCCAATGGAATTCAACATCTTTGTCATGGTATAGTTTTCAAAGTTGAACTTTAAACTTAACAGTCCTGCCATATACTTCTGGAATATGAATCCTATTTATTGTTGTGTCAAGGTTCAATGAAACTTTGCAAATACCTATATGAAGTTTCTTCATGTTTACTGGTTATTCTGGTTACTTTACTTTCCAGTTTGAGTAAATATGGTGTTGCGTTCTGCCTTGATATGGTAATTTTTGTCTGATATATATAGGATGAAGTTGTATGGAAAACACAATCATTTGAGAAGCTGAGAGTAGAAGCTGAGAAGTGTTCAGCACAAAGTGAGAGATTCAGCACTGAGAAGGCAGAGTTTGAAGATGCAATCTACGCGAAGGTGTGTAGTACACACTTACCCACATTCTTTCAAATCTTTCATGTGCTTCTTGAACCCGGACCATAAGTGGGGTGTAGGCTAGTTCTTTTTCCCTTTTGCTGATGGGTATATAAAAAAGAGAAGAACAACAAAAGACATGCAGGAGGAGCATAAGTGGTATATATGCTAGTTGAAACACCCCATCATGGCGAAGTTAGAATATCTTTTATTAGATTCCTTTTAGTCTAACTTTCAGATCCCTTCACCACCTCGAACCACAGAGCAAAATGATGATACTCCAGAATCCAATGCGTGTATGATACATAGAGAGATATTTCAGCTTTTCTTATCTTGCCACACCTTGGTCGACATGAATGCTTCAATTACCAAGGTTAAGCTCAACCCGAACAGCATAGTAGGATATGGCCCCTGAGTTGATTCCTTGTCCTTGAACGGTTGAACCCCAATGTGGCATCATTTGGCGAGGATATCTCATTCAGGTGTCCTCCATATGGTTACGGTGTCATACGCCACTGAAATTCGCAAGTGGAGTTTCTAGAATGGAGAATTTTTTGTTAGGTGGGATGTTGCATCTGGAAGTCACAGTAGGCACTACTACAGGACCACTGAAGCGGGGTGGCTTAAGGCTGTATTACGGTTAAGGATGTGGGTAAGGAAAAGAAATATAGGAAATAGAGAAGTTGAAGCCGGCGTCAGCCGTTACATCCTTTGTTTTGAGTATTCCCAATTCTTGCTCTTTCTAACCATGTAAAAAATGTCTTCTTTTTGCATTACCAGCAGTTCATTTCTTGCTTTCGGAAACATTAGAATGACATGGCTTATTCTTTTGCTCCAGTTTCTTGGGGTGTTGAATTCAAAGAAAGAAAAACTTAGAGAGCTTCGAGACCAGCTGTCGAAACAGGAAAAATCCCGAAAATTGCCCGAAGAAGAAGAGGATGAAGAATCCACAGACAAAACAGAGACTTTCGACGGCAACAGTGACGACGAAAGAAGTGAGGAAGAGTCTACAGTGAATCTCATTGGCACTTCAAAGCATGCATCGGCGAGTAAACCTCGCGGCAGAAAGAGGAAATAGACGTCTCGCTAGCTGACACGTGTCCCGGCTTGTTAAGCCATATCCGGCCTCCACTCGTTTTTAGTCAGTTTTCCTGTTTCGGTTTGCAGCTCAGTAGAATGCCAAAGTACAGTACGCAGCACCCTGTTGTAGTTTCAAACAATGGTTTTGAGTTCTGGGGTGATTGTCTTTGATTTCAAGATAATGTCGTTCTTGTAAATAAGAGAAGGGTCCTTTGGATTTCAAAGTTTGTCGAAGATTATCAATCTGCAGGAAATTTTGATATCAAATAGAGTCCGTACGATTATATTCAGAAGCTTCAAGACAGCAGTTTAAATTTTTGTTTATACTTTTGACAAAAAAATTCTCTCGACGAGGGAGATCAAAAAAATATAGTCACAAGTTTGAATGAAAAAAAATTCAAGAATTATAATATAAAAATCAGAATTTATTTTTAAATTAATTTTTTTTGTCTTTTTCTATTTTAAAGTTTTTATAATTTTTTGCTTTTTAATTTTTTTTTGTCGGTTCGAATGCTTAGTACAAAAAAGAAAGTGAACAAAACTAACGAAAATTCATAATAAAGACAAAAACAACGCAGAAGCATTAATTTAAGAAAAATGGGGATTTTGTTTTTTGGTTTTAGTGATTTGTACTTTTGGTCAAATTTATTATTTTGAATTTGTGGGGTTTATGTAGAAAAAATTTAAAAGATTGACGATATTTGGGAGAAAACATCCCAAAAATATAAAAATAAAGATATTTATTTGATTTTTTTTTGCTCTTTAATGTTTATTTTTTAAAGAGTAGTAAGTTAAAATTCAATCCCTCAAAAAGGCATGAAAAAATCAACAATCTCTAATAAATCTACTTAAAAAGAAACCTAAGACAATAATTTTTATAAAACTTTGAGCAAATAGAAAGTCGGGTTTTCGTGTCTAACTTGTTTTTGGTTAAACATCCGAACCAAGCTCCTAGTTTTCTAAAAGCATCTAGTCTAATCCACTAGCCTTACTTCGGGTCTTTTCCTGACTCATCATTGATAGAAAGTGTTTCATGTAAAAAACCTAATTTGATCGAATATCGAAAAATTTAATTTGTAGGAAAAATTTATGGTTTTAAGTTTAATGTTATCGATTTTTCAATTTATTTCGTTTATAAAAGAGAGGGGAAATTGTGGTAAAATTGAATATTTTAGAAATTCTTCAGCTCTGTTTGGAACATGAGGAAAGAAAGGAAAAAGGGAAGGAAAATGGAATTTTTTTCCTCTTCTTATTTGGTTCGGAGAGAAAAAGGAGGAAAAATAAAAAAATTAAGTTTTGTAAATAGTGAAATTTTCCTCCTACTCTCCTCTTACTTTCCTATCATTTTATTTTTCATCCCTTTTCCTTTCCTTCCTCATGTTCCAAACATAGCCGAAGTGTCGGTTAAGCTAAGAGCATCATTATCTCACACACCAGAAAAAATATCAAATTTAACCTCAAAAACACCATTTATAATTTAACAAGTCACTTTTTAAAAAAATCACAAAATTAGACTCTCTATTCAAACTTTAGCAAGTTACTTTATAAAAAACTCACAAAATCAGACTCTCTATTCAAACTTTTACTCTTCCCTCCCTCTCATCTGTTGGTGCATGAACAGTGACTCCCTAAATTTGTGGGATTACTATAGCAAAGTTACAAAATGTAACAAATTAGAGAAGCATTTGAGGAGCTTGAGTTTTTAGATTTTTGGAGACTTTGCTCTCTACTTTAACTTTAAAGTAAAAGTAAACACAACTTCTCTCCTCCCTCTCCTCCGCTACTTTTACTCCACCGTTCTCTTCCTCTACCTTCACGACAGTCGATCCCCCTCCCAACTTCGACGACTTCCCTCCACGCTCCGGCGACCCAATATCCGGCGAAGATAGCAGACAGCTCCGGCAATTCAGTAGCCGGTAATCTCCTCTCTCTCAACGTTTGGGTCTTTGATGTATGCTTGGGGTTTAATCGGTTTGGGTTTAAACAATTATGGGTCTTTGATTTCTTTAGCTGTTGTATAAACAATTACCCATAAAGATGCATTTCACGATGCACACACTTATAGCACGATTCCAGTTCTAGGGCATCCGATTGGGAAAAAAAATGTTCTAGGGCAACGATTCGAAGAACTATGGCGCTTGACTGTTCAACAGCCAGAATTGTTAAGGCCATATAGAATTCAGAGGCTACAAACTTCAGACTATTGGGTCATCGCTTTCCCTGAAATCCCCATTCTGATGAACCAAACGATCCAATAAAAAAATCATACCCTTTCCCCTTCGCTAGAAGAAGAAAGCCCACGAACTTGTTTTTTGGAGCTTCCATTTTCATTGAGAATGGGTTACATAGGCTGGAGATCATGGTAGCCGGAAATAGTCGCTGGAGATGGGGTAGCCGGATATGGGGAGGGGAGAGTTGTTTTGACAGAGTGGGGAAGGGGGAGAGAGAGTAGCAGGTGAATACAAGGAGATAGAGAAATAGTAATTATTTTTTGCGTTTCAATCCCAACCATCCATTTGAATGGTTGAGATGGAGTGTCATATGTTGTGTTTGCGGAACGGGTCCCAATAACTTATGGTCGAGTTCTATAAATTGAACAATTTCAATCTCAACCATGGTCCAAAAATCTTGGCTACATCCTTACATTCGTTTGTGCGCAAATTCTTGGTCGGTGAGTTCTCAATCCTATTGCATCTCCATTTTCTCTTCTTCAAATTTTCTTACGTTCGTTTTGAAGGGGAATTTTGTACTGGAATTCTAGGTCGTTGTGTAAAAATATATTTTTCCTCATTTCTTATAAGTGGAATAGTTTTTTCTATTTATATACGGTATATATTAACTCGATTATCTTAGTCATAAGTAAGGGCTGGAGATCCTGTATGTTCTGAATTGGATTTTCCCTGTGTTCTTATTCCTTGAGATTATTGGGAGTTAGGGTTTTGTTCTAGTACTTACTATTTCTTTTAATTAGCTTTGTTTGGAAACTACAAATTCACCACTAGAAGTGCATTTTTTTGGGTTGTATGGGTGCGAATCAGTTCTATCTTGGGGTTCAGCTTGTGTTTGCGAGAGGATTTGATATTTTGCTGCTGCAGTTTGTACGTTGAATTGTGCATGAACATTATGTTCTTACTATCTGAGTATCTGTCTTTATTTTGGCATTTTAGGACTGTTTTTAACTATTATTGTTGCCAAAATCCTGCTTCTCAGTGCGTAAATAAAATAGAAGATGCTTTCGGGATTGAAGTTCATACCCCGGGATCAAGTTGATAAGGTAAAGCCTCAGTTTGATTTTTTCCCTTCGTATTGAGCCTCGAGCTTATTCTATCAATGAGTTTATTTTCTTTATTCTCATATGGTTTACTACTTTACCCATCTATCAAAACTCAACAGCAGAAAATTTTATTTATTCGCATTGATGTTTAGTTTTGTGATAGGCACAAAATGAAGACCTGGATGATTCTAGAAGAAAGGGAAAGAATGCATCTAGTAAGAAGGAGAAAGGTAGAAGGAAAAAGAAAAGTTCTCGACATGGTAGTTCTGATGAGGATGACCTTGAAAGAATAGGGAAAGGATCTAGGAAAAAAAAGAAGTGGTATTCTTCGGAAGAGTGTTCATCATATTCTACGGGAGAAGAAAGCCAGGGCAGCTCTGATGAAGATGAAAAGAAAAGTAGGAATAGAAAAAAAGATAAGAAACGATATGGGGATTTCTCTGGAGATGAAGCTAGAGATAGGTCAAAGAAGAAGTCAAGAAGTGCTAGAAAGGATTACTCATCTGAAGACTATTCTTTGTCCAATTCTGACGATGAACAGAAGGATGGCCGCAGTGGTAGAGAAGACAAGCAGCGGAAAGGAAGTAAAACCCGTGGAAGGAGTAAGGGTAGTCAAAGAGGGAGTGAAATGGAGTCTGTGAGAGATGACTTGACTGGTACTACTTTTCTTTTAGTATTTCATTTAAAATAGCCATAAATTTTCAGGTTTCTAATTTAAACATGTTGTTTTGACATCTATGTGTAGGTCATGGCAGAGGATCTCAGTCCCTAGATAGTAGCAATACTGTGAGAAAGGAAATGGGATTAGAGTGGATGCTTAGACCGAAAGAAAACATTGAGAGAGAGCCTGCGACGACTTCAGATCAGCTAGAGGAACCTCAGGCTGAGGAGGTATGCCCTATCCATCAACTTTGGCGTAAAGCCTTACTGTTCAACCTGAATTGTGCTTTATGATTACACTTAAGTTCAGGAATGCCTTCACTGAATTGCCACATTCATGCTATGGAAATAGTGTGGAGGAGAATATCATAGTTTATAATGTCTTTGAGGATGGAGAATTTATCTTCTTCATGCTGTGGGTTTTTAGTCGCTGCAGATTTCATTGGTTACACAAATTTTGCTTTACTTGTCAGGAGACGAGAGAACATCCCAGAGAATTAAATCCATATTTGAAGAATAATGGAACTGGTTATCCAGAAGATGAAGACGGGAAAAAGGCTGGGGGTAACCATCTTATGTCTTCTGCTGTTATTGGAGATGGGGGTGCCAGCTGGAGATTAAAAGCCTTGAAGCGTGCCCAGGAGCAGGCGGCCCGCGATGGACGGAATTTGGAGGAGGTAAAATCTTGTATATTTTTGGACTTGAAATTTGGCATATCTGAGCTTTCACCAATTTATGCAATCCATTTAAATTGTATAGGTTGTGGAAGAGCGGTGGGGATCAGTGGGCCAGCTAGCGGTTTCTGTGGCATCTCGCACAGCTGCTTCATCTCGTGCTCACCTCCATGCCATATACAATAGAAAGAGGGGCTTAACAGGGGAACACCAAACAGTTGTAGAGGATCACAATGAAAAGATACCTGGAAAGGTA
Source organism: Vaccinium vitis-idaea (assembly GCA_963854785.1). Classification (NCBI taxonomy): domain Eukaryota; kingdom Viridiplantae; phylum Streptophyta; class Magnoliopsida; order Ericales; family Ericaceae; genus Vaccinium; species Vaccinium vitis-idaea. The sequence continues at coordinate 37,746,099 of OY978221.1, read as the reverse complement.
CTTAATGAAGTTATGCTGTTAAAAGCTTTGGCATATACATTGGCCAAGTGTATCTCTTTCTTTTTTTTTTTCAATTTTTTATTTGAAAGAATGAATAATATGAACGAGAACTGAAGGTAGGTTGATGTTCTTCTTTTTTCCCGGTACAAAGATATTTGCTTCCTTTTAACATGCATGTAATGACTTCTATGCAGAATACTGACCGAGAAAGCCTGCGAGATGGATCTCGCCGTCGTCCGGACATGAAAGTGCCTAAACTTCATGATTCTTTATCTTGGGGCAAGCGGAAAGGTCAAACCATGTCATCTAAGGATTCCAGCCTTATCTCTAGTGCATTGTCAAGCTTAAATAAGTTTGCGAATGATGGAAGCTTTATGAATGAAGTCACTCGTCAGCAGGATGGTGAACCTGGTGGTTCTGTTGGCTCTCCACACAGTGAGAGAAAAGTGGAGTCAGAGTCGGTTTCATTAGAATCACAAAAACCTAGTGCATCTTTTACAGTTTCTAACCGGGGATTGAGTGCAAACCAATTGGCCGCAAAAGCTTTGCAACTTCGTTTGAAAGGAAAGCATGAAGAAGCTGAAAAACTTATGGTGAGACAAAACACTTTTTTTTTTCCCCCCACTTTTGCTTGATAACTCGGTGTCTGGTCCAAATGGCCCAACTAATCTGGAGGACTAATTCCACCGTCCACTAGCTGCATAGCTAGAACAAGCCCTTATGGACTGGCGCAACATACAAACTGGTAGCGCATGTTAACTTTTTTCCCTTCTAGTTTCTTTCTGAGTGCATGCACGTCTGTATGTTTTTCTGCTGTTTGTGTTTTTCTTTTCTCTTTGGGGAATACCGGGGTAAGCATTAATGTGCTATGGATTTCTGTAAGTGCATGTGTTGGCATGCCCATATGACCTCAAGTTATGTGCGGAACTAAGGCAGCTTAAGTGAGATGAGGGTTTCAATTGTGTTCTCAGAAAACAATTAAGCACAGACTCCATTTTTTGCTGTTGTACTTGTAATGGTATCTGACACTTGGTAGAGACAAGCAAATTATGAACATGATAGGCTTCGCGTGGGGACATGCCACTTGGTGTCTCTTGTTTACAGTCATTAATCATTATTATTTGGACAAACTAGGGACATGGCTCAGATACGCGTTTGGGTTACACCATTGTAGACACATTCTGACACCCTAAGGGTCAATGATTGTTTTATATTTGCATGTTATTTATTGGATTACATATAAGGTTGCAGAGACATACATTCGCTAGCTTTTCTGTCAGAAGCATGTATTTGAACTTACATCATGCTGCACCATAGTCATTGTGCAATTCGTTTCTTTTCTCCCTTCAGCCTTTTCTATTTTGTGTTTTTTGCTCAATGGTATGGCAATGTCGATCCTTCTATTGCTTTATTTCAGCAAGTTTTTTTTCCCCCAAAACTCAAATGTTGATCGTTTGTCGCGGTGCTTGGTGTACCTGTTATAATAAGCCTGAGCTTTCACCTTGATTAGTAATTGGGACTATATTTTGATTTTTTCTCCAGAAAGAAGCAGAAAATATTAAAGCAAAGCAAGTTGCTGGGGAGGAATCCAGTAGACAATCAAGCGAGAGAAATACAAGAAGGTAATTATTTTCAATAAAATAAGTTCAAGTAACATTGCAGATGAGACAATTTCTTGCCTTTTATTGTTGTTTATTAAAAAACTATTTACTCATATCGAACCATCCCAAAGACCATGTCTCTGCTTATGACTATTTTTTTTCAGAACTAGGTTTTTCACCTGTGCTGATACGCTTCCCCTGTTGCGTTTTTTTGAAAAAAAAATCTTGTCTATCATATATTTTTAACTTCCTGAGTAGACCTTGTGATTCCTAATATTTCTTTTTCTTCCGATTTTTCAGATATACAACACATGACACATCTGTTCGGCAAAGGAAGAAAGAGGATGATGCTGACATGCATCTTGCCCAAACGATTGTACAAAACAAAAAATTTAGTATATCTGCTCAAGCTGATGATGAATATGATTTTGATGATGGTCCAAGGAGAAAGGGTAGGAACAAAGGCGGCAACGAGCAGACGTTAAATGAAAAGACAAATTTTTCAAGGCGTATCTTGACTCAGCAAGAGCGCTGCAAATTCTGCTTTGAGAACCCCAATAGGCCAAGACATCTTGTGGTTGCTATTGCCAATTTCACCTACCTCAGTTTACCACACTGGCAGTCTGTTGCGACTGGTCATTGCTGCATTTTAACATTGCAGGTTAGGTTTGGTGTGTTATCTTTATACTTTTCATGAAGCCTAGCTGAATTCATCAGTGATGAACCTAGACAAGAACGGATGAAGACAAAATCTTCACTCTCTGAACTGATTCATTTGTCTAGTGTAGAAATTGTTGGAAAAATCTGCAAGAAGCAAAAAATGGTACTTGAATATTAAAAACCTATAGGGGCATCCAAGGCAACTTTTTTAACTGATTGAGGGAGAAAATGGGCTTAAATTGGTTGCTATTTGAAGTTACAGATACAGTAGTTCAGTTTTTTGTTCTTTACTCTGATATTGTTGTGTACTCAGATTTGCTTTCCAATATTGATGAAGAATTGGGTCACTATTTTCACTGTCATATCCAGTCGCAATATTCACGACCTCCTTTATTGTGGTTTTGTCATTGATTTCCATTGAACTATGTGTAACAGCATGAATCAGCTACAAGGGCTGTTGACAATAATGTGTGGGATGAAATTCGCAACTTCAAGAAATGCCTTATCATGATGTTTGCAAAGCAAGAAAAGGACGTAGTGTTCCTTGAAACTGTCATGGGGTTGGCCCAGCAAAGGCGCCATTGTTTGGTTGAATGCATTCCGTTGCCCCAGGACATTGCAAAACAAGCACCTCTCTATTTCAAAAAGGTTTGGTTTTCTACTTTTGTCCTCTAGTTGATTTGTTAATACTCTGTTTATTGCTACTTGAACTACCTACCTAGGATGTCTTAGTTTCTGATGGGATTGATTCCCGTATCCCTTCTCTATATTCTAAAGATTTCTGGATCTATCATTGGGTATATACTATATACTCCCATAGTATTTTTTGTATTGACACATAAGTACTTCACTAAATTCTTAAATTCACGAGACGATAAGAAACTCTTTCTGTGTTTTAGGTAGCCACATTATTCTCTTTTAGAAGTATATAACCCACAATTTTTTTGTGTAGTCGTTTGACTTTTGTTCTGCAGCCTGCTGGTTGAATGGTGAGTTGGGTGAACAATTTACCACCATAGGCAGCCTGAGTCCTCGTAATTAGATTTTACAGTAATTATTCATAGGATATAACCAGCTAAATCACCCTTTTTGGCTTTTTTTTTAACCCTCTTTCCATATAGGTTGAGTACTAAGTGAAAGGTCCTACAGTTGAGCGAGTCATGTAGTCTTCCATTTTCTGAAGGCTACAAAATTTTCCTGGAGACCTCCTCTTATTGCCATCTTGCTTTTCACAGCTTCAGTATACCATGCAGTCTTGATAGCACTTAGTCAAGAATATGATAGCGTGTGTTGCATATTACAGACTTTCACCCCCCCCCCCCCTTCTTTCAGTATATTTAATTCTTTGTTTCTGTCATAATGTAGATGTTAACTTGTCCTATGAAGCATCGGAGGCTGCAATAAAGATGCCTTATGTTATTTATTTTTGCTCTTTAGAATCTGAGTAAATAGTCATCAGACTTGTCACTGGTTGGAAAAGTTTGGTTCATGTCATTTTATTGGTTTTACAGAGAGAAAACCCGAGTGATTGGGTTAGTCTTTAAACCTCAAGCAAGTTAGCAACATTGATGAAATTTTACTAATTTCTTGAGTACTCAACATTTGTAATGCTCACATTTCGTATGAAAAAATACATTCTGATGTTCTTTTATATTTTATTGCTACCTAACTGTCTGTCAAATGAGTTTCCTTCAGGCAATTGACGAAGCTGAAGATGAATGGAGCCAGCACAATTCGAAGAAGCTCATTGATACAAGTGTAAAGGGGTTACGTGGTTCTGTTCCCAAGGATTTTCCTTACTTCCATGTCGAATTTGGATTGAACAAGGGGTTTGTCCATGTGATTGATGATGAGCAGCAGTTCAAAGCCAACTTTGGACTCAATGTTATAAGGGGCATGCTGAAGTTGCCGGAAGAGGATAGTTATGGTCGTAGGAAGCATGATTCAGAGGAGACACAGAGGCAAGCTGTTTCGAGTTTTGCTCGAGATTGGGCGCCTTTTGATTGGACAAAACAACTCGAGTAAACACCTTAATTTCACGATACTGTTAATTTGCAGTTTTGCACCATCTGGATGAAGTTTGCAGCTATAACCTTCATCTTCTTTGTGGCTGTTGCCCTGGAATTAGAATAGGTGGATAGAATACCCTCGATATTAATCGTGTGAGTACAACATTTGTCTCGATTTTATTAGCATTTGGTTTGTACTAGTATTTTACTTATCGAGTGTGCAAAATGAATCGTTATTTCCTTAATAGAAATTAATAGTGTTCTTTTGTTTGATTCGCCGTGGAAAGAGATTTTCTTTCAACAGGGAATAACTTCATCTAAAACATTCTTCCGGTGTGAGACTCGGGTGGGAGAAAAGCTTGCACATCCCTGGTAAGGAGGCGTTGCTGTGGCTTGAGTAATATTACTAATGCCGAGTTTCCATTGACAGCAGCACGTAAGGTTAGCTGTTGAAATCTCGTTTATCGAGAACTTCGGGCTATAGAGCTCAAATCCACCTGTGGGCAATCAGAATTGGATCCTCTCCGGTCTTTAACGGATCAGTTTCTGTCCATTTGGCTTGGTGGAAAAGAAAATACGGGAGCTGATCGTGTTTGATTCCCGAGCTAGCTAGAAGGGTGGAATTAGGGGCAGTTAAAACATTTTTATTTTTGTTGCTTTTGAAAAGATGTTTTGCTTAGTCCACCTTGTATTTTGGGCATCTATATAATTCGGGGTGTTTTGGTGAAATAATTTAGCCAAATTATTGTTATCTATATTCTGTTTGTTTTTCATCAATTTTGTGGATTTGTGCTTCGCCTTGCTGTAAGGAATTAAAAAATAAAAAATTATGATCAAAATTTTAAACTTTTTCACTAAAGACGAAAACAATCCAAAATAAACAGCCTTTTTTGGATTGTTTTGGTTTGTTCACGATTTTTTTTAGTTTGGTTGATAATTTTTTTATTTTATAGATTTTTCTCGTCAAGACAAACTAATAAGTCACAAAAAAATTAATTAACGAAAAACTAAAATTGCAATTTTTTTTAAAATGAGGACAACAATAATCTGACTGAATTATTTAGCTAAAATAACCCATCATTATATATTTTGGGAGTTGTTAATGCTATGGGAGGGACGGAGGGGTAGAATGGGGTAAATCATATCTCCCTGAGTAATTTCTCTCCTCCTTTTGGCCAACAATAATCTTTTTCTGTTTATTGAATTCTTTATCATACTCTAACAAAAAATGGCAAAAATACATATTCTATTGCAATAACAATTACAAATTCCAATTTTTTTCAACACTCACTAAAATTAAATCTTTTGAAGCATTGACCTTAACATTTAGTAGATTCCTGAAATTTTATTTGGAAACAAATCCATCAGAGGCTGTCCCTACATTTACAGCTCAAGAATCCCTAATAAATTTTCTTTTTGAACTGTCCAAATAATAAAATAGAAGAGTCAAAATCTAATAATATAGCCGTTAAGAAGCCTCAACGGCTACTTCCCAGACAGAGTATCCAATCAGGGGAGCTCTAAAACTATCCGTTATAAAACCCTTTCCAAAATACCTGCTGTGCTCACACCCCATTCCTTTTCACATCTCCACTTTCCATTCCTCTCTCTCTCCAAGAATTTCCAAGATACAGTCAAGATGAACGATCTGATGACAAAATCCTTCGTAAGCTATGTGGATCTAAAGAAAGAAGCCATGAAAGACCTCGAGGCCGGGCCCGACCCAGATATCCAAATGACCGCGGCCGCGATCCACGCGGACAAAAACCTCGGGTCCTTTCTTGATCAGGCAGAGAAGGTGAAGGAACAAATGGGTTCGATCCGGGTCATCTTGACCCGGCTTCAAGAATCCAATGAGGAGTCCAAGACCCTCCACAAACCCGAATCCGTAAAGGCCCTCCGCCACCGGATCAATGCCGACGTGGTGGCGGTGCTGAGGGCGGCGAGGGGGATCGGGTCCCAGCTGGAGGAGATGGACAGGGCCAACGCCGTGAGCAGGCGGGTATCGGGTTGTAAAGCGGGTACGCCGGTAGACCGGACCCGGACCGCGGTTACAAACGGGTTGAGGAGGAAGTTGAAGGAGTTGATGGTGGAGTTTCAAGGGTTGAGGGAGAGGATGATGGATGAGTACAAGGAGACTGTTGGGAGGAGGTATTATACAGTTACCGGAGAGAATCCGGATGAGGAAGTGATTGAGAAGATTATTTCTAGTGGGAATGGTGTTGGGGGTGAAGATTTCCTCAAAAGGGCAATTCAGGTATTCAATAAGTTATTCGAAATTTCTTTCTTTACATTTTTTTTGTGTGTAAATTTATCTGTGTTAGTAGATGGTTATATGGAGTAAATTTTTGGAAAATAGAGCTGTTGAGAAAATCTGTCACAAAAAATAATTGGTTTTTCCAATTCCAATTCTTGATTCAAGTCGGAAATTATTGGCTTAAGCCGGTTTTTATGTCGATGTATTGTGAGTGAATGACCTGTCTCGTAAAACACAGTTGCTCAAGTATAAATTGAAGTGTCATGGTTTCAACTGAGAAAGCCCAATTCTGAATCCTCACTTATAGGCCTCCAATCGTCTTGAGCCGGCCTTATGTATATGTCACAATTTCCCAAAAATCTACCCCCTTAACCAGCTCAATTTATTGCTGATATAGAATTAATTGAAATCTAGTTAAGGTTCAAAATTTGAAGTGTTTTCATCCTTGATTTGATGAAACATAGGAGATTTCTCAGCTTTGGTCCATTTGTTTAGCCAAAATGTGAAATTGATGAAGCATCATTGGAGTTGGATTTGAATTTGGACTTGTATTTTTTGGGTAAACAGGAGCATGGGAGGGGAAAGGTGCTGGAAACAGTGGTGGAGATACAGGACAGGCACGACGCGGCCAAGGAGATAGAGAAGAGCCTTTTGGAGCTCCACCAGGTGTTCCTCGACATGGCGGTGATGGTGGAGGCACAGGGGGAGCAAATGGACGATATCGAGCACCACGTGATCAACGCTGCCCAGTACGTGACCGATGGCACTAAAAACCTCAAGACTGCCAAGACATACCAGAAGAGCAGCCGCCGGTGGATGTGCATCGCGATCATCATCCTCCTCATCCTCGTTCTCGTAGTGATTGTCCCCATCGCTACCAGCTTCAGAAAATCTTGAATCTTTTTGTTGTTTTTTCACTGAGAATTCGGACAAAAAAATTGTTTGCTATTCATTGATTTTGTATTCTTTTGTAGCTGCCTTGGATTTTTCTCTCTATGAGCTTGTTGGTCCCTGGTTTGGGACTAACATGTATGTTAAGGAGAGTGTTGTTCTCATTGGTAAAATCCTTTTTGGAGGATAAGATTATGGGAATATAAATGCTTTGGTTGATTTGCTCTTGAAACATAATCCTTTCCTTTCATTCACTTTTGTACAGTCATGCCGTTTTTAGCGAGAAAATTTTGGGTGCCGTTTGGGTACCACGTAGCGGTACCAAGCACGCATCTCAGCCGAGATGGGTACTCGGACACCACATGTGCGGTATCCTATTTACACCCAAAAGTTTATTTTCTTGTTTTCAGCTGCCATAATGTTCACTGGATTTGGGACTGAGTGACTGTCGCTTTTGGGAGGATAGATTATTGGAATAAAATGCCGTGGTTGATTAGCTCCTTCGCCCCCATTCTATTCAGTAATTCTCGGAGCACAATCACGTGTTGCTCTAGTTCATTTCAATGTCCAACTCCACATGTTTATATATGTTTAGTCGTGAACCTCACAAGAATGTGTGGTGCTAGAGTATTCTGAAGCACTACTTAACTGTGCACAGGCCCCGTTCCAGGAGCTTTCACTTCACATACATCTACTAAAAAGTCCAAAAAAACTAAAAAGCCAAAGTGGAACAAGCCTTGAATAAATAGACAATTGCTACTAGTTTCGGCAAGTCTTGGAAAAAATCCCCTAATTTTGAAAATTTTACAACATGTCTTTTTTTTTAAATTTATTTTTATAGCTTTCTTGGATTTTTCTTGGATTTCCTATGAACATGATGTGGTAGGGGTGAATTCCTCTTTTTTTTTGTAAATTCTTTTTGGGTTTCAGCAAATGATGAATTCATGGCATAATGATAGAATTCTTGTATTCGTTTTAGCTGCTTTGGATTTCATGTGAACATACGAGGGACCTTTCATTGATTGTCTCAATGTCGTGACACCTATTTTTTCACAAATTGTAAGAATTCGGATGCGACCCTCAATTATCAAGTTATATGTAGCAGTTACACATAACTTTTTGGACGACCAAAATTGAACACCACAACAACGTGTCTTCTTTAATGAACTTTTACGAAGTAAACTAACTTCCATTCCTAATCACCATCTTTGCCCTACTCTTTCTCGTCCAATTATCGTCTTTGGATTCTACCTCAATCCACTTTGCCTCTCCATTATCGCCCGAAGTTAGAATTTAATTTGAGCGGTTCCTATTTCTTTGCACGATAAAGACATCATGAAATTGAACATAATGTTATCACTTGATTATCTCAAGGTAGGGAGCCTTCAAATTTGGGTAAATTTCTTGATTATCTATATATTGTTTGTTTTTTAGCATTTACAAAGAAACAAAAGCAATTTGGATCCTTCATGTGTGCATCTTCTTCTCTGGCTATAAGGGAGTAGATTTATGGAGAACCCATCTACCGTAGAGTACTGGTGGTAGATGAGATTTGACGGGATTTGGCAGCCTTCCGGCTAGCCGGCGCGAGAATCGATTGACAAGAGTGAGGAGAGATCGAGTTATGGAGGAGAGAGAGATGGAGATCGATGGATTAGAGGGAGGTAGGTATAGTTATGAAGGAGAAAGGTAAAGTGAGAGAGGTATAACGTATACTGTACGGATTTATTAAAAAAAAAAAAAAAGGGGCCAGAGGATGGTTTTTGGAAACCAAACAACAGGTGGGTTTTGAAACCTGGTCTGAAAACCACAACCAAACACAACGCAAGTAATCTTACTTTATGCCCTTCCACATGTAAATTGTTTCACGACCAAAATCTAACTACTAATTTGTTTTAAGCCAACGAAGTTTGTTTGGCTTGGTAAAAACCTAACTCCTTTGGCAAATAATCCATAATCCGGATAATTGGATTATTCATTGTCTTTATTCATTTTTTTTTGCATTTGTTAGTTTTGCGTCAAGATTTTGTGGTTTCTGGATTTATCTCGACGAGATGAATCTAATAAGTGTATAATTATGGTCAAAACTCATTTTTTTTTTAATAAAGCCAAAATTAATCCAATAATCCAAGTATTTTCGGCTTTATTCAAAAAAATATTTGGTTTGACCATAAATTTATACTTGTTAGATTTGTTTCGTCGAGAGGAATCTATAAACCACAAAAACTTGACGCAAAACTAACAAATGCAAAAAAAAAATTTAAATAATGACAAAACGAAAAAAACCAAAAAATCGGGTTAAGTTTTTTTTGCCAAAGTGACGAGTGAAAAGATGTCTAGGAATGTAGCGAAAGTCAAAACTGTGCAGAATGAACTTGGGAATGACAGAACGCTAATTAATCTAGGATCCATGGATGTTTTTGAAAATTAAGGATTGAAATTGAATCACAGAGACACGGATGCTATACTATTTTCATTCTAGAGGCTTTCATGATTCCCTTCCGATACAATCATGAATTTATCGAAGAGATTCGGTATTAAATCCTTGTTGGGATTGGCTTCTTTACGTTTCGATTTGGCTGATTTTTATCACTGGCCGGTAAGTATTTAATATGCTTGTTCATATGAAGCATTGTAGATATATATAGGTCATTGAACAATTATATTGATGATCATTGTACAATTTTATTAATAATTTTTTCAAGAAATCACATTTATGATCAAAATTATGGTCTTCCGTTTTTTCCAAGTCAAATATTGTTCAACTTGATAGCTAGATTATGATGGTTTTTATTTTTCTATCAGCCGAAATAGAGCCATAAATTGAACAGATTGGGAAATTGGGAATTAAGTGGGCCCAGCCCACATCTTTCCATGCAAATATTGTTTACAATGTGTATAATATTTAGTATGTTGAGTAATTTATATGCTAGTTAATGTCTGTAGAATTGCTCTTTTTTTATTCTTAATGATGTGGTGCTCGTTTGGATCCTACTTTGATCTACATAATAATTCATTTTATCTAGATTCATGTTATGCCATGAATAATTTTAGCTAAATCAGATATGCCAAATTGCTTGGTCTGAAAATTTATTTTTTTTCCTTCAAAATTTTTTAATGAAAAATTGTGTTTTTATATTAATCAACATTTTTGGATATCCCATTGATCTAAATTTGTACCCCTTGCCTTAAAAATAAAAAATGTGATTAAAATGAGCATGTTGAGACTAGAACCAGACTCAATTAATGCTACGCACTATCACGAAAATGAGTGCTTTGGGCACTATAGGGTTGTAGTCTACCGATCCAACTAATCTTCTATGCAACTGATGGTTTAGATTCGCTGATGAATATACTCTTAGCACTAAGAGTTAACAAACATGTCTGAACCGTAAACCAGAGATTGAGAGAAGGAGAGCGTACTCAAACTCGATTCTCTCTCTTCTCGCGTTTTTTTGTTCAGATCTAAACCGAAGAAGACCGATTTTGATCTGAATTCTGTGAGTGTTCGAGTACGGTGTCGACTTCTGATGCAGGAGCAAGCAATGAAAATGGTGGAACCGAGGAGTCTTTTTTAGATATCTTATAATCATTAGGCTAAGTATTTGTTTACACAGTTTTTAGTGCCATTTTAGAAGTTCGAAAAGTCATTGAGTTGTTCAAAGGGTCTCTTTCAAGTTCATTTCAATTTCCTAGTTGTCTTTTAAGTTCTCAATAGTCTTCCTAGGTGTTAGTAGTCAAAGTCTTTAGTTCATTAATGTTATGGTTTTGGAAATTGGAATTTTCATTTCTTATGCTTGGAGGGATGTTCCAAGTTGTCTATTTAAACATATGTGGTGAAGTTGTAAGGTGGATTGAATGATATTGAGTTTATAGAGAGAGTATCTCTTTATTCTTCCAAATTCTTTGGCATTATGCGGAATCAACAAAGTGTTTGATGCCTTTATCCCTGGGTATTCTCGGAATGAACAGGTTTAAGGAAGGATTTTGATCTCCGGGTATTCGTGCGCGAATCAACGGACTCAAACTCGTGCTATATTTTAATTCATCAAGCTTTCCGCTGCATCAACTTCAATAGGAGGTTTTGGTTTTCGGTCACTGGAAGCGGGAATCGGGGAATGTCGTTGGCTAGGGTTTTGGATTACCGCGGCAACAAGACAAAGTGGTTTGAAGGAGTATCGAGCGGGTACTCTTCGTCGATCAAAACAAGTGGTCGTCAATGAGAGAGAGCTCAACGTTGATTTGGGGGTGGAAGAGGGTTTTTTTTGTGAAGGATTTTAAAGCCCGGTGTATTTTTGTCCATTTATATTCGAATTTCTGATTCGAAGAATTGCTGCTGTTGCTACGATGTTCAGCCCTAGAATGGCACATAACTACCAAAAAGGTACATCTCTTCTTCGCTCTATGAATTTCAACTCATCGTTGTCAACATATGTAGTTGATGCAGTCTTGTTTCATACCCAAGTTTCTGTAAACCCTAATCCGCCTGATCTAATTGCAATAACGAATAAGAGGCAACTACATAAACAATTGTTGGAGAAATTGAAAACGGGTTTTGGTAAGCTGGACGATGCCCTTAGTTTGTTCCGCCAAATGGTCCTTATTCGACCTCTTCCTTGCGCTATTGATTTTAATCAGCTGCTAACTGCTGTTGCCAAGATGAAGGAATATTCGACCGTCATTTCTCTATATAAAGAAATTAGGGAGTTGGGTATACCAACTGATGTATATACGCTGAATATTTTGACGAATTGCTTTTGCGGCTTGAATAGAGTAGATTTTGGGTTTGCTGTCTTGGGTATTGTCTTTAAATGTGGTTATACTCCAGACGTGACTACCTTCACCACTCTAATAAGAGGTTATATTTTAGAAAGCAAGACTTCTGAGGCTGTAGAATTGTTCAGAAGGTTGGTGAAAAAAGGAGAGATGGAACCTAATGAAATCACATATGGGACAATCATGAACGGACTTTGTAAAGTTGGAGACACTACAATGGCTATACAATTGCTGAGGAGTATGGAAAAGTGGAACTATAAGCCTACTGTAGTGATGTATAACACAATCATCGACAACCTTTGTAAGGAAGGAAACATAGATGATGCTCTGAGCCTCTTATCGGAGATGAGAGGGTGGGATATTATGCCTAATGTGGTCACCTACACCTCTTTGGTTGATGGCTTATGCAAATCAGGTCGATGGAAGGATGCTAGAAGAATGTTGGAACACATGACGGAGCAAAACATTTTTCCAAATCTTATAACATTTAATATGTTGGTGGATGCACACTGCAAGGAGGGAATGACCGACGAAGCAGAGGGCATACTCAAGATCATGATCCAAAGAGGTGAGAAACCCAATGTCATCACGTATAGTGCACTGATGGACGGATATTGTTTGCAAGGTCACATGAAGAAAGCAAAAGAAGTGTTTAGCTCCATGGTGGACAGGGGCCTTCGGCCTAATATCTATAGCTATAATATTTTAATCAATGGTTTCTGCAAGAGGATGAATACAGATGATGCCATGGATCTGTTCAGAGAAATTCCTAGTAATGGGTTAAAACCTACTACCGAGACTTACAACACTTTGTTAAAGGGGCTGTTACACGTGGGGAGATGTGATGAAGCTGATCTTATATTTCAAGAGATGATGCATGGCGGCCAAAGTCCTGATATTTTAACTTACTCAATCTTGTTAGATGGTTTCTTTAGGAACCAGAAAATTGGCAAGGCGGCAGAGGTGTTTCGCTCAATGGAAGATCAAGGAATAGTTCCTGATATTGTTATTTATAGTATCGTCCTTGATGGCATGCTCAAAGCGGGGAAGATCGAAGATGCTCGTAAACTTTTTCATACCTTTTTAGCTAAAGGTTTGAAACCAGATCTTAAGATGTACACTACAATGCTACGTGGACTTTGTAATGAGGCCTTGCTGGATGAAGCTGAGGAGTTACTCAAAGGTATGGATGCAGATGGTTGTCCACCCGATGGCATCACTTATAATATATTTGTTCGAGCACTCCTCAACAAGGGGGATAGGCACAAGGTCATGATATTTCTACAAGAAATTAACGATAAGAATTTCTCTGTAGATGCATATACCATGTCCATACTAGTGGGTTTACTCGCAGTTGAAGGTGAGGATGGGGAACTCTTTAGAATGATTCAGAAGCTCGTGCCTAGGGATAAAAAGGCTGTGTATTGAATTGGAAGGATTTACTTCTAGTTGTCGAGATGGATACTTGTGTGGTGCCATGTTTGGGATGGGAAGGTGTCCTCGCATAGTTCTTTGCAACAATGATGGATGGTCTGAACAAGATTGCCACGTTGCTGAATCATTGTTATTATTTCAGTAGATGGAACAAGAAGACCACATCCTAATATCTTCAAAATCCAAAACTGTTGAAGTCTGCAAAGAAGGAAACAAGAGGTGGCAAAGATGTTTCCAGTAAGTTTTATTCCAAAGGGCTGCAGACTTGTATGGATAGATCGATATAAGATAGATGTACAATATCAAGAAGGCTGCAGCGTGAAGCAAAAGCATAACTGGAGCAACTAGAGGAAACTGTAGGTATCTTTATTTTGTGAAACAAAAATAAAGGGTGGATGTGGTCTTAAAAATTATGGATCTATGCTTATCCTTTTAATTTAAGTTCTCGAATACTTCTGTAGTTGTCAAGTGGTTCTGCAACCGGAGTTGCAGCTACTTTTTAATACCTCCTTCAAGTTATTGCATTGTGATGTCCTTTTCCAAGAGACTGTAGCCTGTTGGTTTTTTTCTCCAAGAACCATAATGTATCGTACACCTTTTTTTTTTGAAATGGATATTGTACTCCTTGACTCTACGGCAAACAACTTAATGGATCATTCATGAGAGCAAGGAAAGAGCATTATGGAGAGTAAAAAACTCGTTGAGGTATGACTAACAGCTCTCACTCAAACTATTTCGTGTTTTATGGATGGGAAAAAATTGTGCACTTGCTTGTATCCAAAGTGATTGAGCATATTGTTTTGGAGATCACTAATCGTTCTGCCTCAATTTATTTATTTTTTCAACAACTTCTGCCACAGTTTATTAGTTCAACCATGCTGGGGGTTTGCTGACATATGGAAAAGTTTTAATGAAATTTTTTTTACGATATAAGATAGATGCAATTTAATCTCCTGCTCTCGAACAATGTCATTATACTCTTGATGATTTGGTGTTCGCTTTGAAATCTTTCATGATTTGATACTCTTAATTTCCTGCTCTCCAACAATTTAATTTACTTTTCGCATCATGCTTTGAGTTTGCCATCCGTAAACAAGCTGTTTTTTGTTTGTTAATGAAACACAGCTAGTGGTTTTTGTAGTTTCTCGATTCTGGTTGAAGTTAAAGAAATTTGCGCATAGTAATTTTTGTGAGTTCGATTTTGTGTGTTGCTATCATCATCAAGGGTTAGTAGAAGTGGCCTGAGGCAAATTTTATGGCTTCAGGCAACTTTTACAGAGCTGCTGCTCGAAAAAGAGAGCACTCCACTGCTTGGTTTTTGTGCTCATCCTGACATAACTTCGTAAGTTTCTTCGTGACATCGTATTTCTGCAACAATGATTCCGAAACATGTGAGATGGGAGAAAAAACCATGTCTTGAGTTTTAAGGTACTGTTTGAAATCCTCGAAACATGGATACATGTTTAAGTGGCATGTGATGATTTCTGAAGTTTTGTATCGGCTGCCCAGGAAGCAAATTTTATGTCCGCGTTAACCTCTTTAATCGACAGGTGTCTTACACTGGTGTCTAGTAATGTTTCTTGATTTTACACTGTAAATTTGTTTGAATATTCAAAGCAAAAATTATTATGATTAAAAGGGACAAGAAAAAGGTATCACAACGAGAGAAAAGCATCCCGCACCCTAGACCCTGGTCAGTCATTATATTCTGTATATGTTTATTCTTTATAACAGTTGGGGATCTTTTTGTCTTCTCGAATGTCTATATCCCTTGGTAAATAGCATATCTGTAAGTTTTTATTTGGAGAACACAAAATTGAAAGCAAAATTGTTGTATTTATAATTGATTAGGCAAAAAGTTTCTTTGGTACATGCACGTCGTGTCAAAATCTATGTGAACACAGAGTATGAACACTTGCATGAGTATAAACACTTGCATGCTGTTATTACTGGATGTATATAATAGATGTACATGCCAATGAGAGGACATATCCAGTAGGATAGGTGAACTTCACTAGGAAGGCTAGTGGGTATGGCAAAAACTTCGGTGGAGAAAATTGAAGAAACTGGCTGTTTGCCAAATGATACTATTTGCAATGTGATTTTCTGGGTAGCAAAAGCTTACTTCACTGATGTGTCTGCCTTTTCTTTTCTCTGCTATGACTTATGGCTCTCTGGTTTCATGAACCCTGCTGCAACATTCTTAGTTGTCCATCATCGCTGTAGGATTGTCAACCCTTTTTGGAATCTTGGAAGTTTGTTCTAATTTTCTTGCACAAAGTAGAATGTAAATTATGACACTTATTTGAGCTATTTATGCAAGATCTCTGGATTAAGTCAACTCAAGCTTCATCTGGGCAATTAAGCAGGTAAATTGTGTTTTTACCCTCTTGTTATTCTGTTATGGCCCCTTCGCTATTGATTTTTTTCTGGCATCATCATCAGTTGGAAACAATCTCACAAGCTCTAAAAATTAGGACACCATACATCGGTGCTTGTTTTTTTACATAAATTTCGAAGCTAACGTTTGTCTTATTCACTGATTGGCCATTCAGTTGTGCTTTAATTCCAGTCAATTTAGCACTGGTAATTTGGCTGCAGCTTAGTGATCAATGCCGCCCAGTACGTGACTGATGGAGCTAACAACCTCAAGACCGCCGAGACATACCAGAAGAGCAGCCACCGTTGGATGTGTATCGCGATCATAATCCTCCTGATTTTCATTCTCGTTGTGGTTGTCCCCATTGCCACCAGCTTCAGAATCCCCATTGCCACCAGCTTCAGAAAATCTTGAATCTTTTGCTTTTTTTCACCTTATATTCGCAGAAAGAACTGTTACTTTTCGTTCTTGTAATCTTTTTTAGCGGCCTCGGATGTGACGCGACTGTCACTTTTGGGAGGAAAGATTGTTGGTTTAAAATGCATTAGGGAGGTGACAGGAGTGTTTGGGTTCTTTGGGCCTTAATGTTTTATTGAGTATGCCTTGATGTGTTGGGCTTCAATGTTTTATTTTGGTTTTGGGCTAGGCCATCAGGTGTTTTGGGTTTTGTCCCAATGGGTGTTTTAATTTCTTCAACCGCGGTTGGAGTACCCTCTCCTCTCTCCCTTACTTGAACCCTTGTCAAGTTTGTTAATAAATTTTTATTGCCGATCAAAAAATAAATAAATAAATTGCCTTGGGTTGATTACCAGGTAAGGGGCAACTCTGGGGCGGAGCATCCTCCTCCTAGGTTCTCTACTGGGCCTACCCTGAAATTGTGCTCACTGCTAATTACTTTTGTTATCTCCCATTACATTGCGCGTCAAGCATTACTAGCCTTTAGCTTACGTTTTCTTCTAAGTTCTCAACCTAGAGAACAACCTCCCGAATAACCACTAAGTCTATGGCCATTTCGTGATTCAACTCCTCCTTGTTTGCCCTGACTGGGAGCCTAGATGAAAAGCCTAAGTTATCTACTTAGTCGGAATTCATCAAACGTCTCACAAGGATGAATTTCCCAGGGACTGACTGTACTACTGGGCCCACGAGGAACTGACTGTAACCTCGGGAGTATATAGCCGTGACTCGGTCTATAATACAAATCACCCTTATATCACCAAATAATTCAATATGGAGTAATCACAAAATGCCACAACTTAGGGTTCCGAATCTCTGTAAATTCATAATCTCAATATCTCCATTTCCAAAATCACTAGCTGACTGCCATCCATCTCGTCAAATATCATCCGAAATTCTTATTCAATTTTCCCATTACTTAACGTCTAGGTGATTTCTAAATACGAACACCTAACCCGGGAAAACTAATTGTCCATTCTATGATATCAAAAAACAATAACAATAAAACAGTTATTAACAGAATACTAATGAGCATGTAAGATTTAAGAGAATATACATGATTAAAAACACAGACGTTATGATAACAGGAAACAGA
The DNA here is from genome assembly GCA_963854785.1 of Vaccinium vitis-idaea. NCBI lineage: Eukaryota > Viridiplantae > Streptophyta > Magnoliopsida > Ericales > Ericaceae > Vaccinium > Vaccinium vitis-idaea. The sequence continues at coordinate 37,728,539 of OY978221.1, read as the reverse complement.
CAAAAAAAAAAAAAAAAAAAAATAATGATTAAATAAGTAAATAAATGCTAGAAGACATAACTAATTTCTAATTTTTAAAAAAAATTCACTGTGACAGTAGGTTTCAAAAAGAAAGATTTTAAGAACAATAGTCGAACATTTATTTTCTTGGTTTAGGCACAAAAATTATAGCTGGGAACTCTTGACTTAACTCAAAGTTATCAGTTCGAACAGTCACATAATATTAACCTACCTTTTTCTAATTTCTTCTAAACGTGACCAGTGATAGGCTTAGTGCACAAAACTACAAATTTAGATTCCAATATTTATCTTTCTGGAACAAGTTATGGCCTATACATTTTCTTTTTAGTTAATGAGCTGTAGGATACGAATACGTACACGACTTATATTTTTATTGCCAAATAATTAACCTACTCCTTACCATATAAAGTATATGCATCATTTTTCTAAAATCTAAAAAAAATAATAATAATAGAAGTGTAGGAGGAGTTTGTTACTACATTTTACATAAACAAGCATTAAAAAAAATGTACTTGTTCCCACTCTTAATCACAACCATATTGGAATTAAAACATGATAGTACACAATGAAACATCTCAGAAAGCATATCATATACTTGATAATTTGGTCTGATAATTTCCAGCAAACATAATTCGGTCCCACGTGTTTTGCAAACATATCACATTTCCACGGTTTGGTAATTTAGTCCCACGTGTTTTGCAATTTGAATGCCACAATAAGGAACACATGTTAATAAACCAATGTTAACATCATGCATGCCACCAGTTGTTGAACAAAACTAATTTTTCTTTCTATACACTTGCCAACGTTTTAGCCGTGAGAAACAATAATAAAACTGGGTTCCGTTTTGATGAACGGGTGCATTTCTTTTCATTTTTAAACCATAGAAATAACTCATAAACAACATAATATATTTAGGAAAGGTGGAGAAAAGTTATACTACCTCTCCTCCGAAGTTTAAGTGTAAAAATGGGAATTTTTTGGCGAAAATACGTGAACGGGAAAGACGACCGGAAGAGAAGGCCACGGGGTGGCGTTGAGGTGAACGGTTGGAGCTTGGTGGCGTATGAGAAGGAGATTGGAGTGTTTTGAGGCTACTTGAAGTATAGGAGAAGATTTGTGAATGTGGGAATGTGTATAATAAGACCCAACTTTCTCTCTCTCCCCTAAAAACTCCATTGATGCTCTAAGTTTTTCTTCCCTTTCGAGTCTATTGTGAGTGGGTTAAAAAGGCAGAGGTGAGAGTGAAAGTTTTTGATGAAAAATTCGGATGAGAGATGGGATAGAAATATAGGCTTGATTTTTGGTATAAACCAATGGATTAGGGGGTGTTTAAGGGGCTAGTGGGCAATGGTAAGTGACCATGGTGGTTGTCTAACCGCGTTGGCTAATTTTGAAAGTGTGTAAAAAATAGCCATGCATGGAATGACAAGGGAGGAGATGTTGATAGACATAAAGTAAAAGGTGAATTAGACTACAATTCGGTTAGGAAGTAATTAATTCGGTTAATGAGGAACTAAATGGAATTTGGAACTAACTGGATACACATATTTATATAAGTAAACAAAATGTAGTAATTAAAAGGATTTGAATGATTTAAAAAAATTGAAATTCTTTTTTTACTTTTCTAAAAAATATCGGACCGTTACAATTCTTAAATATCTCTTGGGTTCCGTGTCCTTGGTCAATTAAATGGTAAAGCCGATAAAGTTTATGCTTTATAATCCGATGGTACAATAGCTGCTGACGGAGCAAAAAATTACTAATTGTGGGGCACCTTTTAAATACACTTCAGCCAAGGAATTTGTGATTAGCAAAGCCAAAATAATAAAAGAATGTTTGTGCTTAAAATTAGTAAAAAAAGCCAACACATTTACTAAGAAAATTAATAACTACATAACTTAAAAAAAAAAACCCAACCAATTGTTTGTTTGAATTGTCTACAGTGAATAAGTTTAAGAGCAATTCAATGCACAATAACAATAACAGCGATCATGATCTAATTAAAAAGACTTGTTTTCTTCTGCTAATCTCAATCCAAAGGTTGGAAGATAATAAATAGAAAGTGTATAGATATTTGAGAAAAGTGAATTAATATACGTAAAAGTATGTTAATATCATTGAAATGTGCATTGATATCCGAACTAGTTTGTCATTATATACATATTACCCTCTACCTATGGGGTGGAAGTTAGCAAGACCCATTTAGAGGGTTTCAAATGGTAAGTGCACGGCTATTTTTTGCATTAGACATTTTATTCTGCTAGTGTAGTGGAATTGTTGTACTATTTGAAATAAAAAAAATTGAGAATGGAAGGATATACAAAATGATTTGAATAGATTATACAAAGAATAATTACGAAATTAATTTCTAAGGAAAAAACAGAGAGAATTCAGTAGGGCACTTGGCCCTCACTGCCTCCGCCATCGGTTTCGAATCATGTCTAATCTCTTATACAAATTATTATTATTATTACTATTATTATTATTTTATCTTCACTCTATACTGATTTTTTTTTTCTTTTTCTGGAGAAAGATTGACCCCTCTACACACAATGGGGAGTGATAATAGTAAATGTTTTTGTCACTTTTACAGTCAATTTTGACTGTTTAGCACATCAAACAACCAGGTGTGATCCTGGCTTCTTTATATACATCCATATTTACTTGTATTTACCAGCTCTAAAAATGTTGTTGAATCTCCATAATCTCATGATCAAACAACAATAAGGTGTTGCTGCTGATTTGATTAATAAATCTTCGCATGAAAGTGAAAGAAACATACTACACACGAAGACGATCGAGGACGACGCAAACATTGTCAATCTTAACCCTAACAAGGTTTCAAGAAACAAAAACTTGCTTCAAGGAACCCAAAAACAATCGGTAGTCGGTTCTTCCAATGGCTGGCAGGTATGTGTGCTGAATCCACCTCAACTGTAAAGAAGTTGAATAAAGCTCATATATGATCTATCAGAAGTTGGAAGAGAAAGTATTCTATATTACTGCTACGAGTAGAATTAGAATACCAATCTCTAGGATTTCTCAAAAGAGCACAGAAGCCAACAAAGATAAAACTTAGACCACCGATTTTGCCTTAAATGACTTGAAGCATCATAGAAAATCGCACCTAATTGAGCAACATCTGAGACAAATGCAAGACCTTACGGATGCCACCCACCTCCTTGTTGATAAACAACAAAAATTGTAACCTCAACCATGCATCCTAGAGATGACAAACACCATACAAATTCAACCTTACACCAGAAAGCCACCATTTTTAACTTTCGGTGTTTAACACTAAAAACTACTAAACATTTACTTGGTCCGTAGCTGTATCAACAACACACAACACATAACAGGAGTACAATGGCGAATACAACCGCATCTGGAAATCTTTATGCATAGCAAAATACCTACTGTAAATCAGGGGCATAGTCCTTTTCATACTCTTTTTGGGTAAATGGAAACAACATGATACATATATTTTAGCACAAAAACACTCATTACACAAAAAAGTGACTCTATTTTCTAACTTCTGACATTAGAAGTAGAACACCATTATTGTCAATCAAGTATAGGTTGAGAGAGCAAAAAGTGAGTCCAGATGGAGAATGTCAGGGGGTGTTCCATTAAGGTGGGTTTTTGAAAAAACTGGCTTTTCACGGTTTTTTATGTGATGTATTGTGAGAGAATGACATGTCTCGGTTTTTGAAAAAAACAGTTTTTTGTTAGTGGAACACCCCCGATCTCTTTGAACAAATATATTGATGATCATTGAACAATTTTATTAATAATTTTGCACCTAATCACACTTATGATCAAAACTATGGTCTTCCATTTTTTCCAAGTCAAATATTGTTCAACTAGATAGCTAGTTAATGCGCGTAGCATTGCTTTTTGTTTTTTTTTTTTTTTTTTTTTAAATTCTTAAGAATGTGCTACTCGTTTGGATCCTACTTTGATGTACATAATAATAATTCATTTTATCGAGATTCATGTTGTGCCATGAATATTTTTAGCTAAATTAGATATGGCAAAACTTTATTTTTTTTACTTCAAAATTCTTGAATCAAGAATTATGATTTTAAATTAATCAACATTTTGGATATCCTATTGATCTAAAGTTTAACCCCTTGCCTTGAAAATGATAAAAAAAATCTGAACAAAATGGCTAGCATGTTGATACTAGAACTAGACTGAGATTAGCAATGTTATATACCCTGAAAATATACTCTCTTTTTTTTTAATTTTCGAGAATAGATAGAAAGTTTTATTGATCACTGCGTAATGCCGTACAAGTAGGAGTTAAATGATGCAACTGATCAGAAGGCAAGGAGACCTACAACGCCATCACATCTATCCTACACAAACAAAACACAGTGAAACAAAAAACTAGCCAAACACCAAACAGAAACATTCAATTATCCAATGACGAAAATAAAGCCTCAACCGAAGACTTCCTACCACCTCCGCCACTTGAAGCCTCACAGCCACCACAAATAGAGACATAAATTCTCCAAACACGACATTACCTTACTCCCGTCCGCTGCTCAACAAACACAACTTTTACCTTCTTTCCGTCCAATGCTCAAACCTGAAAAATACAAAAAAGGAAACACATGCAAGAGCAGGCTCGGCCAGGGAAGGGGCCAATACGCAAAATATTTTTTAAAAACACCCAAGAAAAGAAAATATACTTTTGAAAATGTAATTTAAATTTATTTGAATAATTATCTAAACTGCTAATTTCACTTTGGGTTACTTTTCGAGGAAGGTTTTCGGGGGTATTTGGCATTTTTGTGAACGAGCAAACACTGACTGGGACGAATCATACAAGGGTGAATCTTGGGCTTATTAATCCATAGGCTGCTTTGCTGCAAAGAACGAATTTGTGATTCGAAGAATTGCTGCTGTTGCTTCGATGTTCAGCCCTAGAATGGCACATAACTACCAAAAAGGTACCTCTCTTTTTCGCTCTATGAATTTCACCTCATCGTTGTCCACATTTGTAGTAGATGCAGTCTCGTTTCATACCCAAATTTCTGCAAACCCTCATCCGCCTGATCTAATTGCGATAACGAATTCGAGGCAACTACACGAGTTATTGTTGGAGAAATCGAAAAAGGGTTTTGATAAACCGGACGATGCTCTTAGTTTGTTCCGTCGAATGGTCCTAATTCGACCTCTTCCTTGGGCTATTCATTTTAATCAGCTGTTAACTGCTGTTGCCAAGATGAAGGAATATTCAACCGTCATTTCTCTATATAAAGAAATTAGGGAGTTGGGTATACCTACTGATGTATATACGCTGAGTATTTTGACGAATTGCTTTTGCTGCTTGAATAGAGTAAATTTTGGGTTTGCTGTCTTGGGTATATTCTTTAAATGTGGTTATACTCCAAACGTGACTACCTTCAACACTCTAATAAAGGGTTATATTTTAGAAAGCAAGACTTTTGAGGCTGTAGAATTGTTCAGAAGGTTGGTGAAAACAGGAGAGATGGAACCTAATGAAATCACATATGCGACAATCATGAAAGGACTTTGTAAAGTTGGAGACACTACAATGGCTATACGATTGCTAAGGAGTATGGAAAAGTGGAACTATAAGCCTACTGTAGTGATGTATAGCACAATCATCGACAACCTTTGTAAGGAAGGAAACATAGATGATGCTTTGAGCCTCTTATCGGAGATGAGAGGGTGGGATATTATGCCTGATGTGGTCACCTACACCTCTTTGGTTGATGACTTATGCAAATCAGGTCGATGGAAGGATGCCAATAGAATGTTGAAACACATGACGGAGCAAAACATTTTTCCAAATATTATAACATTTAATATGTTGGTGGATGCACATTGCAAGGAGGGAATGACCGAAGAAGCAGAGGGCATACTCAAGATCATGATCCAAAGAGGTGAGAAACCCGATGTCATCACTTATAGTGCACTGATGGACGGATATTGTTTGCAAGGTCACATGAAGAAAGCAAAAGAAGTGTTCAACTCCATGGTGGACAGGGGCCTTCAGCCTAATATGTATAGCTATAATATTTTAATCAATGGTTTCTGTCAGAGGATGAAGATAGACGATGCCATGGATCTCTTCAGAGATATTCCTATTAATGGGTTAAAACCTACTATCGAGACTTACAACACTTTGTTAAAGGGGCTGTTACACGTGGGGAGATGTGATGAAGCGGATCTTATATTTCAAGAGATGATGCATGGCGGCCAAAATCCTGACATTTTAACTTACTCAATCTTGTTAGATGGTTTCTTTAGGAACCAGAAAATTGGCAAGGCGGCAGAGGTGTTTCGCTCAATGGAAGATCAAGGAGTAGTTCCTAATATTGTTATTTATAGTATCGTCCTTGATGGCATGTGCAAAGCGGGGAAGATCGAAGATGCTCGGAAACTTTTTCATACCTTTTTAGCTAAAGGTTTGAAACCAGATCTTAAGATGTACACTACAATGTTCTGTGGACTTTGTAATGAGGCCTTGCTGGATGAAGCTGAGGAGTTACTCAAAGGCATGGATGCAGATGGTTGTCCACCCGATGGCGTCACTTATAATATATTTGTTCGAGCACTCCTCAACAAGGGTGATAGACACAAGGTCATGATATTTCTACAAGAAATGAACGATAAGAATTTCTCTGTAGATGCATCTACCATGTCCATACTAGTGCGTTTACTCGCACTTGAAGGTGAGGATGGGGAACTCTTTAGAATGATTCAGAAGCTCGTGCCTAGGGATAAAAAGGCTGTGTCTTGAATTGGAAGGATTTACTTCTAGCTGTCAAGATGGATACTTGTGTAGGTACCATGTTTGGGATGGGAAGGTGTCCTCGTATAGTTCTTTGCAATGATGGTGGATGGTCTGAACAAGATTGCCATGTTGATAAATCATTGTTATCATTTCAGTAGATGGAAGAAGAAGACCACATCCTAAAATCTTTGAAATCCAAAACTGTTGAAGTCTACAAAGCAGGGAGGAAGAGGTGGCAAAGATGTTTCCGGTAAGTTTTATTCTAAAGGGCTGCAGACTTGTATGGATATATCGATATAAGATAGATGTACAATATCAAGAAGGCTGCAGCGTGAAGCAAAAGCATAACTGGAGCAACTAGAGGAGACTGTACGTATCTTGATTTTATGAAACAAATTTAAAGAGTGGATTTGGTCTTACAAATTATGGATCCATGCTTATCCTTTTAATTTAAGTTCTCAAATACTTCTGTAGTTGTCAAGTGCTTTTGCAATCTGAGTTGCAGCTACTTTTTGTTAACTCCTTCAAGTTATAGCATTGTGATGTCCTTTTCCAAGAGACTGTAGCCTGTTGGTTTTTTCTCCAAGAACCGTAATGTATCGTACACCTTTTTTTTTTTTGAAATGGATATTATACTCATTGACTCTACAGCAAACAACTTAATGGATCATTCAGGAAAGCAAGGAAAGAGCATTATGGAGAGTAAAAAGCTCGTTGAGGTGTGACTAACAGCTCTCACTCGAACTATGTCGTGTTTTATGGATGGGAAAAAATTCTGCACTTGCTTGTATCCAAAGTGATTGAGCATATTGTTTTGGAGATCACTAATCGTTCTGCCTCAATTTATTTATTTTTTGAACAACTTCTGCCACAGTTTATTAGTGCAACCATGCTGGGGGTTTGCTGATATACGGAAAATTTTTAATGGAAATTCTTTTACGATATAAGATAGATGCAATTTAATCTCCTGCTGTCGAACAATGTCATTATACTCTTGATGATTTGGTGCTTTGAAATTCTTCATGATTTGATACTCTTAATTTCCTGCTCTCCAACAATTTAATTTACTTTTCGCATCATGCTTTGAGTTTGCCATCCGTAAACAAGCCATTTTTTGTTTGTTAATGAAAAGCAGCTAGTGGTTTTTGTAGTTTCTCGATTCTGGTTGAAGTTAAAGAAATTTGCGCATAGTAATTTTTGTGAGTTCCATTTTGTGTGTTGCTATCATCATCAAGGGTTAGTAGAAGTGGCCTGAAGCAAATTCTATGGCTTCAGACAACTTTTACAGAGCTGCTGCTCGAAAAAGAGAGCACTCCACTGCTTGGTTTTTGTCCTCATCCTGACATAACTTCGTAAGTTTCTTCGTGACATCGTATTTCTGCAACTATGATTCCGAAACATGTGAGATGGGAGAAAAAACCATGTCTTGAGTTTTAAGGAACTGTTTGAAGTCCTCGAAACATGGATACATGTTTAAGTGGCATGTGATGATTTCTGAAGTTTTGTATCGGCTGCCCAGGAAGCAAATTTCATGTCTGCATTAACCTCTTTAAGCGACAGGTGTCTTACACTGGTGTCTGGTACTGTAAATTTTATTTGAATAATCAAAGCAAAAATTACTGTGATTAAAAGGGACAAAAGAAAAAGGTTTCACAACGAGAGAAAAGCATCTTGCACCCGAGACCCTCAACAGTCATTATACTCTCTATATGTTTATTCTGTATAACAGTTAGAGATCTTTTTGTCTTCTCGAATGTCTACATCCCTTGGTAAATAGCATATCTGTAAGTTTTTATTTGGAGAACACGAAATTTGAAAGCAAAATTGTTGTATTTATAATTGATTAGGCAAAAAGTTTCTTTGGTACATGCACGTTGTGAACACAGAGTATGAACTATGAACACTTGCATGAGTATAAACACTTGCATGCTGTTATTACTGGATGTATATAATAGATGTACATGCCAATGGGAGGACATATCCAGTAGGATAGGTGAACTTCACTAGGAAGGCTAGTGGGTATGGCAAAAACTTCGGTGGAGAAAATTGAAGAAACTGGCTGTTTGCCAAATGATACTATTTGCAATGTGATTTTCTAGGTAGCAAAAGCTTACTTCACTGATGTGTCTGCCTTTTCTTTTCTCTGCTATGACTTATGGCTCTTTAGTTTCATGAACCAGGCTGCAACATTCTTATTTCATTATCGCTGCAGGATTGTCAACCCTTTTTGGAATCTTGAAAGTTTGTTCTAATTTTCTTGTTATGCACAATTAGCACAAAGTAGAATCTAATTATGGCAGGTATTTGAGCTATTTATGCAAGATCCTGGATTAAGTCAACTCAAGCTTCATGTGGGTAATTGACCAGGTAAATTGTGTTTTTACCCTCTTGTGATTCTGTTATGGCCCCTTCGATATTGATTTTTTTCTGGCATCATCATCAGTTGGAAACAATCTCACAAGCTCTAAAAATTAGGACACCATACATCGGTGCTTGTTTTTTTACATAAGTTTCGAAGCTAACGTTTGTCTTATTCACTGATTGGCCATTCAGTTGTGCTTTAATTCCAGTCAATTTAGCACTGGTAATTTGGCTGCAGCTTAGTGATCAATGCCGCCCAGTACGTGACCGATGGCGCTAACAACCTCAAGACCGCTGAGACATACCAGAAGAGCAGCCGCCGTTGGATGTGTATCGCGATCATAATCCTCCTGATTCACATTCTCGTTGGGGTTGTCCCCATCGCCACCAGCTTCAGAAAATCTTGAATCTTTTGCTTTTTTCACCATGTATTCGCAGAAAGAACGGTTACTCTTCATTCTTGTAATCTTTTTTAGCTGCCTTGGATGTGATGTGACTGTCACTTTTGGGAGGAAAGATTATTGGAAGAAAATGCCTTGGGTGATTACCGTGTAAGGGGCAACGCTGGGGCGGAGCATCGTTGAAACCATTAACATTTAAACTGTTACTAATAGATATTGGATGTTTCTTTTTGATGCTTAGATTGGTTAAGAAAAGGGAATTTGGGACAAAATGGGTAGATGAATTGGGTCCTAAGATTCATAAGAAGATAGAGAAGATTAAGGAGATATATGGTGACTATATCATACACTCGTGTGGGGAGGGAGAGTTTGAAGCAAGAGGATTCGATGGTGGTCAGCATACTATTAATCTTAAAACACAAACTTGCTCTCGTAGAAGATGGGACCTAACTGGAATTCCTTGTGAGCATGCTGCAAGAATGATAGTTGAATCAGGTGGACAGCCAGAGGAGTATGTTAGTGACTGGTATTTAAAGCATAGCTTCTTAACTACATATAAGAACATAATGCACCCCATGAATGGTCCTGATATGTGGGAGAAGTCAGGTAAGGATCCAATCAAACCTCCACACTTTACAAGGCAACCTGGAAGGCCACGTAAAGCAAGAAGAAGAGAAGCAGATGAACTTGCAAAAAAGACATTCAAACTCAGTAAAAAAGGTGTGAAAATGACTTGTAGAAAATGTGGGGCCACAACAGCAGGACATGCAAAGCCCCAGTGGCTGCCCTCCCAAGAGATCCAGAAAGAGGAAGAGGGAGAGGAAGAACCACCAGTGCACAAGACCCTGCCATGATGTCAAGTTGAAATTCTGTTTATGTTAGTTTGAGATATAATGTGGGATCCATAACTACTTTTTGTAATCCAGTGAACTCAAGTATTGGAAATGCTATAATGTTTAATGTTTATGCTGAAATGAGCTACTGGAAATGCTGAAATGAGCTACTAATAGTGCTGTAATCTTTTTGTTGTTTGGATCCGTAACTACTTTTTGTAATCCAGTGAACTCAAGTATTGGAAATGATGTAATGTTTATGCTAAAATGAGCTACTTGTAGTGCTGGATATGCTGAAACACTATAATGTTTGTTGCTGAAATGAAAAGTTTGTATTGCTAGCACCCTCTGTTTTTTGGTGGAGGAGAGAGTGGATGAACCCCCCCTTTTTTTTGTGGAGACAGTGGATAAACTCTGTTTTTTTTGTGCTACTGGAGAGAGAGATGAACTCTGTATTTTAGGTGCTCTGTTCTCATATGCTGACACACATTGGAGGGAAAACCAGGAAAAAATTTTGTGGTGTTGGCGCCAATCCATGGGTTGAAATGGCTACTTTACCCTTTTATTTGGAGAGGAGATCGCACGTGATACGTTTTCCGTCCACAAGACTTAACGGTGTGAGTAGTTGGACTTAATAAAATGGATTCTGATAGTTGAAGGGTGGTATTCATGTTTTAGATAGTTTAAGGACTAAGTAGACAAAATGGTGATAGTTTAAGGAATAAAAACAAAAATAACTCTTTGTATCCCCTTATAAGTTTCTATATTTTCCCTATACCTTCCCTAGACTATGAATTTTCTTTACTTATACCGTATTAGATTTGCTGCAATTAAGCCAAATCCCAAACGGCTGTCAATTTACTAAAAAAATGTTGTAGTATGTTCTCCAAAATTGGAATAAAATAGTAATATAGCTCTCACTTATTTTGAATTAAAAGGAATTTTCTTTACCTATTGGAAGAGTTGCTTTCCATAAAAATGTACTCCCTCCGTCCCTTTTTAAGTGATCCACTTGGGAAACATGTATTTTTGCGGACGTTTAAAAATGTACTTTCGCATATTGTTTTTAATTTTTTTTTGCACCAAATTAAGGTACTCAATGAGCACTTTAATTTGGTATAAAACAAATTAAAAACTTATATAGAGAAATATGTTTTTTAGGGGTTTGAAATTGCACGTATTCCCGTATGGATCACTTAAAAAGGGACGGAGGGAGTAATATTTTTTAGTATTCCATTAATTTTTACTCGTTCAAATAATCATTTTTGCTCAGAAAAGACAAATTTATTACTTTGGAGTCCAAAAAATTGACAATTGAGGGCATTTGTTATTTATTTTAGTGTAAAAAGGGTGAATTTGTCAATTAGCCAATTCTTGCAATTTCCATCACGTGCATAGTTGAACTATTGTTAGTTGAGTATCGGTAAAATGAAAATTGAAATCACAGGGGATTTACAATTATTTATCCAATTTCAAGGGGTATCTATCGTTAAGAAAAACCTTAGGGAGTGTCAGTGAAATTTATCTATTACGAAAATACTACCAAAAAAAATAATAATAATCATTGTACCTTTTATCAAACCAATACAATTACAACCAAAGAAATTTAATGACTAGACATAAATACAAATAATTTTTTTATCTATTATGTATCTCCATAATTAAAATCTAAATTCCATGTTAATGTCTTTACAGATGCATGGAATCCAAGGAGAATGGTTCTCAAAATTTTCAAAAAACGATCTTATATAAGTGAGTGTTAGACAGTTTAGAACATATTGGCCTCAGTAAAATTATATAACCTAAAATCTAAAGAAAAAACCTAAATTACTTCTAAAGAAATTTTGAAACTTGGAAATGGGTGTTTTCCTGGGCGCATCCAACCCTCGATTTGTCTTTGGCTATGGGCGGAAAGGGAGCAATGCTGCAAAAAAAAAAAATGGATGGGAGGGGATGTTCAATGGTGGTAAGAAGGAATGAGGGGTGAGAGATATAAAGAAGTTGAGAGGAAGATAGAAAAAGGGAGGAACAAATCAAGTAAGGCGGAGTCTATAAGTAGGTGTTAGATAGTTTAGAACATATTGCCTAATTTAAAAAAAAAAAAAAAAAACTAAGTTGATTCTAAGGAAATTTTGAAACTTGGGAAAAGGGTGTTTGCCTGGGCGCATCTAACCTTTGTCTTGGGCTATAGACGGGAAGGGAGCAATGCTAAAAAAAATAAAAAATAAAAGGTGGCTAGGAGAAGATGTTAAACGGTGGTAAGAAAGAATGAGTTGTGGGAGACATAAAGAAGTTTAAAGAAAGATAAAAAGAGGGACGAACTAATCAAGTAAGGGGGAGTCTATACATATTTTTAAATAAGATGACTTAATGATCAATGCTTGGTTTACTTTAATTGAAAATATCTATTTTGCCCATGAATTGTTAACTAGGAGCTTATTCAACTCACATGATTTATTCCGTCAAATAACCCAAAATTATACTTGCACCAAACACATGATTTATTCTGTCAAATAACCCATTTATACTTGCACGAGACACATAATGATTTACACTTGTGACTACAAGTTCACTAGGGCAAGGGCCAAAGCATTGGGAACCCCTTTCCTCAATGAGGGCGGCGAGGGTTTCGACCAAGGTTATGGGGTGGAGTGTGAAGAAGGATAGAGTAGCGAGAAGCCAAGGAACCAGTCGGCAGCGGCGTGAAAATAAATGAACTAGAGAGGGAGGAGGAAGAGCAAATCATCCCAGAGCAAACAAAAAAACGTTTCAAGGAAGACTAGGATGATTTTTTGACATTCAAACCACATTCGGGATTCCAGATGTTGTTCTTCTTATGTTGCAAACCCTGACCATGGGACCTGATCAGAAAGAAGATGAGAAATAGCAGATACAAATAATACAATATAAGCAAAGCAATACAAGTAAGGAAATACTGGGCCTTACTGACAAAATAAGAGTGAATTTCACTTATAACCCTCAAACTATGCACCATTTTTCAATGTCGTCCTCAAACTACCAAAATCACCCATTTCGTCCTCAAACTATTCGATTTCATCCCATTAGGTCCAATTGATAACTTCAGTTAGAAAATTGGACGGAAAGTTGCACATGTGCAACTCACGTGGGTTCCTCAAACCATTTCAGGGGCACTATTGGCAATCCCAGTCCATTCTTCAACTCTCTCTCTCTCTCTCTCTCTATCCCTCTCCCTGTCCACCTCCTCTCTCTCCTCCCTCCCCTGCCTATCATCATCATCATCATCTCTCACTCCTCAACAACCCCCCTCTTCCTCCGCTGCCACCCACCACCGCCTCCTCTCCACCTTCAAGGGCCCCACTCCTCCCCCCGTTTTCTTCTTTGCGCTTGCCCATACACACCTCTATAGCGGCTCCTCCCAACAGCGAGATCTGCTCCCGGAGCCTTCCACCCATGATAGCACGAGCTTTCGGATCAGGCTGCGACAAGTCGGGATGATACTTGAGCGCCAATTTCTTGTACGCTTCCTTGATCTCCGACGTCGTACCGTTCTCCGATACCCCCAACACGTCGTACAAATTCTCCTGCTTTACCCCGTACAGGCCATTAATGGCCACTCTTGTTCTTCCTCTGTGTAACCCACACGGGAATTTAATTGATTTGCTCTGTTTAATTACCAAATTGGGGCTGAAAACAAGGCCAGAGCAGTTTAGAGGATTTGATTTTGTGGGTAACTGGGTGGGTAATTTGGGGCAAAGGAGGAAGCAAGTTTTGCTGCCAGAAATCATTCCATAGCTCATCATCTCTTTCTCTAGATAATTGAACATGTCTCTGTTTTCTTCTTTAGGCATAAAAACATGGCCAATACTTATATACGTGGGTTTCCTCATCCAAATTCAATGCTCTGTGTGAATTGGTTCAAGCCATGGCGGTGTTGGACCGGCGTTAGGTTGGTCGCCATGGAGAGAAATCGAGTGGTGGTTGGGTTGGTCGCCATCGAGCTGCAAGATCCTCTCTCTCTCTGTTCAAGAATTGTGGAATGGGAGCAGAAGAATGACAATACTGCCCCTGAAATGGTTTGAGGAACCCACGTGAGTTGCACATGTGCAACTTTCCGTCCAATTTTCTAACGGAAGTTATCAATTGGACCTAATGGGATGAAATCGAATAGTTTGAGGACGAAATAGGTGATTTTGGTAGTTTGAGGACGGCATAGAAAAATGGTGCATAGTTTGAGGGTTATAAGTGAAATTCACTCACAAAATAATCCCCAGCTGTTTGGAAGATTTAACAAATTATACGTCATTCGGAACCCTTACCATTCACAGCTTATGACCCTTAACAGAATTGCAAAGAGCTTGTCAGAGTTTTTGCAACAGATGATGCCTCAAAACCATTAATAGCCCATAACCACGTCAAGAGGGAAACCCAGTGATAAACACTATGTATTCTCATGTATTTGACAGAGTTCAAACCTTTCGCCAAGGGGAAAAAAATTGGGAACACAGTATTTGTACCCATAAGAACTGGAATACATCTTGCTGATGTACCACACCACCTTTTGCTTTGAGCTTTGCTTCAACCATCCAGGTTGCCTCTTCTTCCGAATGACCTCCCATTGCCTTCTGAACGCAACAGCCCCAGGTTAAGTAACTTAAATTTTACTGCTGCAATACGATACAAAAATTGTACAAGACATGAGTAGAAATTAATCTAAAATCAAAATAACAAATGTACTGCTAAAGGGTGATCGGTTCCCCAATTCAAAAATTCCCACACTAAAACTCATCAGCAAATCTGCTGTAATATTGTTGAAACTGTTAAGAAATGTACTTCTATAAATTGTAAGTACAACAAAAAACCATAACGGAAGCAAGTGTAATTTGCTTCTGTTAGACATCTTCCCGCTAATTGACTGCTGTCCAACCCCTGATTTATCTCAGCAAATTAAAAATTCAGAAGAAATAGTGTCTACGGCCCTTTGGCTAAACATACAAAAGACTGAAAGAGCAATATATTTGTAAAATAACTGCAAGGCTACAAAGCAGGAATAGGGTGTTCGTATTCGGTTATAAGGAATTGAATTTTTCAGTTTTTAACTTACAATTAGCTTTCTATTTTGAGATATTCTGGAACAGTTTCAGATCTTGAGATTAATAACAATGATAGTAACATTGTGCTTCAGCTAGATAGATGGTGAATCTTAGGGTGCCCCACTGGGTAACCAAACAAAAAAACCGAGCCTTAAGTCCTAATCAATTGGGTCCGCTACATAAACCTGTTTACTGCATTGAACTCTGTCATGGGCTTTGTATTGATCCGTAATATCCAACAAACCTAGATCCTCTTGAAACTACCGCCTCTAAAGCCAATTTTGATGTACCCCTTTCCTTCATAGTACCCTCTACGATAACCATTTCACTCATCCTAACTATTGCATCTACCAATCTACAATATATATTTTCAAACCACCATAATTTATTCTCTCTTATCTTATCTTCTATTGCAATCTCTCATGCATAACATCCAATAGATTACTTGTCTCTATTTAAATTTCCTAGTTGAGTATCAAATGAGATTGAGAAGATGAAGGCGTCGATGACAAGAAGAATAATCATTCATCAATTTGGGAGGCATACAAATAGAGGGGACTTTCCTTTGGAAACCTGGCAGGCTGGTTGCTATAGCTATAAACACTGTTGTTCTGGGAAACTGGCTATGGAAATTTCCTGTTGAGTGGCATTCGATTACAAAAATTAAGTTTGGGATTCAAGGAAAAGGAATGAACCAAGGTCTCTCTTGATATACTGTTACTTTGGATGAATATGAGACAATTACTTCGTCAAAATCAAGTGAAGGCAAAAGGATGCAGAATTGCAGACGAGAGTAAGAAAGTCGAGGTAGCATTGGAGGCAAAGACTTTCTTTTTTCTTATTCTTAAAGGCGGGAGTAGAGTTTGAGAGAGACTTATATCTCTATTTTGAATTTCGAGAAATTGGAGGTTTCCCTTTTTAGCTTGAGGTTTTTTTTTTTGGGGGTCATTAAAAAAAAAAAAAAGCAAATATTGTACCAAGAGCAATCAAAAAGTAAGTTTTTGGCTGCAAATATTACAAGAAGGGTTACCTAACATTATGGGATAGGAAAAAAACTTCAACGGATCTTTGGCCTAGTTCAGTAAGACGCCTTCCATCCCGCTTAATGAAGTCCTTGTTGAAGTCATTGCGAGAACGCCCATCCTACTAGTAAGAATTGAGGAACCAGTGAATAACGAACAAGAAATCATCAGTTTCAGCAACAACAATATATTGGCAAACTCAGCATTCAAGTGATTGCAGCATTATGTTTCCAACATATGGTCAAAGTCCCGGAAAAAAAATACATATATCAAACTGTTCATTCATGAGTACCGAGTTCCTTTGAGGATTTACAACCAGTTGCTCCAGTTTGACTCGAAAAAATAACCAACAATAGGAAAAAAGAGAACAGAAGGTTTGGAAGACCTTCTTGAACGAAGTTCACGTAGCTCACCTTCATACGGTTCTGAGGACCTTTATCATCCTTTGGAGGCAAGGTTTACATCATCAATGAAACAAACACATCTTTCTCTACGGGAACAACAGGAACTGGCTAATCCCCTGCATCCAATAATTTTCCTGTACAATGCTACATTAATCATTTTTCTCCCAGGGGCTGTATGGTCAGTTTTTTTTTTTTTTTTTTACCAGAGTGTGGCATATTGGACTTGGTCTACACAACAAATGATTGATACACATAACCGTACTAAAAAAAGAAGAAAATCTACACACTAACTTCTAAACTAAAAGGAATATTTGTCTTTCATCATAGAATATCTAATTTAAAATTGGTTAGTGTGGTTCGTTTTGTGGATCTATCCACATAAAGATCTCCTGATCAACCACTACAAGTAAAACTTGAAAGGACCTTCAGGACGGGGGAAAGAACATTTACCGCATGCAATACAAGTAATGTTAAAAGAGGACTACTACCATCCAACATCATATTTCATTGCGCCAAAACTGCCTAAAACATGATAAAGACGTAGATCAGAAAAGACCTCATAACTTGGACTTGAGCTTTTGTATGGAGAGTATCAGCATCAATAAAACCATAAAACATTTTATATAGCTCCATAAACTATTTCCATCCCCAATCATATGTTCTTTCTTCCAGAAACGGTCCAACCTATCTGCAAAATTGAGTTATGATTATCATAACAAGAACATCTACTGCAACAAAAAATTGCCAATATTGGATTTCTCCAGATCTTTATTTCATCACAGCTATCATCAACTATGTGAAATGACTCCATCCACTTTGACCAAACAGATAAAATGAGATCAGCAAGAAAATTGATACGAGACAAAATCAAGACTCATTATTTACTAGCATACTTGAGAGAAGCTTGTCGTGATTAGCTCATGCATAGAAACAAAGAGAGATGATTGCACACATCATAACCTTGAGGGTAAATCAAAATGTACCTCTTGAAGTATAAAGAAGCTTATATTAGAACAGATATCATCAGTTTCCTGAGTAATCATTCGATATTTGTGGGCTCCAACACTGCACGCTATTGTTTGCATACCAAAATGATCAATTGTCATGAGACGGTGGGAGCTGACCTTACCCCTAGGTCAACTGAATGGGAGACAGAGTTTGCCCCATCCATTCCGTTTCAGCTCTTTTGGATATCAGAGAGGGCGAGGAAAGAAAACAAAGGAGAATTGTTTAACCTCATTGATCAAGAGCAAAACGTTCACATGCGATGATCAAGGGCAGGGGCACAGTTCTTTTGTGGGATCGATGACTAATAACGATCTTGTCAAAAGGTGGCATTACTATGACTATCGATTGGTGTTTGTCCTGCAAGTGTGACGAGAAGACAACTAATTCGCTCCTCGTTAACTGAAAGGTGGGTGAGTTGAGCGTTGGTGGTGGTGTTTTAGATAAGTGAATTAGAGAGGGAAGAGGAAGGGCAAAATCAACCAAGAAACCCTCCAGAAAGGGGATTCCATGTTGACGAAATCATTTCCTAGCTTTCTTGGCCTGTCATCTCTGCTGAAGTTTCTAAACTTGAGTCCACAAACACCGCAAAGTCCACTGAAATGAGATGACTCAATAAGGAAAAAAATTCACCAAAAAAAAAAAAAAATGTTTCTACAAAACACAGATTTTGGTCTTCTTCTGTTGCAAACCCTTAAAATAGACCTTGATTGGAAAGACAATGAGAAATAGCAGATAACTCCTGCTGAGAATATCACTAAGTCCTCTGGCGGTAACACTTGGCAATAAACACAACAACAGAATGCGCGTCTAAGAGATTTCCACTATAACATCTCACAAATACTTTTAGAAAGGAATCATCCTACAATCTTATTATATGAGCAATATCAGCATTCACTAGTCCCATAATAGCTAGTACAACATTTAAAACAAGAAGACATATCATGACAAAAAGCAGAAAAGAATACAAGCGTCGAAAAGAACTGGATATTAATGCAAGGAAACAACGTATGGACCGATTCTCACGAATAGCAACTTCCCTTGGGAAAGAAGAGCAGTCAATCTGACATCATTAAACAAAAAAACTAACAAGGATTTTGAGACTTAAAGAAATGCAACTATGGAAATAATGCCTTATTGACATTCTACAGCTGTTCAGAAGATTTGACCAAATTTATGTTAGTTGGAAGTTGGAAGTCGGAAACCTTACCATTCACAGCTTATGACTCTATTAACAGTATTCCAAAGAGCTTGTCAGATTATTTGCAACAAGTGATGCCTCAAAATCAGTAATATACTGATTAAAACCGGAATACATCTTGCAAAAGTGCCACCCAACCTGTCGTAATTGCATTCAATTTTGCACTAATCATTTAAAGCAAGAAAATTAGGACAAAATACAAGGAGATCGAAAACATTTAGTTCAAAAAGCTTTCTCTTCCCTGTTAAATAGGCAAGGGATCAAATAGCAGACTCTGTAAACTAGAAATTTACAAAAGAGACATGAGAATGTGATACTCAAAAAACATCTGAATAACATCCAACATAGCTTCACTAAACCAAGCTAAAGCAACACTTCCCTAAGGATACAAAAGTTGTCAATCTGCTATATGCTGCACAAAGTGCTGAAAACTTTATCTGAGATGATTAAACAGAAAACCCAACAAGGATTTTAAGAATGAAAATGCAATACCTATAAGATACAACCACAAATAAAGCATCCGTGTTTCCATTATATCAAGTAATCAGCTCAATCTTCAGTCCATGTTTTTTCTATCCCTCGGCACAAGATTCTGGATCATTTTCAACAAAACGTAATCCCCATCACCAACCGAGAGTAAATCAGCTAATATGGCCATGGTAGATGTATCTGGTGAGAAATTCCTGTCGAGCATTTCTTGTATAAGTATCATAGCCTTGGGTATGTCTCCCCTCTTCAGGAATGCACGAACAACAACATTGTAAGTCAAATCATTAGGTGGGCACTCATTTTTCTCCATTTGCAAGAATAACTCCTCCGCTTCATCCAGCAGGGCCTCGTTACAAAGTCCACCAATCATGGTGTTGTAAATCTGAACATTGGGTTTAAAACCTTTAGCTGAAATGGAACTAAAAAGATTCTGAGCATCTTCAATTTTCCCAGCTTTGCACATGCCGTTTATGAGTATGCCGTAAACAACAATATTAGGTGTTATACCTTGATCTTGCATTGAACAAAACACCTCCATTGCTTTGACGATGTCGTGGTTCTTAAAAAAGCCGTCTAACAGAACTGAGTAAGTTACAACGTTAGGATATTGACCTCTGCTTATCATCTCGTGAAACAAACTATTTGCGGCATCGCACCTTCCTATTGAAAACAACCCCTGTAACAAAGTGGTGCAAGTGACGGCATCAGGTTTTAACCCTTTACGAGCCATTTCTCGGAAGAGATGCGTGGCTTCATCTATATTCCTCCTCTTGCAGTATCCATTGACCAAAATATTATAGCTCCGTATGTCAGGCTCAAGGCCCTTATCCACCAGCAAGTTGAACACTTCTTTTGCTTTGTCCATTTGTCCTTGTAAACAATCTGTCCATAAGTGCATTGTAAGTGATTACATCGGGTTCCTCACCTCTTCGATTCATGATCGCGAGTATACCCTCTGCTTCTTTAATCTCTCCCTCCTTGCAAAATGCATCCACCAATGTACCAAATGTTACAACATCTGGAATAATATTTTGCTCTATCATGTTGCTCAACAATCTCGTGGCGTCCATCCGTCGACCTAATTTGCATAACCCGTCAACCAAAGAGTTATAGGTAACCACGTCTGGCATAACATCCCACTCTCTCATCTCTGACAAGAGGTTGAAAGCATGATCTACATTTCTGTCCTTACAAAGATTGTCGATGATTGTGTTATATATTACAACATTAGGCTTAAAGTTCCACTTCTGCATACTCCGGACTAGCTGTACAGCCATCGAAGTGTTTCCAAGTTTACAAAGCCCTTTTATGATGGTCCCGTACGTAATCTGATTAGGTATAAAGTCTCCTTCTTTCGTCAACCTTAGGAACAGTTTCACAGCTTCAGCAGTTTTATCTTGTAAGATATAACCATTTATTAGAGCGGTGAAGGCCGCCACACCTGCTTTGTATCCACATTTAAAGAAGATACCTAGGATGGCAAACCCATAATCAACCCGATCCACACGGCAAAAGCAATTGATTAAAATAGACAGAGTATACTCATTAATCGGAATTCCCAGCTCGCGTATTTCTCTAAAGAAAGTGATTACCGAAGAATATTGCTTCATTTTGGCAGTAGCACTTAACAGCTGACAAAAATGGATCACCGAAAGATGAGATCGAATTTGGACCATTCGACGGAACAAACTAAGAGCATCATCGAGCTTATCAAAGCCCACTTTGTGTTTTTCGAACACCAATTTCTGCACTTGAGTTGGACCCATATTTGTAACAGAATCGGGAGCAAAAGGGTTTCTAGGAATTTGGGTGTGAAACAATGGGTTAAATTTGAAGGAAAGAAGAAGGGAGGTACCTTTTCTTCGGTAATTGTAAGCCATTCTACGGCTGGAAATCAAAGCAACAGCTACGATCATCAAAGCAAGCTGCCTTTCAATGCATTTCCGTCCTTGAAGTGGGCCTTCGTCTAACCACAGCGACCAAAGAAAGAGTGGAAGGAACTAGGAGTGACCAGACGTTAACAAAGAAAGAGGGCAAATTTAATTGGGTTTTTTTTTTAATTGAATTTTCATTATTAAAAATAATTTAGTAGTTTGTATTATATTCTCTTCGTGAAGGTGGAATTCCAAAATTGGAAAATAAATTGGGACGGACGGGGTAATAAAAATGTAATGAAAGTCTATGAGCTCTCACTTACTCTGAATTAAAATCAATTTTCTTTATTTTTACTCGTTCAAATAATGATTTTGCTCAAAAAAGACAAATTCATTACTTTTGAGACCAAAAAACTTAAAATTGAGAGTTCACCATTTCCAGATCCTGCAATCCAGGTTAACTAGCAACAATGGCTATTTATCAAATCCACGTAGCGACTTGCTTGGGAAAGTGATTTCAATAGAGATAGGTATGGGCAGCAGGGTACAAGTCGGAGGCAAGCATAACTCTGTCGGCTCCGGTACACCATTGTGCTTTAGTATGTCTCTCTTTCGTTCCAAGTACTCACATAAACAAGTTGGTGCCGGCGACACTGCGAAAAGTGGAAACCCATTCTGTTGGAGAATTCCTAAATCTTATTAGCATGGTGAAGAGGTTCAAAAATCGAAATTAATGAGATATTATACATCTTTACAAGCTTGACAGCCCTCCTTCTTGATTTGATGTTGCTAGAATAAGGTCTTTATGACGCTAACTAGAAATATCATAAGAGAAGAAAGATCTAGCCTAGTTCGAATGAGGGCATAAGGCTATCCGTGAGCTTTTATTAGTATTTATTTTAGTAAAATTATAAAAAAGGATGAATTTGTCAATTAGCCAATTCTCGCAATTTTCATCACGTGCTTAGTTGAACAGTTGTTAGCGGGGTGTCGAAAACTGAAATCACAGAGAATTTATCTTATCTGTTAGATATGTTCATTAAGAAAAACCTTGGGAAGTTTCAGTGAAATTTATCCATTACAAAAATGCTACTACCAAAAAAGGAATCGTAGTACCTTTTATTAAACCCATACAACTAAAACAAAAGAAATTTAATGACTAGACATAAATATAAATAAATTTATTTATCCATATGCATATTATAAATCTCCGTAGTTAAAATATGAAATCTTCGTTTATGTTTTTACAGATGCATGCAAACCACAGAGAATGGTTCTCAAAATTTTCAAAAAACGATCTTATATAAGCGAGTGTAAGATAGTTTACAATATATTGGCCTCAGCAAAATTTTATAACCTAAAAGTTTTAAGAAAAAAACTAAGTTAATTCTAAAGAATTTTTGAAACTTGGGAAAGGGTGTTTGCTTGGGCTCTTCCAACTCTCGATTTGTCTTTGGCTATGGGACGGGAAGGGAGCAATGCTACAAAAAAAAAAAAGTGGATGGGAAGGGAGCAATCAACATTAATGAGCAAAGAAGTACGACGAAACTGCTTTACTAAAGGAAAAAATGTGTGGTTAGCTAAAAAACAAAAAAGTCATCATATATTTAGCACTCAATTCCTTCTAACCCAGGAAAAAGATAGAAGTCCGGTCCCTAAGATGTTAACTTTGTTAGTTCCCATGAGCATATAACTGATGTGAAGTTGTTAAACCTGCTTTTTCACTGACTACTTTTCCTTTTCAGCCACACCATATTTTGCTTTGCGCTCAGTTTCAACCATCCACACTGCCTCTTCTTCACTAATGACCTTTTCTTGTCATCTCTGCTGAACTTTATACTCGAGTCCACGAACACCTCAAAGTCCACTGGAAGGAATTAAATCAAACTACGGGAAAATTCACTAAAATCCAAAAAACCTCAGATGTTTTTGACATTCTAACCACTTGTCAAATGGCAGATTTTGTTTCGTCCTCTGTCGCAAACCCTTACCATGGATCCTAATCAGGGAAAAAGAAAGAAAGAGAGAGAGATGAGAAATAGTAGATAACTCCCTCCTGAAAATGTCACTAAGTCCTCTAGGATTAGCACCGAGACCCAAATTCTATAAGCAACCAATTGGATGCATCTAAGAGACTTTGAATGTAACATCTCACAGGAATTTTTGAAGTCATAATCCGATGATCCTATTATGCAAGCAAGATTAGTAGTCCCAAACATTTAACAGAAGAAAACATAGTATGAGAAACAGCTGAAAAGAGTTAGACACTCTTGCAGGGAAGCAATGGATTGGCACATTTTCAGGAACTGCAAATTCCTGTAGGATCCAAAAGTTGCCAAACTGGTATATGATGCACCAAGTGCTGAAAACTTAATCTGACATGATTAAACTGAAAACCCAACATGGATTTTGAGACCAAAAAGAGACACAAAAAATACAACCACAAATAAAGCATCCATTTATTCACTACATCAAGTAATTCGCACAATTTCAGTCAGTGTTCTACCCCTCGGCTCAAGATTCTGAATCATTTTTAGAAAATCGCAATCCCCACCACCAACCGGGAGTAAATCCACTAATATAGCCATGGTAGATGCATCTGGAGAGAAACTCTTCTTGCTCATTTCTTGTAGAAGCAACCTAACCTTGGGTTTGTCTCCCTTCTTCAGGAATGCACGGACAACAATGTTGTAAGTCAAATCATTAGGAGGGCACCCATCTTCCTCCATTTGCAAGAGTAACTCCTCAGCTTCATCCAGCAGGGCCTCCTCACAGGGCCTCCTCACAAAGTCCACCAACCATTGCATTGTAAATCTTAACATTGGGTTTCAAACCTTTGGCTGAAACGGAACTAAAAAGTTTCCGAGCATCTTCAATTTTCCCAGCTTTTCTCATGCCATTTATGAGGATACCGTAAACAACAATATCAGGAGTTATACCCTGATCTTGCATGGAACCAAAGATCTCTACTGCCTTGATGATTTCCTTGTTCTTAAAAAAGCCGTCTAGCATAATTCAGTAAGTTACAATGTTAGGATATTGACCTCTGCTTATCATCTCGTGAAACAAACTATTTGCGACTTCGCTCCTTCCTAATGTGAAGAGCCCCTGTAACAAAGTGTTGAAAGTGACGGTATTAGGTTTTAACCCTTTACAATCCATTTCTCGGAAAAGACGCATGGCTTTGTCTATATTCCTCCCCTTGCAGTATCCATTGACCAAAGTATTATAGATATGAATGTCGGGCTGAAGGCCCTTAGCCACCAAGGAGTTGAACACTTCTTTTGCTTTGTCCATATGTCCTTGCAAACAAAACCCGTCCATAAGTGCATTGTAAGTGACCACATCGGGTTCCTCACATCTTCGAAACATGATCGCGAGTACACCCCTTGCTTCATTTGTCTTTCCCTCTTTGCAAAATGCATCCACCAAGATACTATATGTTATAACATTTGCAAATACATTTTGCTCTATCATGTAGCTCAACATTCTTGTGGCATCTAACCATCTACCTGTTTTGCATAACCTATCAACCAAAGAGTTATAGGTAACCACATTCGGCATGACATCCCACTCTCTCATCTCCAATAAGAGGCTCAAAGCATCATCTATGTTTCCGTCCTTACAAAGGTTGTCAATGATAGTGCTATAAATCACAACATTAGGCTTAAAGTTCCATTTTTGCATACTCCGGACCATCTCTACGGCCATCGTAGTATTTCCAAGTTTACAAAGCCCATTTATGATGGCCCCGTACGTAATCTCATTAGGTATGATGTCTCCTTCTTTCGTCAACCTTAGGAACAGTTTCACAACCTCAGCAGTTTCATATTGTACGATATACCCATTTATTAGAGTGGTGAAGGCAATGACATCTGCTTTGTAACCACATTTGAAGAAGAGACCTAAGATAGCAAACCCAAAGTCAACTCGACTAATGCGGCAAAAGCAGTTGATCAAAATATTCCGCGTATACTCATCAATAGGGATTCCCAGCTCGCGTATCATGTGGTTGGTGCATTACGAAAGCATTTGGAATTTTGGATTAGTTATTTCTAAAGGGAGTTAAATATAGGGGGTCATTTTTGGAAAACCTGTTCAAGTTCACATCCTATTGGTTTGAGTAATTAAGTTTGCATCCTCAAATTCAAATAAACCCCAAAGTACTTTTTTGATTCTCTCTTTTAATTTCCTAAATATATTTTTCTCTCCAATTTTTTTCTAATTTATCTCAATCTCTCTCTCCCTCTCTCCTCCCTTTCAAATCTTCATCTTTCCTAATATCTCTCTCCTCCATTTCAGGGAATAATTAATCTTTCGTTCCCGACATTAATGCAATGAAATGTGCTACAAAACGCTATGTAGTGCCAAGAAATACTCCCTCCCAGGTGCAGTTTGAATATCAAGTTTACAAAACAAAGAATGAGGCCTTCTTTCATGGGCTTCCCCTCTCTTCTTTGAAACTTTTCCATTTTTTTCTGAAAGAATTTCATGTTCACTTTTGATTCATCTTTAGGCTCCATTTGAAACCTATGGACAAAAAGAATAAGGAAATTTTTTGAAGCAAAGTTCAATTTCTCTCTTATTTTCTTCTTAAGTATTTCTTCAATTTTCACTTTCTTTCTTCAAGTTCCAAGCATAGCCACAAGAAGAAAATCCTTCGGAAATCATATTCAAAAGATATACTAATATCGTGTTAGAATTTCCAAAAGGTTAATTTTTTACTTGCGGTGTCATTTTTTATATTTTCCTATTCATTTGGCAAGAGAAATTGACAAATATCTAAGTTTTATAATAAATTTGAACAAATGTCCACAAACCACAAAAAATTGAAAAAAACTGCTTATGTAGTCTTTTGTTTGGGATGATTTTCTTAACACTCCGTTCGCTATTATTTTGATTTGATTTCTTTCTCCAAGACAACCAAGAAAAATAGAAGAGTTTGATCAAAAGCTAAAAGAATAAAAAGGACTAATAATTTGATAATTGGCGGCTCCACACTAGAGCCTAGGTGGTCATTTGACCGCTCGAAAATTTTTGTTTCCTATAATATATGTAATATTTTTAGCTTAATTTTGGATCAGTCCTTTCTTGAACACCCAACTCAAAAATATTTGAACACCCGACGCAAAAAAATCAGTCTACAAATCAATCTAATGCAGCAAAGAGCAATCTGCGCAATAGAATGAGATATTAATGGAGGAATGATTGCTTGGGTACTTATACTAAGAATGATATACTACGGTTGATAATGAGGCTAATATGCAAGGTTTCAAAATGGGAAAACTCGTCGAGGGTCATTTTAGTATCCTACTTCCTTCGTCCCAAAGAGATAGTCAACTACATAATATGCAATTTTCAAGTACTTCCATTCATATTTTTTGAATTTATCCGCCTCAAATTAATGATCTAAATTAGTTCTTTAATTTGGTGTGAAAAAATCAAAATGACACGTCTCTTTGTAGTGAATTAACTTCTTGGGACGGAGGGAGTATATCATTTGTTATTTTCTAGTGGCATTGTTGATATTGAAGGACTAATTTTTGTTTATATACAATTGAGGTTTTTAAAGATAGTTAAGATTTCTGAACACCCTTGTTTAAAATCCTGGAGCCGCCACTGAATTTGACCTCAACCAAACGCAACACTTAGTCTAAGATAGCCCGAACATGAGGAGATAAAAACCTCATCTGGAATGATGAAACGGTAGGACATTTTAAATTCATAATTATAATCATTGAGGATATGATTTATATTATCAAGATCACACAAGGCTGAAAGAATTGGCTAATCTGATTTTTCTACATGTCGAATAACTGATACTTTTCAACTATTTCAACCACAGTTGCTGCCATCTGCATCACCTCCTAAAGTTGTTCCAAACGTCTAGCCACACCTACTGCCATCTGCATCACCTCCTAAAGTTGTCACAACCTAGTTCAACCACAGTCTGCCAAACCCCGCCCGACGCCACCCCCACAACCCGGTCCCTCACATTTTGCGAAACCCTAGCCTCGTGGAACTTTATGGTCGCCGTTATAAAGGGCTAGCTCCAGTTTTTATGCGTAGCAAGTGTAACGTGAATTACCCCAGGTTGACATGAATTGATGCAGTATCAGAATGACATTTTTTGTAGTACGCCAGGGCAGATAACTCTACACCTTTACCTTCAGAAGTTTTATAAGCTTCTGTGGCTTCACAGAGGTACATTTGAGTTTTTCATAGCACTAAACTGAATGATTAACGATAGACAACTTATCCAACAATTCCAGAAAGCGTGAACAGATATAAAATACAAACAGCATTGTAACGTTATTCTCGCAATAGAAAATCTATATGGAGAAAGAAAATTAAGCTGCCCTGCATGATGAAACTGAACCCCAATTTTGGCACTATAGTAAACAAGCAAGAAACAAGCCGCAGACCTAGAGGACATGACTGTGTATGAAGTCCTTGGTAAAATGCAGCTAAGGCACTGAATCTCAGAAACCCTTGTGTGCCAAATACAGTAAACTTCTATATTCCGAAAACTTCAAAGTATTCCCTAAAATTCAGCTCGTGGTTTCTTTATACCTTGGCATAAGTTTCTGAATCGTTTCAAACATTTTACAGCCCTCAATATCAACTGTGAGTGAATCCATAACACGGACATGATATGTGTATCGGGTGAGAAACTCCACTTGATCATTTCTTGTAGAACCGCCATAACCTTGTGCCTGTCACCTCTTTCAAGGAACGCTCGCACAATCACGTTGTAAGTGAATGAATTTGGTGGACACTCATCTTTATCCATTAGCAGAAGTAACTTCTCAGCTTTGTCCACCAAAGCCCCGTCACAAAGTCCACCATTCAGTGCAATGTAAGTCTTAATATCAGCTTTTAAACCTTTGGATGAAAAGAAACCAAAAGGTTTCCAAGCATCTTCAATTTTACCAGCTTTGCAGAGACCATTTATGAGGATATTGTAAACCCCAATATTAGGAACCAACCTCTATTGCCTTCACAACTTGATGGTTCTTAAAGAGTCCATCTACCAAGACCAAGTTAAAATGTCAGGATTTTGACCAGTAATGATGATATCATCTCATGGAAAATACTATCTGCTGCATCACATCTTCCAGTTTTTAACAGCCCCTTCAACGAAGTATTACAACTTTATAAGTGTCTGTAGCAGGTTTTAAACCTTTACAAGATATTTCTAAGAAGAGATGCATGGCCTCGTCAATATTCATCATCTGGTAGTATCATTGATCAGTATATTAGAACTCTAGAAGTTAGGCTGAAGGCCCATATCCACCGTGGAGCTGAAGGCACAACCAGCAGTCTTTGATTCTGACTTCATCTCAACATCGGATGGTGGTTTTGGAAGTGCTGATAGGGGATGGGAATCCTGTTGATTTCTGTTTGGGAGGTCGCTTGATCTTTGACGCTCAGTTCTCTTTGCAGATTTATGACTTCTTCCTACTACACACAATAACAAAGCAGGTCAGCTAACGTCAAAAGGCAAACTAAGATGCCCCAAAAGAGGACGAAAAGAAATTAACATAGAAATAAATTGATAAAAAATGAGGGGAAACTGGAAGAAACATCGCATGCCCATAATCAAATATACATCGCATGCCCGTAATCAAGATCATAATTATGTTTTGGTCTGTCGTTTCAGTTAGATAGGATCATAATTATGTTTTATGTACATGCATTGAAAATCTACCTGAATCTTAATGGAAAAAAAAAACTTGGGAAATAATGAAATGTGATCTCAAGATATTTATGATAGGTGTAGAAACAACTCAATATTTCAGTACATTTTACAAAATGTAAACATGTTTTGGTGCCTTTCAATAAGTCTACTATTATTTCATTTTTGTCTCCTGGAAACAAAACGTTTCAGTCATTTCCAGAAATTGATTCCATGCCCATGCAGGAATCAGTATCACTGTTGGATGAGATGCGTGAAGCCGTTTTAGCATAAGAGTCTATGAGAAGGTAATTAATTTCTCAAATCGAAAATAACAACAGCTCTACCACCTTCTTCACCACATGCTTCTCAAGCTCCCTTATCCGATCTTGCAATGAGATTACAGAAGTACTGGACTCAGGTTTAGCACTGTGACATCCAGATGCACCATTAATCTGTACCTCCTCTCTTGTCGTAGTTTCTGATGGCTGGCTCTGTGCAAAGCTCACCCAACCATCGTATCACTGGTTGCCCTGCCTATTTGATTCCTTCCTCTACCAAAAGTACATACGAAATCATGTGAAACATAAAATAATTTTCCAAAGGTTCCGTAAACCAAAGGTAGGGTTAAGATTTACTTGCTGGGTGATTTTTGAGATTTTAGGTTCGAAAATGAATTCCCTTGGTGAGGCCAACTCTGTAACACAGATGGAACTGTGTTTGTGGAACATGTCGATGAACTATCATCCATTGCAGAAGGGTTGTTTCTTTCTATCACAGTTGAAGGGACTGGTACTTGATAGTTTTCTGAGAGAGGAAAACTGACGTATGTATTACTGAATTTCTGAATATACAATAACTAGGCTATTACATGATTAAATAGGAGAACATCTACACCTAAAAAGGAAGGAAAATATTACAATGCAATCGCGATATACTACCTAAAGTAGAAGATCATGATATGCTACCAAACCTACGAAATCAATGCCTAATTGAAAAGATACAAAATATATGATTAGTATGTGATCATATATTCCTAATACAGAGATACACTTTCACACCCCCCCTCAAACTCAAGATGCGAGCCCGGAGAGCATCGAGAGTTTGCCAAGGAGAAAGCGAAATTGAGCAGCAGTGTGAGTCTTCGTGAAGAAGTCCGCCAACTGCAGCGTAGAAGAGATGAAGGGTAAAGTGATGGTGCCAGATTGAAGATGCTGGCGAATGAAGTGGCAATCAATTTCAATGTGCTTAGTGCGCTCATGGAAGACCGAGTTGTGGGCTATCTGAATGGCACTCTTATTATCACAATAAAGAGGCGTGGGGGAA
The DNA here is from genome assembly GCA_963854785.1 of Vaccinium vitis-idaea. NCBI lineage: Eukaryota > Viridiplantae > Streptophyta > Magnoliopsida > Ericales > Ericaceae > Vaccinium > Vaccinium vitis-idaea. The sequence continues at coordinate 37,698,077 of OY978221.1, read as the reverse complement.
GTGACAGAAACACCCATATCAAAGATAAGCCAACGAAGCCACACAAGTTCAGACGTAGCATGAGCCATAGCACGATATTCAGCTTCAGCGGTGGAGCGAGCAACAACAGATTGCTTTTTACTCCGCCAGGAAATAAGAGAATCACCGAGGAAAACACACAGACCAGAGGTAGCTGCGATCACTAATATCCCTAGCCCAATCAACATCGACATAAGCATGAAGTGTCAAACTAGATGTAGAAGAGAGCAGAAGACACTGATGAAGAGTACCACGAACATAACGGAGGATGCGTAATAGAGCTGCCCAATGTGTAGACCGAGGAGCAGAGACAAATTGACTAATAATATGAACGGCATAGGCAATATCCGGGCGAGTCACAGGAAGATAAACCAGACAACCGACCAATTCACGGTATTCCGTAGGATCCTCAAGAGGAACACCATCCGAAGCAGAGAACTTGGCATGAAGTTCAAGGGGAGTATCAACAGTCTTGGTGTCAGTGAGATGAGCACGATGAAGAATATCAGAAGCATACTTGGACTGCCCTAGAAGATACCCCTGAGGAGAAGAAGCAACCTCAATGCCAAGAAAATACCGAAGAGGGCCCAAGTCTTTCATTTCAAACTCACGGAAGAGATGACGTTTGACGTCACTAATGGCAGCAGTATCAGAACCGGCGATGATCATATCATCAACATAGAGCAACAGAAGAACCAGACCATGGGAGGTACGGCGAAGAAAGAGAGCAGAGTCATGCATACATGGCTTGAAGCCAATCTGAAGAACCACAACTTGAAATCGGGCATACCAAGCGCGAGGGGGCTGTTTCAAACCATAGAGAGCCCGACGTAAGTGACAAACAGTACCGGTAGGATGAGAGAAGCCAGGAGGATGCATATAAACCTCTTCGGAGAGAAAACCATTGAGAAAGGCATTCTTCACATCCAACTGAGAAAGAGGCCATGGGTTCACAGCAGCAACAGAGATCAAGGTGCGAACAGTAGTCATTTTAGCGACGGGAGCAAAGGTCTCCTCATAATCAATGCCATACTCTTGAGAGAAACCTTTAGCGACTAGGCGAGCTTTGTATCGTTCCAAGGAGCCATCAGAATGAGTCTTGACCTTATAGACCCATTTGCAACCAATAAGATTCTTGCCAGGCGGGAGTGGAACCAACTCCCAAGTGTGATTTTGAGCAAGAGCAGTGAGTTCAGCATTCATGGCATCCACCCAGTTGGGATCTTGACAAGCTTCTTTATAGGACCTAGGCTCGAAATAAGTGTGAATTCAAGAAAGAAATGATTGGTATGAAGAGGAGAAACAAGTATTAGAAAAACCATATTTTACCGGAGGATGACGATCACGGGTAGGATACCAGCGAGCAGGCGGATCAGGATCTTCAGAGGCAGATTGAGGAGCAGTAGGAGAAGTGGTGAGCTCTATATCGTCAGAGGCATTTTGATGGCGGGTGTAAACTTGAGTGATTGGAGGGCGGTGATGAGGAGCTGCAGAAATATCAGAGACCTCAAGAGTAGAGGTATATTCGTCAGTAGGCACATCTACAGGAAATGGGTCAATACAGTTTAAATCTTCCTTAGCGACATGAGTAGTTTTGGGAGGAAGAGTGAAATATGGAAGGCGCTCTAAGAAGACGACATGCCTAGAGACATACAACTTTTTGGTGACAGGATCATAACACCGATAGCCTTTCTAATTAATGCCATACCCCAGAAAAACCCCTACGACACAACGGGCGCTGAGCTTAGTGCGATCTTTCTTGGGAAGAAGCACAAAACAAGTGGAACCAAACACCTTAAGAAGAGAGTAGTTGGGAACCTGACCATAGAGCTGCTCATAAGGAGAGCGACCGGAGAGAAGAGGAGTGGGCATCCGATTCAGAAGATAGGCTGCAGTGAGAACATCGTCTCCCCAATAAATAGAGGGAACAAAGGATGATAATAGCAAAGACCGAGCAGTATCAAGAAGATGACGATGCTTTCTTTCAGCTTTGCCATTCTGAGCAGGAGTATCAGTACAAGAAGACTGATGGATAGTCCCATGGGTGTCTAAAAATTTTTCAAACTCAGAAAGTGAGTATTCCCCACCCAAGTCAGAACGAAGAATTTTAATAGACGCAGAAAATTGAGTTTGAACCATAGCATGAAAACTTTGATAAATTTTAAAGAAATCAGATTTATGCGTCATTAAGTACACCCATGTATACCGACTAAAATCATCCACAAAAGAAACATAGTAAACAAAACCACCTCTTGCGACAACTGGGGAAGAACCCCATAAATCAGTATGAACAAGCTGAAAGGGAGAAGTAGAAACAAAAGAGCTTCTATTAAAAGGTAAAGCAGTCATTTTAGCCAATTTACAACCACTGCAGGCAGAAATATCACTAATAGAAATGTTTCCCAAATGACCGGATTTAACCAAAAGTTTCAGACGCTCACTAGACAAATGTCCTAATCTAGAATGCCAAAGATAAAAGGGAGAAGGTTTATTATCTAAACGAAAAGATGAAGCTGCAGTGGAAGAAGACTCTGGTGGGATATGCAAATGCTCCAGGATACAGAGATCACCAACTCTACGGCCTGCCCCAATCTGCTTCCTGGAATCCCGATCCTGCACAACACAACCAGAAGAGGAAAAGATAACATCAAAACCGGAATCAGACAACTGGCTAATTGAAAGCAGACTCAATGTCAATTGAGGAACATAAAAGACATTAGGAATAGATAGAGAAGAAGATGTAGTAGGGAGGATAGAACCAATAGAGACAACTTGCATCGGAGAGCCATTGGCAGTAGAAATACTAATAGGAGAAACAGGAGACATACAATGACTAAGAAGAGACAAATCAGGAGTCATATGATGAGAGGAACCAGAATCAAATAGCCAGGTGGTGGGTAAGATACCTGTGCTGTAAGCACCATGCAAACCTGAGGCAGTAGTCAGGGCAGAAGCTTGGGAAGAATTTCCCTGAATGGCTGCCATATAAGCCTGATACTGCTGAAATTGCTCAAAATCAAACTGAGGTGGAGGAGGAGTGCTGCTGGAGGAAGATGTTGCCAAGGCTGCAGGAGGGCGAGAATGCTGCTGTGATGGGCGACGAGCTGAAGAATTAGTTGACTGAGAAGCATTACGTCCCTTAGGCTGGAGACGTTTAGGGCACGCATGCTTCCAATGACCCTTCTCATGACAATAGCTGCACTCATCCACGGGTGTCTGAGACCAATTGGGCTTGGGCTTGGGCTTGCTCGTAGACTGGATAAGATGTGAGGCTGGAGTGGGCAACAGAGATGCTGAAGGCGAGCGGGCTAAAGCAGACGGAGCAACAAAAACTGACTGTGAACCAGGAGAAACCATACTAGCCACTTTGAGCCGGGTTTCTTCTGCAATAAGTTCATGAACAGTTGCATCCACAGAAGGTAGAGGAACACGGTGCAAAATTGCCCCGCGAAGGGGCTCAAACTGAGCTCGAAGAGGCATAAGGAACTGGACCAACCTCCGTTGCTCACAATACTCAATAAGCTCAGGTTGTGAACGTAAAACAGCAGGTTCCATGCAAGCTAACTGATCCCAATAAGTAGTCATTTTGTTATAGAACTCTTGAATAGTTTTATCACCCTGGGTTGCACTACGAATAGACCACTCAAGTTCGTATTGTTTTGCAAAATTAGATTCAAGGTACATACCCTTCAAGTAATCCCAGACTTTCTTGGACGTGTCATATTTTGAAAAATTCATCCCAATGCTTGGTTCTACAGAGTTGTGAAACCAAGTAAGAATCTGTGTATTTTCTATGGTCCATTTTTCTAGTGCAGTGGCATAATTTTCAGCTTTTGGATCAGATGGACATAGTGTTGAACCATCAACGTGTCCCCATACCCCTTTACCAACCACAAAATTTTCATCACGTTAGACCAATAAGAGTAATTATTACTGTTCAGACGGATACTAATGGCCTGAGTTCTATCTCCAGACATGATGCTATAAAGAGAGACTCTGAATCAAAGTTGTCAACAATACCCAGTAACTGAAGAGACAGAGAATAGAACTAGAGTAGGTACTCAAGCAAGATACGAAATACCAGAGCTATGAGTGTAGATCTGAGAGTGCTGAACGCAGTCAGAGTGCTATAGAGGTTGCTGTGATTACTGAAGAAGGTCAGAGAAGAAACCGAGACTGAGAAGCTGGAAACCCAAGTCGTCTGATACGCTGTTTGGCTCTGAAACGCACACAGAGAGGCTGTCTGAGCAAACCAAGGACTGGGTGAGACCTGATAGTGGTTGCCGGTGACTGGGCAGGCTCCGATGAGGGTCGCCGGTGGTCAGATGATGGTCGCTGGAAGTCAGAAAGTGCAGATCTGACTCAAACAGACAGAGTCAAAGTCTGTCAGAGATCGCTGGTTACCGGAAAGCTTGTGTCGGTGGTCGGCGAGAGCAGAGGTGGGGTCGTCGGTGATCTTAGTGACTGGCTGAAGGTCAGACGACGTCTGTTGAGACTCGTCGGAGGTTGCTGATGATCGTTGGAGGAAGATGATGACTGATGGTGGTTCGAACAAGGGTTTTCTGGTGGTCGGAAGGTGTTTCAGAGATCTGTTGGGTTTTCTGGTGGTCGGAAGGGTTTTCTAGTGGAGTTCTGTTAGAGAGAGAGAGAGACTGAGAGAAGAGACAGAGGGAGAGGCAGTCGACTGAGGTATGAAAGTTTCTCAACCTTGCTCTGATACCATGATAGTTTTCTGAGAGAGGAAAACTGACGTATGTATTACTGAATTTCTGAATATACAATAACTAGGCTATTACATGATTAAATAGGAGAACATCTACACCTAAAAAGGAAGGAAAATATTACAATGCAATCACGATATACTACCAAACCTACGAAATCAATGCCTAATTGAAAAGATACAAAATATATGATTAGTATGTGATCATATATTCCTAATACAGAGATACACTTTCACAGTACTAGCCTCTATAGTGGGATGAATTTCTGATGTGTCAGAAACCCAATTAACAGGACTAACATCTCTCTCTTCTGAATCAGACTGTGATATTTCAGGAAGACAATCTACTGAATTGGACGCATCCAAAACATCTTCCGGTAAATCAGACTTTTCAAGAGCAGGTTTTGTTTCAAGCACGATTTCTTCTCTTTCATCAGAAGGGATGTCTTGTTGGAGCACATCGTGGACCGAGTCAAGAGGCTTGTCTTCTCTTTCTTTATCCTTCTCCTTGAAATTACTTTGTTTTTGTAATTATATATTAGTCAATTGAATTAAAAATGGATCTTAAAACATGATGGAGTACTCAATCTTAGGGCTTTGCATGGGAGAAAAAGGGAGGGGGAGGAGATATATGTGCAAGGACGTAGAAGACGGAAGAAGTTTAATTTTTATATAGTCTACACCATACAGCATGCTAAGCATTCATTAGTATCAATCGAGCAGAAGGCCTAACCATACACCCCACACACAAAAAAAGTGCATATTAGCTAAAAGCATAAACCTCATCATAGATTTAGCATCTAATTCCTTCAAACCCAAGCAAAACGTAAAAGTCACCTGTCAAAGTGATTACCAATCTTCTCTTTCTATAATCATTTGACCCTGCAAGTCCTGTGGGTGAGTTTTAAAGTTCCTATATGTGTGCGTGAAAAACCCCTAACATTTCAAGTTCACACAACTCGTCTCTTTGTTGGACCTCACTAGTAACGAAATATATACTTGCGAAATACTTTGGTTATTATCAGTATAAAAATACATGAGTATTTTGGACCCCGCCAGTCATAAATTCTGCACCCGTGAAGTACCAAAAAAAAAAAAAGTATTACACAAACAAGAAAAGAGCTGCAGATATAAAGGACATAACTGTGCGTGAATTTGGACAGGTTAAAAATGGTCCAACAAATCTTGTAAATCACTACACGATTCAGACAACTAGACAACGACGCATAATGGCCACCAAACTCAGATGCAACTTATGGTAATCCTGCTTCTAGTGCTTGTAATATTATGTAACTGACGATGCCTAAAAGCAAACCAAGCAAGAGTCCCTTTTTATCTGTTTGGCGGGAGTGCCAGTGGAAGAAGTGCTTGGTAGAATGCAGCTTAGTATTACGAAGATGCAAAATCTCAGAAACTCTTGGATGCAAACATCTATATTTTAATAACTAAAATCTATCCCCTAGAACTCAGTTCATGCTCCTTTTACACCTCGGCAAAAGTTTCAGAATCATTTCAAACATTTTGCAGCCGTCAACATCAACTGTGAGTGAATCCATTAACAAGGACATGGTACGTGTATCGAGGGATAAACTAAAAAAGGATTTTGAGACTAAGAAAGAAATACACAGAAAATACAACCACAACTAAAGCATCTGTATTTTCACTACATCAAGTAATCTGTTTTTTATCCCTCGGAACAAGACTTTGGATCATTTTAAAAAGAACGCAATCCCCACCACCAACCGGGAGTAAATCCACTAATGTCTCTATGGTAGATGCATCTGGTGAGAAATTCCTGTCAAGCAATTCTTGTAGAAGTATCTTAGCCTTGTGTGTGTCTCCCCTCTTCAAGAATGCACGAACAACAACATTGTAAGTCAAATCATTAGGTGGGCATCCATTTCCCTCCATCTGCAAGAATAACTTCTCAGCTTCATCCAACAGGGCTTCCTTACAAAGTCCAACAATCATTGCGTTGTAAATCCTAACATTGGGTTTCAAACCTTTGGCTAAAACATGATTAAAAAGTTTCCGAGCATATTCAATTTTCCCAGCTTTGCACATGCCATTTATGAGGATATTGTAAACAACAATATCAGGTGCTATACCTTGATCTTGCATTGAATGAAACACCTCTACTGCCTTGACAATTTCCTTGTTCTTCAAAAAGCCGTCTAACATAACTGAGTAAGTTACAACATTAGGATTTTGACCTCTACTTGTCATCTCGTGAAAAAAACTTCTTGCAGCATCGCACCTTCCTAATGTGAAGAGCCCCTGTAACAAAGTGTTGAAAGTGATGGTATTAGGTTTTAACCCTTTCTGAGCCATTTCTCGGAAAAGACGCATGGCTTTGTCTATATTCCTCCCCTTGCAGTATCCATTGACCAAAGTATTATAGATATGAATGTCGGGCTGAAGGCCCTTAGCCACCAAGGAGTTGAACACTTCTTTTGCTTTGTCCATATGTCCTTGCAAACAAAACCCGTCCATAAGTGCATTGTAAGTGACCACATCGGGTTCCTCACCTCTTCGAAACATGATCGCGAGTTCACCCCTTGCTTCATTTGTCTTTCCCTCTTTGCAAAATGCATCCACCAAGATACTATATGTTATAACATTTGCAAATACATTTTGCTCTATCATGTAGCTCAACATTCTTGTGGCATCTAACCATCTACCTGTTTTGCATAACCTATCAACCAAAGAGTTATAGGTAACCACATTCGGCATGACATCCCACTCTCTCATCTCCAATAAGAGGCTCAAAGCATCATCTATGTTTCCGTCCTTACAAAGGTTGTCGATGATAGTGCTATAAATCACAACATCCGGCCTACAGTTCCATTTCTGCATACTCCGGACCATCTCTACAGCCATCGTAGTATTTCCAAGTTTACAAAGCCCGTTTATGATGGTTCCGTACGTAACATCATCAAGTATAACGTCTCCAACTTTGGTCAACCTCAGGAACAATTTCACAGCGTCAGCAGTCTTATCTTGTAAGACATACCCATTTATTAGAGTGGTGAAGGCAGTCACATCGGGTTTGTAACCACATTTGAAGAAGATACCTAGCATAGCAAACCCACAATCAACCCGATTCTCACGGCAAAAGCAATTGATCAGAATAGCCAGCGTATATTCATCAATAGGGATTCCCTGCTCGCGGATCTCCCTAAATAAAGAGATTACCGTTGAGTATTGCTTCATTTTGACAATAGCACTTAACAGTTGATTAAAATTGATGACAGACAGACACGATCGAATTTGGACCATTCGACGGAACAGACTAAGAGCATGGTCCAGGTTATCAAAACCCAATTTGTGTTTTTCGAACACCAATTTCCGTACTTGAGTTGGTCCCATTTCTGCAACGGAATCAAGACCAAAAGGGTTTTTCGGAAATTGGGTGTGAAACAAAGCTATATCAGCTACCAATTTGTTAAAGTTGAGGGAAAGGAGAAGAGTGGTACCTTTTCTTCGGAAATAACAAGCCATTCTAGGTTTGGAGATCAATGCAACAGTAGCCATTCCTCACTGAATCGGTTCGTTTTACCGGACTTCAACTTCCCACCGAGCTTCAGGCACTGATAAACCCCCGTGTTTCCCTAACCGCATTCCATCCTGTTAACAAGCATATAACCATTATTATTATTTTATTTTATTTTTTGCAGCTCTCACCTTTAATTAAAATAGCTCAAATATTTTGGGAAGATAAAGTTTTCGATTACAGCATCTTCACTCCTTATCCAAATTTTTACCCAAATTTGAGTAAAAATTTGAATAAAAGCTTGATTTGATATGAAGCACTCTAATGGGCAAAAACAAATCTAGGCAAACTCAAATTTTAGTAAAAAAACATCAAAAAGCCCACTCCACTCTTTCGCCAAATCATTCACCAAATTTGATATTACTCAAATTTTTCACCAAATTTGGTGAGAACCCAATCCAACAATAAATTTTGAAGGCTATTTTCTTCCCCTCAAATTTACTATAATGCCATTAATGATTTTTTTACTCAAATTTAATGTAGGATTTGGGTAAGGAGTGGAGATGCTCTCATGAAATGATTTTTGATGATAGGTGTTAGAGCTTGTCCATAGTAGTTAATTATAACCTCCAGAGTTAGTATATGAGTCTAGGCGGCCTCTTCGTTCATTACCAATTAATTTTGAGTTGGATGTTTTAACTATAGGAAAGTAAGTTTAAAATGACCAAAATCAAAATGTCTCTATAAATGTCAAGAAGGTGGAGTGCTTTCGATCATTAAACATAAGGAGATTAATCATATTGTGCCCGATAAATTGTTGGATTCATTGTGGGGTTGAAAGATAGGATCCCAAAAACTATACTTATAGAGTTAGCATTGAGGTCAAACACAAAAATTATTACTGACTCAGTTCCAAAAGTTTATAGCTCCATAAAAGAAATGAAAAATTAGAGAAAAATAACATGATTGACAATACCAAGCCAGTCTTACCAATTGCAACACGAGGAGAATATGAAGGCCTTTTTTAAATTTTTTCTTTCACAGGTTTTTTCAAGAAACAGTAACATAATAAATGGATATCAAATGTTTTTCAAGAATTCAAGCTCAAATCAATGATTGCGTTTGGGCCGTTACTCATGTACACTCTTCATTTGATTCATAATGAAAACTAATGTGAAATATAAATGTGATCAACCATACAACAAGAAATCATGTCAAACTGTCTTATATTTCTATGTCTTGATTGGTCATCGCACTTTGTGTATTTGTTGATCTGGTCAATTTCTTGGAAAGAACTTCTGTGACAACACCCTCCTCATCAACCCCAAGCCCCAATCCAAACTCCCTTGACCTAGAAATTCTCAATTACAGTGAATCCTCCCAACAAAATCAAATACTAATTTAGAGCTCGTTGTGGGACCCGTGTCGTTTGACATCCCAATATCCATAGGGAAAGAGAATTGCCGATTCAGTGGGTGAGCATTGCTGAAACTTTGGTGGAAGCTTGTGTTTGCCCTAGTTGCCTTGGGAATTCCGTTCTCATCATCGAGGAGATCATTGATAATGTCAAGGTAAGGGAAGTCATCGGTCATTGCACTGCAGTTCTGACCCCCTGACGTAGAAGCTGGAAAATCGGAAGCAAAGCGATCTTTTTTTTTTTTGATAAGCAAAAATTTATTAATCTTTGAAAACGAATTACAAAGATTAAAAGGGACCGAGACTGAAAACGCCAATGACCCGAAAGGGGAAATAACAAGAAACAACCAGGATGGTAAGATACCAGTCAAACCATAAAACTTGGAAAAAAAAAAAAAACACCCTAAAAACCCGCCACAGGGAAAACAAGAAGCAGAACCCACAGCGCTCTACCCAAGGAAAGGAAAACCCACTGCGCTCCACCTAAAAAACCCGCCACAGGGAAAAACCAGAAGTAGAACCCCCAAAAAACCCCGAAACCTCCAACCATAAAACAACCAACACCAGGATAAGCCATAGAGCTCCCACAAAAAACGACGACAAAATTAGAACATCACCGAAATGGATGTATCATCCTCCCTTGCCGCTCCCAACCTAGGGAGCTTCTCCATACCCCCGCTCCCGCTCCCGCTCCCGCTCCCACCCCCGTTCCCGCTCCCGCTTCGTGCAACTAAGTTCAAGACCCAGCCGTCTAGCTGCACTCACAGAGCGCGATAGCAATGGTGTGGTTTGAACCGTGAAAACGACAGGAATAGTTGGTTTAGGTCCTTGAACAATTGGGGCACTGAAGGGCCTTGATTTGGAAGACATTTGTTGTACAGAAGGCGTATCTGTTGGAATTTGAGGACCAGTTTTGCGCCAGCAACTGAATTAATAGGTTTGTGGTTATCTGAAGATGGTTTTTTAACCGAAACAGGAGCAGTGCAACCAGCAGTCAAATTCATCCCAACAGCGGATGGTGGGCTTTTGGACGTGCTGATAGGAGAGGATGGAATTCCTGTTGATTTCTGTTTGGGAGGTCTATCTGTATCAGCTTGATCTTTGATGCTCAGTAGTCAGTTCTCTTTGCAGGTTTACGACTTCTTCCTATTACACACAATCTCAAAGCAGGTCAGCTAACGTCAAAAAGCAAACTAAGATGCTCCAAAAGAGGACGAAAATAAATTAACGCAGAAATAAACTGATAAGAAATGACAGGAAACTAGAAGCAACTATTATAATAAAGCCAATATACATCACATGCCCATAGTCAAGGATCATAATTTTGTTTTGGTCTGTTGTTTCACTTAGATAAGAAAGGTAAAATTTCAAAAGCATTTTATGGACATACATCGAAAATGTACCTGAATCCTAATGGAAAACGTTAAGAAACCTGGGAAATAATGAAATGTGATCTATAGATATTTATGATAGGTGCAGAAATGACTCAATGTTTCAGTACGTTTTACAAAATTTTGACATGTTTTGGTGCCTTCGAATGAGTCTACTATAGTATTATTTCATTTCTGTCTCCTGCCTCATGGAAACAAAAAACGTTTCAGTCATTACCCGTAATTGTATTCCATGCCCATGCAGGAATCTGCATCATTTTTGGATGAGATGTCTGAAGCCCTTTAGCTTAACTTCTATGAGAAGGTAATTAATTTCTTGAATAAAAAATACCCCCTTCTTCACCACATGCTTCTCAAGCTCCCTTATCCGATCTTGCAAGGAGAGTACAGAAGTACTGGACTCAGGCTCGGCCCTGTGACCTCCAGATGCACCATTAATCTGTACCTCCTCTCTTCTCATAGTTTCTGATGGCTGGCTCGGTGCTTTGCTCACCCAACCACTCGTATCACTGGTTGCCCTGCCTATTTGATTCCTTCCTCCACCAAAAATACGTACAAAATCATGTGAGACATAAAATAATATTCCAAAGGTTCCTTAAATAAAAGGTAGGGTAAAAATTTACCTGGTGGGTGAGTTTTGAGATACTTGGTTCGAAAATGAATTCCCTTGGTGAGGACCACTCTGTAACACAGATGGAACTGAATTTGTGGAACATGTCGATGAACCATTGTCCATTACAGAAGGCTTGTTTCTTTCTATCACTCCATTTAGCACAGTTGAAGGGACGCTTAAACCACTGCTTCTGGCCTCCGTGGGGTGATAAATTTCCGATGTTTAAGAACCCCAATTAATAGGACTAACCATCTCTCATCTGAATCAGGAAGTGATAATGTAACGACCCGCCCACGCCTTGCACAATATTGTCCGCTTTGGCCGCCCAAGCTCCTTGGACTTCCCAGTAGGTCACCCATCTCTGGATTGCTCCAGGGAGAGCACACTTAACTGTGAAGTACCAACGAGCTTTGACGCCTGCACGGCTATAAAAGGCCTTGTTTAGGGCATGATCTATTCTCTTATATCATAGACCTCCGTTGCATCCAGGTGGGCCTTGGGCTGTCACAGATAATTCAGGAAGACCATCTACAGAATCGGACGCATCAGAAACGTCTTCCAGTGAATCCGATTTTGAAGAATGGGTTCTATATTTCTTCTCTTTCATCAGAGGGGATTTCTTGTTGGAGCACATCATGGACCGAGACCAGTAGATTGTCTTCTCTTCTTTTATCCTTCTCCTCGCAATTATTTCGTTATTGTTTGCCCCAACAAGCAGAATACACAATATACAAGTCAATCGAATTCAAAATGGATCCTAAAACATAATTGTGTACTCAATCCTACTGGCTGTGCATGGGAGAAAAAGGGAGGGGGAGGAGATATATATGCAAGGACGTAGAAGACGGAAGAAGTTTAATGTGTATAGAAGTATACACCATACAGCATGCCAAGCATTCATTAGTATCATTTGAACAGAAGACCGCCAAAACGACTAAACGACTACACCGGAGATTCAGAGATTGCAGTCATGAATTTCACCAGAAGAAGAAAAAGGAAAAACGAAACAGATAATCCAGTCTCCTTAGGCCAACATATCCATATCCAGACTAAACTATGATACTTAGAAATTGTTCAGCCACAATCTAAACAGTCCAAGTAGTCAAGTTATAACTTCTCCAAGCCTTTCACTACCATAGGATCTTGAGAAGCAACATAGAGTAAATGAAGGAACGACACTTTCATATTGAAGCGAACCCAAATACATCTCCTCTCAATCAAGTTGCTGCCTTTCTTGCATCTGGTCAAAGGGCAATCCACATTAATGAGAAAGAAATACGACAGAACTGCTTTACTATAGGCAAAAAAATGTGCATGTTAGCTATAAGCATAGACCTCATTACAGATTTAGCACCCAATTCCTTCAAACCCAAGCAAAACAAAAAAGTCAGGTCCCTGAGACGTGAACATTCTGAGTTCCCATTATACATTCTGAGTTCCCATTATACGTAACTGATGTCATGTTGTTAAACCTGCTTTTTCTTTGACATCTTTTCCTTTCCACCATGCCACATTTTGCTTTATTCTCAGCTTCAACCATCCATGCTGCCTCTTCTTCACTAATGAGCTTTTCATGACATCTCTGCTGAACTTTCTATATGTCCACGAGCACCCCAAAGTCCACTAAAATGAATTAAATAAAATGAAGAGAAAACTTGCTAAAAACAATAAATGTTTCAAGGAAACTCCGATGATTTTTGACATTCAAACCACATTGGCAATTGGCAGATTTCGTTTGCAACTGTTTTTTTCTTTTCTTTCAGGGGGGGGGGGGGTGGGCTTGAAAATTACTGCAACTTATGGGTAACCAAAGTATTAAAGTAACAAGGAACTAACCTAACAAAGCTCCAGTACAGGTAAAATGTGTTGACTTCTGAGGGTGACTTTGAATTTACCATTTTCAGCTTTATCTAAGCTCTGCACAAACAGTTGTACAAAAGTTCGTTCTTGGACAAACAAGTAAATGAGAATTATTGGATCATTCAGAGAATCAGAATCCATGAACCAAAAATTTAAAAAAAAAAAAAAAAAACAGCGTAATAAGAAATTATGTACACAGATAATAAGTTGAACAATCTAAAGAAAAAAAGGTACTGGAACAATCACAGAAATAATTTCTTTGCTGTTCAGACGCTGACTGGCTGACACAAACTCAAGCATACTTCAACAATTGATAGTTCATTAATTTCGTTATTATCTCAATTCTCTACATGCAAAGATAGTTTACAGACTTTTGGAGTGCATACAATAATTTATTTGGGCCACTTCTATCATATGGAAAATGTATTTTCAAACTTCTTCTTTGAGAGATAGGACAATATTGTACAGGAAACCAAACCGTCAGGTCATCCTCAACAACGGTATGTGACAAAATCCTTGTACTCATACATCAAATGTTTCCACGCATATAATTTCCATTCAAGTAAGAATTTGTTTGGTAAACAATGAGAGAAAAATACATATGTAACCTTAAGGAACTCTGGTGGAATCCCAACCAGCTCTCTCTCTCTCAACAGTACGGATGCAGTATCATCATTCAGATTGCTGATACATCGCTTACTTAACTCATCTATTTGAACCTTAAATCTCTGCAACTCCTCTCTTTTTGTTATAGTAAGGCCGAGTCCATTCCGTTCGAAGTCTCTGATCTGTCACTGAATACTAAGGAAATAAGTATGTTGAACAACAGGTTATGCAGATTAGCAGAAGGTTCGCCGATTCAGCTTTAAACAATCATCAATGTCATGGAGCAAGTATACAGCTGGCAATACTGGTATCCCAAAAGCAAGTGGAAGTTGAAGACGTACTTCCATGAAGGTAATGCTAATAAACAAGTTTCCACAAACAAAGGTTGCTTATGGCATGAATTTATAGTGGAATTCATTTTTCATTCTCAAGAATCTCAAGTTAAGGCATCCCAAACACAAAGAAAATGAGAGTATGCACCAGAGAGACTATGAATCCATAATGTGTAAAATCATCGTATCAATTCGTACGACTTTATTGCTTCAAATTTCAGTACCAGACACTGAGTTTAGCGTTTTGCTTCAGAGCTCATCCATTCTCCCCTAGCTGCAAAAGCTTTGATGACACGATAAACATCTTCGCGTTTACTGAACAATATGCATAAAAAGAACAAATTAAACATTCAGCTGGGAAAGTAATTAGCACGATTGCGTAACAGTATCAAATTACGGGAACTAATCTGGTTGTTGATGTTAAAACATTTTAAAGAGAAAACAATCATGATCGGTCGAAATCCAAAAGCATTCAAAATGAACAGTCTCTATCTGATAAGACAGCATACTTTTAAACCCATCCCGGCATTCCTTCACCTGAAGAGCATTCTGTGGCAAAAAGCAATGCTAATGCCCTAATGAAGCTTTCTTACGCAAGGAATCACGACTATTCCACATAGAGAACTCATGTTTCAGCATTGAATTCCCTTAACTAAACTGTCATAGAATGTTTGTTCATCCAGTTCTATCCATCATTTCGCTACTTCCATGTGGGATAGAACAAAGTATTCCGAAGTATATATCTGTACTTTTTTTTATTTTATATGTAGGACATGAATAGCAACTTCACTGTATGGTCAGCGTTTCGCCTCTGTCGGAATCTTTCAATTCCAATTAAACGCGTCGATTAAAGTCACTTTGACACCTTTAAACAATAAGATATGGTTCTAAATATGAATGTATTTTCTGTGGGTCATTTTCCAGTTCTTACTAAAGATGAAACGATCGAGACTTCTGTTTGGGAGGAATTCAAGACAAGAGGGCTTTCCGGTCCCTGAACAACTGCATCCGAACAACCTGACCAAGTTTTTGTGCTCGACACTGCTGATGATGTTAACCTCATCGTAGAAATCTGCTGCTCTGTGTCTGTTGTTAAAGAAAAGCCTTTTCACGGCAATCTCTCTTCCATCAAGCAAAACTCCCTGCATTCGGATTAAATTTCTACTCCCTACGTCCCAATTTAATAGTCCACTTTCACTTTTTCGATTCTCTTTTCAATTGCCTATATCTTTCAATTTATAATATTTTTTAAGATTTCAAAAATTTTGTTTCATAAAACTAATTGAGATCCATCAAATAAGATCCATATTGCATATACAAAGTCTTACATATTACAAGATATAAACTTTTTTTTTCATCAAGTTAGAATAGCGACATGGACTATTAATTTGGGACGGAGGTAGTACATCACAATAACATCCAGCACGATAAAAGAGGTGGTTTTAATCTTCTAAAGCTATCTGAACAGATGGATTTGGTGTATTTTTTATACATACCTTGTAAGCTATCGAAAGATCCGGTTGCTTTCTCAAGCGTGGAGTATTTGAAATTTAAGCTACTGTCATGAAATGTCTTAACCAATTTCTCTGCATCATTTGAACCTGCGAGAATGATGAACAAGGGAATGAGGAATTTTGAAGAATCACAATTTACATAAAGTCCAGTAAAATCTCCACTAAGATTTGCTGTTCTATTTTAGTTGAACACTTGAACCAAATATGCAATATCTGGGATTGGATAGCTGTGGGCATTTTTCTGTCATCAATCATCATTAACCATTCATTCAAAGTTTCATTTGCAAATATTTGTGATGGGAAAATAACATTCAAGAAGCTTGTACCTCTTCTCTTCTTCTCAATTACTCTATGCATCTAGATGTAAACTCCAATAGTTCCCCCCCAACTGCCAAAAGCAAGACCAAACTAACAACCGAGACTACTATCACTGCCACAGACACTGCACCATACATTCAAGGAAAACAAGAACATGCTACAGGAAGCAGCATTTAGTACCCAGACGAGAGACCAACTTTTCATTTTTTTCCCCCCCTTTTCATGTTGAAAAACTAATAAGAATGCAGGGTGTTAAGCTTTTTAACATCCTTGCATCGAGCTAGAAACCTAAAATCTAAGAAGGCACCCAATAGAATCCCATTAAAATGAAGTTTCCCTTCATGCAACCCCTAGGCCCTGAGAAACTCGAACAAATTGTCAAAACCCCATATTTTCTGTTAAGTGGTGCTACATGCAAAATCAACTCAATCATGCCAATTTGTTTTGTCGTATTCTATATGTCAATTTTAAGGGATACAAAGCCGTTCCACTTAGACTTACATAAGCATACAAGAAATACAATTAAGAGCTCTAAAACAAATTGAAATGAAAAGTAATTATTCCCCAGACTTGGCCTCAATGGGATGGCCGTTATCCATGTGGCAGCAGAATCTGACAAGGTCCAAGTCCTCGAAACAAAACAAGCACACGTATTCCGGCTTCAAATCATCCTCACTATCCTCAATATGGAAATCTTCCACAAAATCAAACCGACGATTCATCAATTTATTTATCAAAAGACATATACACGAGTTAAAGGCGTAGACAATCAACCGAATCAAACCCAAAACCAAGCAAATTTACTTATACTGATACTCACCCAGAGCCTACTTTAGAGAAGCAGTGAGGTCAAACTAACGCTTATTGTCCATTGAATCTCAACGAAGGTTTCTTCGGAAACTCTTTGCCCTAAGAGAAAACATAAGCCAGAGAAAACATAAATACTGAGATCCTCCATCAGAAAGCCTTTTATACACCGTCGTTGCAACAGTATTTCAAGGACAATCGATCGCCATAGCAATAGTGCTCCAACAACAGTCGAATCAGGCTGTCATACAAAAATCGCCTTGTTGCTCGTCAACAAAGAAGAGGAAAATAGGGTTTACGTACCAGATGACCACCGACGACACTTTACGAAGAAAATAAGCAGAACAAAGAGCACCAAGAGCACTATAGTTCATCTGCCCGAGAGTCTGCCCGAGAGTCTGCCAGAGAGTCTGCCCAGTGTTGGTTGCAAGCCAAAGTGGTGCAAGAAACTGCTGCCCGCCCTTCCCGCTTTTTAGTATAGGTTTTAGATATACCATCCATCGATAATGCATCCAGCAGGAGTCCTTACTAAAATATTTAGTGGTTACAATGTAGGGTTGCATAACTGGAAAAAAAAAAATCCATGTCACCTGCCTATCACCATATCATCAAAAAATAATGTGTCCCGTATTCGTGTCTGTGTCCCGCGATGCATCTTTGTCCGTATCAGTGCTACAAAGATAGCTGCAGCTCATAGTGCAGAAGCATTGACTGATTGACCGAACTTTTTAAACAAATAAAAAAGGATAACCGAAGAATTTGTCAGCAACAGATGCATTTGAATACTACAGCGTGACGTAGACCAGTTTTTGGACAGCTCTACTATGATAGTGTCATACTGTTATCTAGAACGCAAAAATAAGTATGGATCCATGACTCGTAATAGGAGAAGGGTAGTTTATCAATTTGGTTGGGTGTTAGGACCACACCCAGCCCTCTTGTTTTTGTTCGAAAGGAAACGAACACAGAAATAACCAAGACAAGGTCCACTGTATTAGCTGCTCCTAACCTGAACAAAATCATACTTGTCGATAACAGTTGGCAACGAAAACTGTTTTTAAAGAATAGTCAAATGGTCAATGTGCATTTCCAGTAGTGGTGTGAATTGATGAACTATCGGATTGAAATTTTACTCGTATACCAGTGCAGAAGACCTCAACAACTTTACCTTCAGAAATTTTATAACCTTTTTTTTGGTAAGACAAAATAAAAAATGGGCGTAAAAATGTTCCCTCAGAAGATAAGACGAAGAATGTACAAGGAGCATTTGAGTTCTTCATAGCACAAAATCGAATACCCAACAATCATGGACACCATATCCAAGAGCACCAGAACCACTCCGTTTAGCACAGTTGAAGGGACGCTTAAACCACTGCTTCTGGCCTCTGTGTCAGAACCCCAATTAACAGGACTAACATCTCTCTCATCTGAATCAGGCTGTGATATTTCAGGAAGACAGTCTATTGAATCGGACGCATTCGAAACATCTTCCAGTGAATCAGATTCTTCAAGAACAGGTTAAGTTTCAATCACGATTTCTTCTCTTTCATTGGAAGGGATTTCTTGTTGGAGCTCGTTGTGGACTGAAACAGGAGGTCTGTTGTCTCTTCCTTTATTCTTCCCCTTGCAACTATTTCATTTATGTTTGCCCTGACATGTAGAATACGCAACATACAAGTTAATCATATTCAAAATGCATCTTAAAACAGGATTGTCTACTCAATCCTATGGCTGTGCATGGGAGCAAAAGGGAGAGAAAGGAGATATATGTGCAAGGACATCAAGGATAGAAGAAGTTTCGTGTTTACGTTTCATTAGTATCATTTGAATGAAATCCATTTAAACCATGATTGACATTATTTAACAGCCTAATCCCAATTCATCCACTCTCCTTAGGCCAATATATCCGTATTCAGCCTAAGCTATGGAACTTGTAAACTGCAAGCCACAAGCCAACCAGTCCAAAAAGTAACGTTATAACTTCTCGAAGCCTGTCACTTCCATATGATCTTGAGAAGTAACACACAGTAAATGAAGGACACTTGCATATCAAAGCGAACTCAAATATCACGACAATGTAGGTCCTCTCCAACAAGTTCCCGCCTTTCTTGCACATGGTCAACAGGCAATCAACATTAATGAGCAAAGAAGTACAACGAAACTGATTTACTAAAGGAAAAAATGTGTGGTTAGCTAAAAAACAAAAAAGCCATCATAGATTTAGCACCCAATTCCTTCTAACCCAGGAAAAAGATAGAAGCCCGGTCCCTAAGATGTTAACTTTGTTAGTTCCCATGAGCATATAACTGATGTGAAGTTGTTAAACCTGCTTTTTCACTGACTACTTTTCCTTTACAGCCACACCATATTTTGCTTTGCGCTCAGTTTCAACCATCCACACTGCCTCTTCTTCACTATTGCCCTTTTCTTGTCATCTCTGCTGAATTTCGTATACTCGAGTCCACGAACACCTCAAAGTCCAGTGGAATGAATTGAATCAAATTAAGGGAAAATTCACTAAAATCCAAAAAACCTCAGATGTTTTTGACATTCTAACCACATGCCCAATGGCAGATTTTGTTTCATCCTCTGTTGCAAACCCTTACCATGGATCCTGATCAGGGGAAAAAAAAAAGGATGAGAAATAGTAGATAACTCCCTCCTGAAAATGTCACTAAGTCCTCTAGCATTAGCACTGAGACCCAAATTCTACAACAGAAGTAACAAATTGGGTGCATCTAAGAGACTTTGAATGTAACATCTCACAGGTATTTTTGAAGTCATAATCCGATGATCCTATTATGCAAGCAAGATTAGTAGTCCCAAACTTTTAACAGAAGAAAACATAATATGAGAAACAGCTGAAAAGAGTTGGACACTCTTGCAGGGAAGAAATGGATTGGCACATTTTCAGGAACCGCAAATTCCCTTAGGATCCAAAAGTTGCCAAACTGGTATATGATGCACCAAGTGCTGAAAACTTAATCTGACATGATTAAACCGAAAACCCAACAAGGATTTTGAGACTAAAGAGAGACACAAAAAATACAACCACAAATAAAGCATCCATTTATTCACTACATCAAGTAATTCGCAAAATTTCAGCCAGTGTTCTATCCCTCGGCTCAAGATTCTGAATCATTTTTAAAAAATCGCAATCCCCACCACCAACTGGGAGTAAATCCACTAATATAGCCGTGGTAGATGCATCTGGAGAGAAACTCCTCTTGCTCATTTCTTGTAGAAGCAACCTAACCTTGGGTTTGTCTCCCTTCTTTAGGAAAGCACGGAGAACAATGTTGTAAGTCAAATCATTAGGTGGGCACCCATCTTCCTCCATTTGCAAGAGTAACTCCTCAGCTTCATCCAGCAGGGCCTCCTCACAAAGTCCACCAATTAGTGCGGTGTAAGACTTAACATTGGGTTTCAAACCTTTAGCTGAAATGGAACTAAAAAGTTTCCAAGCTTCTTCGACTTTCCCAGCTTTGCACATGCCATTTATGAGGATACCGTAAACAACAATATCAGGAGTTATACCCTGATCTTGCATGGAGCCAAAGACCTCTACTGCCTTGACGATTTCCTTGTTCTTAAAAAAGCCATCTAACATAATTGAGTAAGTTACAACATTAGGACTTTGACCTCTACTTGTCATCTCGTGAAAAAAACTACTTGCATCATTGCACCTTCCTAATGTGAAGAGCCCCTGTAACAAAGTGGTGTAAGTGACCGTAGAAGGTTTTAACCCTTTACGAGCCATTTCTCGGAAGAGACGCATGGCCTCGTCTATATTCCTTCTCTTGCAATATCCATTGACCAAAGTAGTATAGCTATGAATGTCAGGCTTGAGGCCCTTATCCACCAGCAAGTTGAACACTTCTTTTGCTTTGTTCATGCATCCTTGTAAACAATATCCGTCCATAAGTGCATTGTAAGTGATTACATCGGGTTCCTCACCTCTTCGATTCATGATCGCGAGTACACCCTCTGCTTCTTTAATCTCTCCCTCCTTGCAAAGCGCATCCACCAATGTACCAAATGTTACGGCATTTGGAATAATGTTTTGCTCTATCATGTGGCTCAACAATCTCGTGGCATCCATCCATCGACCTAATTTGCATAACCCATCAATCAAAGAGGTATAGGTAACCACGTCTGGCATAACATCCCACTCTCTCATCTCCGACAAGAGGCTGAAAGCATGATCTATGTTTCCGTCCTTACAAAGGCTGTCGATGATTGTGCTATAAATCACAGCATTAGGCCTACAGTTCCACTTCTGCATACTCCGGACTAGCTGTACAGCCATCGAAGTGTTTCCAAGTTTACAAAGCCCTTTTATGATGGTCCCGTACGTAATCTGATTGGGTATAATGTCTCCTTCTTTCGTCAACCTTAGGAACAGTTTCACAGCTTCAGCAGTTTTATCTTGTAAGATATAACCATTTATTAGAGCGGTGAAGGCCGCCACATCTGCTTTGTATCCACATTTGAAGAAGATACCTAGGATAGCAAACCCATAATCAACCCGATCCACACGGCAAAAACAATTGATCAAAATAGACAGAGTATACTCATTAATCGGAATTCCCAGCTCGCGTATTTCTCTAAAGAAAGTGATTACCGAAGAATATTGCTTCATTTTGGCAGTAGCACTTAACAGCTGACAAAAATGGATCACCGAAAGATGAGATCGAATTTGGACCATTCGACGGAACAAACTAAGAGCATCATCGAGCTTATGAAAGCCCACTTTGTGTTTTTCGAACACCAATTTCTGCACTTGAGTTGGACCCATATTTGTAACAGAATCGGGAGCAAAAGGGTTTCTAGGAATTTGGGTGTGAAACAATGGGTTAAATTTGAAGGAAAGAAGAAGGGAGGTACCTTTTCTTCGGTAATTGTAAGCCATTCTACGGCTGGAAATCAAAGCAACAGCTACGATCATCAAAGCAAGCTGCCTTTCAATGCATTTCCGTCCTTGAAGTGGGCCTAAAGAGTGGAAGGAACTAGGAGTGACCAGACGTTAACAAAGAAAGAGGGCAAATTTAATTGGGTTTTTTTTTAATTGAATTTTCATTATTAAAAATAATTTAGTAGTTTGTATTATATTCTCTTCGTGAAGGTGGAATTCCAAAATTGGAAAAATAAATTGGGACGGACGGGGTAATAAAAATGTAATGAAAGTCTATGAGCTCTCACTTACTCTGAATTAAAATCAATTTTCTTTATTTTTACTCGTTCAAATAATGATTTTGCTCAAAAAAGACAAATTCATTACTTTTGAGACCAAAAAACTTATAAAATTGAGAGTTCACCAGTTCCAGATCCTGCATTCCAGGTTAACTAGCAACAATCGCTATTTATCAAATCCACTTAGCGACTTGCTTGGGAAAGTGATTTCAATAGAGATAGGTATGGGCAACAGGGTACAAGTCGGGCAAGCATAACTATGTCGGCTCCGGTACACTATTGTGATTTATATGTCTCTCTTTCGTTCGAAGTACTCACATATACAAGTTGGTGCCAGCGACACTGTGAAAAGTGGAAACCCATTCTGTTGGAGAATTCCTAAATCTTATTAGCATGGTGAAGAGGTTCAAAAATCGAAATTAACGAGATATTATACATCTTTACAAGCTTGACAACCCTCCTTCTTGATTAGATGTTGCTAGAATAAGCTCTTTATGACGCTAACTAGAAATATCATAAGAGAAGAAAGATCGTAGCCTAGTTCGAATGAGGGCATAAGGCTATCCGTGAGCTTTTATTAGTATTTATTTTAGTAAGATTATAAAAAAGGACGAATTTGTCAATTAGCCAATTCTCGCAATTTTCATCATGTGCTTAGTTGAACAGTTATTAGTGGGGTGTCGAAAACTGAAATCACAGAGAATTTATCCTATCTGTTAGGTATGTTCATTAAGAAAAACCTTGGGAAGTTTTAGTGAAATTTATCCATTACAAAAATACTACTACCAAAAAAGGAATCGTAGTACCTTATATTAAACCCATACAAGTAAAACAAAAGAAATTTAATGATTAGACATAAATATAAATAAATTTATTTATCCATATGCTTATTATAAATCTCCGTAGTTAAAATATGAAATCTTCGTTTATGTTTTTACAGATGCATGCAATCCACAGAGAATGGTTCTCAAAATTTTCAAAAAACGATCTTATATAAGTGAGTGTTAGATAGTTTACAATATATTGGCCTCAGCAAAAAATTTATTACCCAAAAGTTTTAAGAAAAAAACTAAGTTAATTCTAAAGAATTTTTGAAACTTGGTAAAGGGCGTTTGCTTGGGCTTATCCAACTCTCGATTTGTCTTTGGCTATGGGACGGGAAGGGAGCAACGCCGCAAAAAAAAAAAAAGTGGATGGAAGAGGATGTTCATTGGTGGTAAGAAGGAATGAGGGAGAGACATAAACGAATAAATACAAGTACGGAAATTCTGGGCCTTATTGACAAACTAATCCCTAGCTGGTTGGAAGATTTAAAAAACATGCGTCAGTCGGAACCTAATAATATGGAATTTAGCAATCTGAATCATTTATTTTGTACTTCCAAACATATACATCAGTCATATCGACAAGTATGGAAACACTGGGCCTTATTGCCAAAAAAAGCTTGTCCGATTATTTGCAACATATGATGCCTACCATTAAAATAAAATAACCACGTCAAGAGGTAAACCCAATAATAAGCACTATATACACTTATTCATTTGACAGAGTTCAAACCTTTCGCCGAAGAAAAAGAAGAAGAGGGAACACAATATTTATACCCATAAAACCCGGAATACATCTTGCAGAGAAGTACCACACCACCTTTTGCTTTGAGCTTTGCTTCAACCATCCAGGCTGCCTCTTCTTCACAAATGACCTCCTCTTGCCTTTTCAATGCAACAGCCTCTTCTTCACAAATGACCTCCTCTTGCCTTTTGAATGCAATAGCCCCCAGCTAAGCAACTTAAATTTTATTGCCGAAATACGATATACTTCCTCCGTCCCAATTTTTTTGTCTAGCCCG
This sequence comes from Vaccinium vitis-idaea, assembly GCA_963854785.1. Taxonomy (NCBI): domain Eukaryota; kingdom Viridiplantae; phylum Streptophyta; class Magnoliopsida; order Ericales; family Ericaceae; genus Vaccinium; species Vaccinium vitis-idaea. The sequence continues at coordinate 37,673,950 of OY978221.1, read as the reverse complement.
CAAATTGAGGATTTGAAAATAATTCAAAATTTTCAAGAAAAATTCAACATTCTTTTTAATAATTTAGTGGATATCAACAAGTACTTTTAATTTATAAAAAAAAAAAAGTTTGAAAATTTTCTTTTAAAAAAGACTTATTCCTTTTAGGTCCTCGTTTTACAGACAGGACAAAAAATTTGGGACGGAGGGAGTACAAGACATGAGTAGATGTTAATCTAAAATCAAAACAACAGGCAGCATCAATCTCCCAATTTTTAAAGATTTTGTCGTAACGGTAACAAATGTACTGAATGTTACTAGGGTGAATTACGAAACAGTGGTTTTTGGAACAAAAGATCACGATTTCATGATACAGTGTTTGGAAATCACGTGAAACATGACGAGGAAAAAAATAATTCCACATCATGGCACCACCTATAGGTCCAAATTACCCTTATGATTTTTGAAGCCCTAGCACACACAATCCCCCTTGCATCTTCCAATAAAAGCATTGCACTCAGTAAAACAATCCAACATAACTCAAACCCAGAAACCAAAAAGAAAAGAAAAAAAATCTGAAATCAAACCCATAACTACCCCCCTTGCACCTTGCATGCAATAGCATTGCACTATAAATGAAAAGCCCATGTACCTTGCAATAAAAGTATTGCACAAATGTGGGTTTGGAATCTAAAAAACGTAATTGTGCTTCAGCTAAATAGATTGTGAATCTTAGGGTGCCCCATCAAGCATCCAAACAAAACAACTGAGTCTTAAGTGCTAATCAATTGGGTCGGTTACATAAATCTGTTTTCTGCATTGAGTTCTGTCATGGGCATTGTGTTCCATAATACTTATCAAACAAACCTAAATCCTCTTGAAACTACCGCCTCTAAAGTCAATTTTGATGTACCCCTTTTCTTTATAGTACCCTTTACCATAACCATATCACTACTCATCCTAATTACCTCATCTACCAATACTTTCAAACAATCTGTCCTGCATATCATTCCAATAGATTAATTGTCCGTATTCAAATTTCCTAGTTAAGTATCAAATGATATCAAGGTTCTAAAACTCGCTAGGCGCTCCCAGGGCGGCCGGGCCCCTTCTAGCTTCTAGGGCCAAGTACTCGGTGCCTAGTCGGGCAATTAGTCGGGATAGTCGGCGAGGGTCCTTCTAGCGTACGTCTAGGCGGCGAGTACTCAGCCTTCTAGATCTTCTTTGAGAATACTGAATGATATTGAGAAGATGACCAAAGGATTTCTTTAGGGAAGCTGTCGCTGACTAGATGAAGAGTCATTCAATAAATTGGGAGGCGTACAAACCATTGTTGGAAATAGGGGTGCACAAGAAAACCGATATAACCGCCAAACCAATCCGATCCGGACCGAACCGGTCAATTTGGTTAGGTTCTATGGTTCATTGGTTTGGTTATGGTTCTAAAAATCTAAGAACCGGTAATTATGGGTCGGTTACTGGTTCTCAATTTAAGAACCATGGTTAGAACCGAACCGGACCGTATGATATTAATATGTTGTGTGCGCGAGCGTGCGTGCGCATTATACATGTACAAAATTATGAATCTTATAAAATCCTATAATTATTTATTTATTTTATGAGTTGTTTTGATGCTCTAAATTTTAAATAATCTTTTGAACTCATGTGTTATGATAAAGTTTTCCTTAATCGGGTAGAACCGGAACCGAACCAAAACCGGTCCGGTTTTGCGGTGTGGATCTGGACAGGTTCTTCATGTGTATTGGTTAGGTTTTGGTTCTTAATTTTCTAGGACCGGTCGGAATGGTCCGGTTACTGGATTTGTAGAGAACCGGTCCAATCCGGACCGTGTGCACCCCTAGTTGGAAAGTTTGGAAACCTTGTAGAAATAACCATTGTTGTTCCGAATTGTTCTGTTTTCTGCTTGAAATGTAATCAGTCACCCTTCTCTCTCTTTTTTTAGGTGCTTGGACATTTTTACATACCCCATGAAAACGAAGGGAGATGTGGCAAGTGTGAGGACAACTGTATAACATGTGCTCCTCTTTAATTCTGATGGATTATTATAGCTTTTTATTTCCAGTTTTCTGTAGAGAGAGAAGAAGAACACATGCTTTGTTTGAGAAATGAGATGGACTTTTCAGTTGAGTTTCTTGATTTTCCTTTGTGTTAGATTTACAAAAAAAAATTACCTCTTAACTGTAGTTAGATTTATTTTCTGTTTAAGGAAACCATGGTTAGCAAGAGTGTGGGTTTGACAGTTGTATAAAAGGGAAGTTAAGCTCCACGTTTTGTTCAATCATCAATCAAAAAACAGAAGAGTAGCTTTACAATAAATAAATAAATAAATAAAAGGTTTTAAAGTGTAAGGTTAAAATTTTGAAGTGTAATGTTGATGCTAGCTTAATAAATTGAGAAATAATTTTCACACCCTTTCTTTTATAATTGAACATCTTTTTTTTTGTCTTGTACTGCATTTTTATAATTTTTCACTAAAAAATACTCCAGTAAAATGTATCGTATAATTATCAAAATAAGAAGTTTGAAAATCATTTCGGAAAGCGGCTACGGAAATTTCCTGTCGAGTGGCATTTCGATTATGAAAAGCAAGTTCGGGATTCAAGCAAAGGGAATGAACTAATGTCTCTCTTGATAATATTACTTTGGACAAATCTGAGACGATTACTTCATCAAAATCAGGTGAAGGCAAAAGAATGCAGAATTGCAGACTTTTTTCGTAAATATTACAAGTGAAGGGTTACCTAACCATATGGAATATAAGAGAAAAATTTCAATGGTTCTTCCGCCGAGTTCGGTAAGACGCCTTCCATCACACTCAATGAAGTCCTTGTTGAAGTCATTGCCAGTACCCCCATCCTACTGGTAAGAATTGAGGAACCAATGAATAACAAACAAGAAATCATTATTCCATAGCTACGAATCTGTTTCAGCAACAATATATTGGCGAACTCAGCATTCAAGTGATTGTTGCATTATGTTTCCAAGATACGGCCAAAGTAACAAAAAAAAACAAATCAAACTGTTCATTCATGGGTATTGAGTTCCTCTGAGGATTTACAACCAGTAGGACCAGCTTGAATCGAAAAAAGAACCAATAATAGGAAAAAAGAGAACAGAAACAAACTACGCCATATGCACAAGGAATCATACTCTATATCCAATAGTGGAAGAATAACTTCTGGTATCGCACCATTATAGCATAAGCTTTGCATATACTCGATAACTATAAACAGAACATGATGTATTCTTGTAAAACCAAAAATATCCTAGGAAAAAACATACAACCTCCGTAAGTTCCACCAACGAAGTTCACATAGTTCGCCTTCATATGGTCCTCAGGACCTTTATCATCCTTTGGAGGCAAGGGTTCCACATCATCCAACAAAATAAACACATCTTTCTCTATGCGAACAACAGGAACTGGCTAGTCCTCTGCATCAAATAATTTCCCCTACAATGCTACATTAATCATTTTTCTCCCAGGGGCTGTATAGTCAATTATGTCGCATCTTATTGATTAGGTCTACACAAATATAAACCAAAGGATTGATACTCATAAATGTACTAAAAAGATGAAGAAAATCCATACACTAACTTCTAAACTAAAAGGAATATTTGTCTCTCATCATAGATTATCTAATTTAAAACTGGTTAGTGTGGTTCGTTTTTTGGATCTATCCACATAAAGATCTCCTGAGCAACCACTACTGGTAAAATTTTGAAAGAAGAAACTTTAGGATGGGGGAAAGAACATTTAATGCATTCTCAGCAATACAAGTGATTTCCTAAGCCAATGTTAAAAGAGGACTACTACCATCCAACATCATATTTCATTGCTTCAAAACTGCCTAAAACATGATAAAAGACGAAGATCAGAAAAGACCTCATAACTTGAGCTTTTATAAGGTGTGTATCAGCATCAATAAAACCATATAACACCCCAATCCTGTTCTTTCTTCCAGAATCGATGTAACCTATCTGCAAAATAAATTGAGTTATGATTATCATAACAAGAACCTTTATTGCAACAAAAATTGCCAATATTGGATTTCTCCGGATCTTTATTTATCACAGCTAGCGTCAACTATGTGAAATGACTCCATCCACTTTGGCCAAACAGAGAAAGTGTGATCAGTAAGAAAATTGATACAAAGGCAAAATCACAACTCGTAATTTACTAGCATACCTGAGGGAAGCTTGTCGTGATTAGCCCATGCATAGAAACAAAGAGAGATGATTGCACACATCATAACCTTGGGGGAAAATCAAATGTACCTGTTGAAATAGGAAGGAGCTTATATTAGAAAAGATATAATGCAGTTTTTCCCACATTAAAAAATCACTGATACCATAAACATCAGTGTGTTGAATAATCATTTGATATTTGTGGGCACCAACCCTGCACGCTATTGTTGGGATACCAACAAGATCAATTGTCATGAGATGGTGGGAGCTGACCTTACCCTAGGTCAACTGAGTAAGAGACAAAGTTGGCCCCATCCATCTCTTCCAGCCCATTTGATAGCAGAAAGGGTGAGGAAAGAAAACAAAGGAGAATTATGTGACCTCATTGATCGAGAGCTAAATCATTTATCAAGGACAGGGGCACAGTACTTTTGTGGTAATCGATGACTAATAACAATCTTATTAAAAGGTGGTATTACTGTGACTATCAATTGGTGTTTGTCCTGCAAGTGTGACGAGGAGACAACTAGCTCCTCATTAACTGAAAGGTGGCTGAGGTGAGCGTTGGTGGCGGTGGTGTTTTAGATACATCAATTAGAGAGGGAAGAGGAAGGGCAAAAAATCATCCAAGAAACCCTCCCAGAAATGGGATTCCATGTCGTCGAAATCATTTCTAAACAATGGATCTTGATTGGAAAGAAGATGAGAAATAGCAGATAACTCCCCCTGAGAATATCACTAAGTCCTCCGTCATTATCACTTAGCACTAAATACAATAACACAATGTGCATCTAAGAGATTTCTCATGTAACATCTTACAAGTATGTTTAATATGGAATCATCAAACAATCTAATTAAAAGAGCAATATCAGTATTCAGCAGTCGCATAATAGCTACAACACTTAAAACAAGAAGACATATTAAGTGTTGAAAAGACTGAACATTATTGCAGGGGGAAAAATGTATGGACATTCTCATGAATAGCAAATTCCCTTGGGACAGAAGAGCAGTCAATCTGGAATGTGATGCACTTGCTGAAAACTTAGTCTGACATCATCAAACCGAAAAACCAACAAGGATTTTGAGACAAAAAAAAGCAATGCAAATCACAGAAAATAGATGCCTTATTGACATTCTAAAGCTGTTCAGAAGATTTGACAAAATTTATGTTAGTTGGAAGTCGGAAACCGTACCATTCACAGCTTATGAATATATCCACAGTATTCCAAAGAGGTTGTCAGATTATTTGCAACAGGCTATGTAGCACGGACACGGATACAAATACGGACACGGACACGGATACGGCAATTTTGAAAAAAGGGACACGGACACGGCGGGGGACACGGCAATATATATATAAATATTATTAAAAAAATTTAAAAATTTAAAAATTTAAAGATTGATAATTACAGTTTGACCCCCAAAAATTTTAAAAAAATTACAATTTGACCCCTGAAAATTTGAAAAATTACAAATTTACCCCAAATTTTTTTAAAAAAATTACAATTTGCCCCCAGCCGTGTCCCCCACGTGTCCCCGCCGTGTCCCCCTAAAAAAATTCAAAAAAATTGGGGGACACGCCACGTGGCGTGTCCCATACGTATTCCGCCGTGTCCCCGTGTCCCATACGGCAATACGGCGCCTCCTAGGAGTGTCGGTGCTTCATAGGCAACAGGTGATGCCTCAAAACCGGTAATATACCGACTAAAATCGGAATTCATCTTGCAAAAGTACCACCCAACCTGTTTTAATTGCATTCAATTTTGCGCTAATCATTCAAAGCAACCAAATGAGGACAAAATACCAGGAGATCAAAAACATTTAGTTCAAAAAGCTTCCTCTTCCATGTTAAATAGGCTAGGGATCAAATGGCAGACTCCATAGACTAGAAATTCAACGAAAGAGCCTGAAAGAATGTAATACTCCAAAAACGTCTGAATAACATCCAGCGTAGCTCGCTAAATCAAGCTAACGCTGCATTTACCTTAGGATGCACAAAGTGCTGAAAACTTAATCTAACATGATTAAACTGAAAACCCAACAAGGATTTTGAGAATAAAAAAGCAATACACATAAAATACAATCACAAATAGAGCATCCATATTTTCACTATATCAAGTGATCCGCTCAACATTCAGGCCAAGTTTTTTCTATCCCTCAGCACAAGATTCTGGATCATTTTTAAAAATACCTGATCCCCATCACCAACTGAGAGCAAATCAACTATTATGGCCACGGTAGATGCATCTGGGAGAGAAATTTCTATCGAGCATTTCTTGTATAAGTATCATAGCCTTGGGTTTGTCTCCCCTCTTCAGGAATGCACGAATGACAATAATGTAAGTCAAATCATCAGCTGAGCACCCATTTTTCTCCATTTGCAAGAATAACTCCTCAGCTTCATCCAGCAGGTCCTCCTTACAAAATCCACCAATCATTGTGTTGTAAATCTTAACATTGGGTTTCAAACCTTTGGCAGAAATGGCTCTAAACAGTTTCCGAGCATCTTCAATTTTCCCAGCTTTGCACAGGCCATTTATGAGGATACCATAAATAACAATATTAGGAGTTATACTGTGATCTTGCATGGAACGAAAGACCTCTACTGCCTTAACAATTTCGTGGTTCTTAAAAAAGCCATCTAACATAACTGAGTAAGTTACAACATCAGGATTTTGACCTCTACTTATCATCTCGTGAAAAAAACTACTTGCAGCATCACACCTTCCTAATGTGAAGAACCCCTGTAACAAACTGTTGAAAGTTACGGTATTAGGTTTTAACCCTTTACAATCCATTTCTCGGAAAAGACGTATGGCTTCGTCCATATTCCTCCTCTTGCAGTATCCATTGACCAAAGTACTATAGATATGAATGTCGGGCTGAAGGCCCATATCCACCAGCAAGTTGAACACTTCTTTTGCTTTGCCCATGTGTCCTTGCAAACAATACCAGTCCATAAGGACATTGTAGGTGACTACATCAGGTTCCTCACCTCTTCGAAGCATGATCGCAAGTACACCCCTTGCTTCATTAGTCTTTCCCTCTTTGCAAAATGCATCCACCAAAATATTATACGTTATAACATCCGGAAATACGTTTTGCTCTATCATGTGGCCCAACATTCTTGTGGCATCTAACAATCTACCTGTTTTGCATAACCCATCAACCAAAGAGTTATAGGTAACCACATTCGGCATGACATCCCACTCTCTCATCTCCAATAAGAGACTCAAAGCATCATCTATATTTCCGTCCTTACAAAGGTTGTCAATGATAGTGCTATAAATCACAACATTAGGCTTAAAGTTCCATTTTTGCATACTCCGGACCATCTCTACAGCCATCGTAGTGTTTCCAAGTTTATAAACCCCGTTTATGATGGTCCCGTATGTAACCTCATTAGGTATAATGTCTCCGTCTTTTGTCAACCTTAGGAACAGTTTGACAGCGTCAGCAATGTTATCTTGTAAGATAAACCCATTTATTAGAGTGGTGAAGGCAGTCACATCCGGTTTGTATCCACATCTGAAGAAGATACCTAGCATAGCAAACCCACAATCAACCCGATTCTCACGGCAAAAGCAATTGATCAAAATACTCAGCGTATACTCAGCAATAGGGATTCCCAGCTCGCGTATTTCTCTAAATAAAGCGATTACCGTTGAGTATTGCTTCATTTTGACAATAGCACTTAACAGTCGATTAAAATTGATGACAGAAAGACACGATCGAATTTGGACCATTCGACGGAACAGACTAAGAGCATGGTCCAGGTTATCAAAACCCAATTTGTGTTTTTCGAACACCAATTTCTGTACTTGAGCTGGTCCCATTTCTGCAACGGAATCAAGACCAAAATGGTTTTTGGGAAATTGGGTGTGAAACAAAGCTATATCAGCTACCAATTTGTTGAAGTTGAGGGAAAGGAGAAGAGTGATACCTTTTCTTCGGAAATAACAAGCCATTCTAGGTTTGGAGATCAATGCAACAGTAGGCATTCCTCACTGAATCGGTTCGTTTTACCAGACATCAACTTCCCACCAAGTTTCAGGCACGAGTTATGGATGAATGAGAATAAGTAGGATCAAGTGGTTGGTGCATTAGTCAGGGATGGCAATTCCAGCCGATCCGATCCGTCCCGTCCCCGTCCCGTTTGAGTCGGAGTTTTGGAGATTTTTTCGGGGATCGGGTTGGATTTGGAGGAAAAAATAAAAATAAAATTGGGGGTCGGGTTGGGGGCGGTTTTACATGCCCCCGATCCGTTCCCCGACCCGTTTTTTTTATTACACATCTAATAAGTTATTCACATTTAGACCTCTTGAATTATTTTTAATTGCTAGGGTATCCTTAAAATATATGCTATTAGTTTATAATAAATACAGTTGATTCCTCACATTCTTAAACATAATCGAACATAAAATAGTTGGTAATTCCAGCCTTCAAGGTTGGAATCCTTGACTATTATGTAATTTTATTTGGTTGGTTGGAATTTTTAGTGGAAAATTGCAAATTGTTGCCATGTTTTTCGTTATTTGGTGGTTTAGATATCAAATATATTGGTAAAGTCTCAAAGGTATTTTTCTAGATTTTTTATTTTTTTTATTGGTTTGGTAACTTTCGGATCGGGGAGAGGATCCCCGATCCCCATTAGGAGTGGGGATGGAGGGTGGAGATGATTCCCCGTTCGGGGACCGGGGCGAGGACGGAGGTAGATATGAGGTTCGGAGATTGGAGGTGGGGATGGCCAAATCCGTCACCCAATCCTCTCCATTGCCATCCCTGTGCATTACGTAAGCCAGAAACATGACTCTTTTTTTTTTTGAGGTCCTTGGTAGTAAAATGCAGCTAATTAGGCACAGAATCTAATAACAAAAATGATAGATACACTCCCTCCCCAACCACTCCCCACCACTTCCCCTCTCATATGTGGTGGGTCCCACCGTGGGTCCCACATGTGGTGGGTCCCACCACATGTGAGAGAGGGAGTGGTGGGGAGGGAGTGTATGTATCATTGTTCATCTGATAAACCCTTGTGTGCCAAATACAGAGCTTTATGACAACTTAAAATTCGAGAAACCTATGGGTACAGACCCATAGGTACAGAAAATGTACAGAGCTATTCGAGGACTCACTTGTGGATCTCACACGAATGATCCGAACCGTTCATTCATCTAAGAATAATTTTTTGAGAGGTCCTGCGAGAAATTAGCTCGATCCAAGATTCGTAACTGGTTGATCCAAAATCCCCCCGTTTCATTCAAAACAATTTGCGTGAAACGGGAGGAATTTGGATCAACCAGTTCTGAACGTCGGATCGAGCTGATTTCTCGCGAGGTCCCTCGAAAAATGATTCTAAGATGAATGAACGGTTCGGATCATCTGTGTGGGACCCACCCGAACAACTCTGTACATTTTCTGTGCGTTCTCCTCTGTACGCCTAGCATCGTCCTTTAAAATTCATTCAATTCCACCCCTTTATTAGTTAGGCTTACTTTGCCCTAAAAAGTTACACTTTTTTTTTTTGCTCAAGAAATTACTTATTTGCCTAAAACAAATGACTTTTTCAAACTAAAAAAAGCCAAAAACATGCTGAATATATTAGGCCAAAATAAGCCTTAATCTCGCATGGAATATTAAATGGACAAATAATCCACTCTTGTGCATGATTAACTCGGTGAACCAAGCACGAGACCAAAAAATATTTAAAAACATGTGGATACTTGTGTTCCCCTAATTCTCATTCCATCATGCTAAACAAGCATAGAGGTTTTGGCGAATTTTTTAGTGACGTTAAACTCTAAAATCACCATTATTTCAAGAAGTATACTTTACGCCTATACAATATACAATGCTTGTGTCATTTTGCAGCTCTCACCTTTAAATAAAATAATCTAAATATTTTGGGAAGATAGAGTTTTCCGATTATGAACTAATTTTTAATAATAGGTGTTAGAGCTTGTTCCACATTGGTTAATTATAACCTCCAAAGCTAGTATAGGAGCATGGGCAGCCTATCCGCTCAATACAAATTAATTTTGAGTTGGATGTTTTAACTATAGGAGAGTGAGTTTAAAATGGCCAAAATCAAAAGGTCTCAAAATGTCTCCATACATGTCAAGAAGGTGAAGTGTTTTCGAGCATAAAACATAAGGCCCCGATTGGATGCGGGATAAGTTTTGGTGGGATTAAATAGTAAGGGGGATAAGATAGTAAGGGGTATTATTTAGAGGGTGGACTCATAATGATGTGACATTTATGAAGGGTGGATTAAATAGTATGTGGTTTGGATGAATTTGTGATAAAGGGGGATAATTGGGGTGGATGATGTAAAAACTTGACAAATGACTTATTTGCCCTTGTACAGTCATATTAGATTTTATGATAAAATAAATACATAAACATGATACTAATTAAATTAATTATACTTTTCAATAAATAATTCATTTTATTAATTATATCTAAAATTAAAATATTTAGTTATTATTTTTTTATTATTCTTTTTAATAATATTTCGTACCACCTAGTTTTTTGCTTTTTTATTTTCTTTCTAATTATACGGTTTTAATAATAACTAAAAAATTTAATGTGAAAATACTTTATTATTTAATCCGAAGGATATTGCAAAGTAAGCCAACAATGTCAAATTCTAAAGTATAAAATTTTTCAAACTTTTTTTTATCGAATTGAAGATCTCGATTAGTAGTTTAATTTGGTGCAAAAAAATTAAAAAATTATTCGCAAAAGTATTTCATTTTTTTATCTGAAGGAAATCGTAAGGGTTCGTAAAAAAAAATTAAAATGCATTTCGGCTTGTTCAAAACAGTAACCAACTGTTGTAGGGGTAAGGGGAAGGGGGATAAGGGAGGGTAGTTGAGTAATTTAACTAGGGGTATTGAGGGGTACTAAACAATAACACCCCTCCCCCCTGTTATTAATTAGTACCCCTTCCAGGGGTATTGAGGGGTATTAATCTGGAAGGGGTATAAACTTATACCCCTCCCAAAATTTTGCCAAACCATGCATAAAGAGGTGGGACTGGGATAAAACCAGGCGTATAAACTTATACTCCTCCTTATACCGCAGCCAATCGAGGCCTAAGGGGATTAATCATATTGTGCCCGATAAATTGTTGGATTCATTGTGGGTTTGAAAGGTAGAATCCCCAAAACTATACTTATGGAGTTAGCATTGAGGTCAAACACAAAAATTATTACCGACTCAGTTCCAAAAGTTTATAGCTCCATAAAAGAAATGAAAAATTAGAGAAAAATAACATGATTGACAATACCAAGCCAGTCTTACCAATTGCAACATGAGGAGAATATGAATGCCTTTTTTTTTTTCTTTTTTTTTTTCCCTTTTCATAGGTTTTTTCAAGAAGCAGTAACATAATAAATCGATATCAAATGTTTTTCAAGAATTCAAGCTCATATCAATGATAGCGTTGGACCGTAACTCATGTACACTCTTCATTTGATTCATAATGAAAACTAATGTGAAATATAAATGTGATCAACCATACAACAAGAAATCATGTCAAACTGTCTTATATTTCTATGTCTTGATTGGTCATCGCACTTTGTGTAACTTTGTGTATTTGTTGATCTGGTCAATTTCTTGGAAAGAACCTTTGTGACAACACCCTCTTCATCAACCCCAAGCCCCAATCCAAACTCCCTTGACCTAGAAATTCTCTATTACAGTGAATCCTCCCAACAAAATCAAATAATTTAGAGAATTCTCCCATCTATATATAAAGTAACAGCAACTGCGGAAATACCTTAACTTGCTACATTTACTTACGTCCAAGGCTTTGTTAGGCTATTCCAGTTTATGTTTTGCCAGCAAAAAAGTTGGCTTCAGTGTTTCACTTGTCAATGTGAGAAGTGACAGGGGAGATAGATATCCCCATGCACCCTAAAATTAGTTCTCAATGCCCATTCCAAATCTAAAGAGAAACACTTCACTCAACTACTACCCTTATTACATTAGTTCTCAATGCCCATTCGAAGGCCGGAACACAGGATAACCATTATCGCCATGCGACAGATTCGAATAATCTGGAATATAATAGGGGTAACCATTAGGCCCATAACCGTCCGCACTGCTCATGCTAAGATATGACATATCAGAACCACCCATTTGCCACTGATTCGATTGTATCAACCCATCGATTTGCCCATTCACAAAAGGTCGTGAATTCGCTTGGGGAAATGATTCCCCAAGAGAATCAAAGTGGCCGCCGAAAGAGGCATAGGAACGTTGGAAACTGTCGTCATGATAACTCCGCGCCCTTTCGAAACTGCTAGAGCTCGTTGTGGGACCCGTGTCGTTTGACATCCCAATATCCATAGGGAACGAGAACTGCCAATTCAGATGGTGAGCATTGCTGAAATTTTGGTGGAATCTTGTGTTTGCCCTAGTAGCCTGGGAATTCCATTCTCAGCATCAAGGAGATCATTGATAATGTCAAGGTGAGGAAAGTCATCGGTCATTGCGCTGCAGTTCTGACGCCCTGTCGTAGAAGCTGGAAAATCGGAAGCAAAACGATCTTGAGATCTGCTGTTCACAGGGTTGTAGAAATCTAGGTTAGGAGTTTCCCTCTTAGAGGACTCTCCCCACTGGAGACCATTCTGCAATACTTGGCGACTCACCATTCCAAACGGAAGGTTAGGTTTTAATAAGTTTGGATCCATCCATTCTGAGCTATTTGGTACAAACAGCGGCGGTTGTGGATATGACTGCAGTGGGTTTACTACTCTGGTGCTCGGAGAATGAGGTTGCGTGAAGCCAGGGGAAGTTGCCGAAGAAATAGTAGAAGTAGTGCTACTAGTAGGACCCATTAAAGCGTTGCGATACGACTGAGGAACAACATAACTACTGCGGGTTGCTGAAGTTGAAGGTTCAAGACCCAGCCGTCCAGCTGCACTCACAGAGCGCGATAGCAGTGGTGTGGTTTGAACCGTGGAAACGACAGGAATAGTTGGTTTAGGTCCTTGAACAATTGGAGCACTGAAGGGCCTTGATGTGGAAGACATATGTTGTACAGAGGGCTTTTATGTTGGAATTTGAGGACCAGTTTTGCGCGCATCAGCTGAATTAGTAGGTTTGTGGTTGTCTGAAGATGGTTTTTTAACCAAAACAGGATCAGCTGAGCAGTCTTTGATTCTGACTTCATCTCAACAGCGGATGTTGGGGTTTCGGAAGTGCTGATAGGAGAGGATGGAATTCCTGTTGATTTCTGTTTGAGAGGTCTATCTGCATCAGCTTGATCTTTGACGCTCAGTTCTCTTTGCAGATTTACCACTTCTTCCTATTACACACAATATCAAAAGCAGATCAGCTATCGTCAAAAGGTAAACTAAGATGCCCCAAAAGGACGAAAAGAGATTAACGCAGAAATAAATTGACAAAAAATGAGGGGAAACTGGAAGCAACTATTAGAATAAAGCCAATATACATTGCATGCCCATAATCAAGGATCATAATTTTGCTTTGGTCTGTAATTTCAGTTAGATAGGAAAGGTAAAATTTCAAAAGCATATTATGTCCATAATACATCGAAAATGTACCCGAATCCAAATGGGAAGTGTTAAAGAACCTGGGAAATAATGAAATGTATCTTTAGATATTCATGATAGGTGTAGAAACTACTCAATGTTTCAGTACGTTTTACAGAATTTTGACATGTTTTGGTGCCTTTCAATGAGTCTACTATTATTTCATTTCTGTCTCCTGGAAACAAAAATGTTTCAGTCAATAAAATCTCCACTAAGATTTGCTGTTCTATTTTAGTCGAACACTTGAACCAAATATGCAATATCTGGGATTGGATAGCTGTGGGCATTTTTCTGTCATCAATCATCATTAACCATTCATTCAAAGTTTCATGGGCAAAAAATTTTGATGGGAAAATAATGTTCAAGATGTAAACTTCAATAGTTCCCCCCCCCCCCCCAACTGCCAAAAACAAAACCAAAACCAAACTAACAACCGAGACTACTATCACTGCCACAGACACTGCACTTTACATTCAAGGAAAACAAGAACATGCTACAGGCAGCAGCATATAGTACCCAGACGAGAGACCAACTTTTCATAATTTTTTTCCCTTTTCATATTGAAAAACTAATAAGAATGCAGGGTGTTAAGCTTTTTAACATCCTTGCATCGAGCTAGAAACCTAAAATCTAAAAAGGCACCCAATAGAATCCCATTAAAATGAAGTTTCCCTTCATGCAACCCCTAGGCCCTGAGAAACTCGAAGAAATTGTCAAAACCCCATATTGTCTGTTACGTGGCACTACAGACGAAATCATCTCAATCATGCCAATTTGTTTTGTTGTATTCTACATGCCAATGTTAAGGGATACAAAGCCGTTCCACTTAGACGTACATAAGCATACAAGAAATACAATTAAGAGCTCTAAAACGAATTGAAATGAAAAGTAATAATACCCCAGACTTGGCCTCAATGGGGTGGCCGTTATCCATGTGGTAGCAGAATCCGACAACGTCCAAGTCCTCGAAACAAAACAAGCACACGTATTCCGGCTTCAAATCATCCTCTTCATCCTCACTATCCTCTTCTATATCAATATGGAGATCTACTTCCACAAAATCAAACCGACTATTCATCAATTTATTTATCAAAAGACATATACACGAGTTAAAGGCGTGGACGATCAACCGAATCAAACCCAAAACCAAGCAAATTTTACTTATACTGATACTCACCCAGAGCCTACTTTAGAGAAGCAGTGAGGTCAAACTAACGTTTATTGTCCATTGAATCTCAACGAAGGTTTCTTCGGAAACTCTTTGCCCTAAGAGAAAACATAAGCCAGAGAAAACTAAAATACTGAGATCCTCCGTCAAAAAGCCTTTTATACACCGCCGTCGCAACAGTATTTCAAGGACAATCGATCGCCATGGCAACAGTGCTCCAACAACAGTCGAATGAGGCTGTCGTATGAAAATCGCATCGTTGCTCCTCAAAAAAGAAGAGGAAAATAGGGTTTACGTACCAGATGACCACCGACGACGCTCTACGCAGAAAATTAGGAGAACAAAGAGCACCAAGAGCACTATAGCTCATCTGCCAGAGAGCCTGCCCGGTGTTGGTTGCAAACCAAAGTGGCGCAAGAAAATCCATGTCACCTGCCTGTCACCATATCATCAAAAAATAACGTATCCCCGTATTCGTGTCTGTGTCCTGCGATACATCTTTGTCTGTATCAGTGCTACAAAGATAGCTGCAGCTCAAAGTGCAGAAGCATTGACGAACTTTTTAAACAAATAAAAAAGGATAACCGAAGAATTTGTCAGCAACAGATGCATTTGAGACGTAGACCAGTTTTTGGACAGCTATACTATGGTAGTGTCATGCTGTTATCTAGAACGCAAAAATAAGTATGGATCCATGACTGGTAATAGGAGAAGGGTAGTTGATCAATTTGGTTGGGTGATAGGACCACACCCAGCCCTCTTGTTTTTGTTCGAAAGGAAACGAACAAAGAAATAACCAAGACAAGGTCCACTGAATTAGCTGCTCCTAACCTGAGAAACTATGAAAATAACAAAATCATACTTGTTGATAACAGTTGGCAACATAAACTGTTTTTAAAGCATAGTCCAATTGTCGACATGCATTACCAGTAGTGGTGTGAATCGATGAACTATCAGATTGAAATTTTACTCATATGCCAGTGCAGAAGACCTCAACAACTTTACCTTCAGAAATTTTATAACCTTCTTTGGCTGTACCAGGAGCATTTGGGTTCTTCGTAGCACAAAATCGAATGCCCAACAATCATGGACACCATATCCAAGAGCACCAGAACCACTCCGTTTAGCAAAGTTGAAGGGACGCTTAAACCACTGCTTCTGGCCTCTGTGTCAGAACCTCAATTAACAGGACTAACATCCCTCTCATCTGAATCAGGCTGCGATATTTCAGGAAGACAATCTATTGAATCGGACGCATTCGAAACATCTTCCAGTGAATCAGATTCTTCAAGAACAGGTTAAATTTCAATCACGATTTCTTCTCTTTCATTGGAAGGGATTTCTTGTTGGAGCTTGTTGTGGACTGAAACAGGAGGTTTGTTGTCTCTTCCTTTATTCTTCCCCTTGCAACTATTTCATTTATGTTTGCCCTGACATGTAGAATACACAACATATAAGTTAATCATATGCAAAATGCATCTTAAAATAGGATTGTCTACTCAATCCTATGGCTGTGCATGGGAGCAAAAGGGAGAGAAAGGAGATATATGTGCAAGGACATCAAGGACAGAAGAAGTTTCGTGTTTACACAAGGGATGTCAATCATTCATTAGTATCATTTGAACGAAATCCATTTAAACCAAAAGAGCTTGATTGACATTCTTTAACAGCCTAATCCCAATTCAACCATTCACCTCAGGCCAATATATCCGTTTTCAGCCTAAGCTATGGAACTTGTAAACTGCACAGCCACAAGCTAACCAGTCCAAAAAGTAACCTTATAACTTCTCGAAGCCTGTCACTTCCATAGGATCTTAAGAAGTAACACACAGTAAATGAAGGACACTTGCATATCAAAGCGAACTCAAATATCACGACAATATAGGTCCTCTCCAACAAGTTCTTGCCTTTCCTGCACATGGTCAAAAGGCAATCAACATTAATGAGCAAAGAAGTACGACGAAACTGCTTTACTAAAGGAAAAAATGTGTGGTTAGCTAAAAAACAAAAAAGTCATCATAGATTTAGCACTCAATTCCTTCTAACCCAGGAAAAAGATAGAAGTCCGGTCCCTAAGATGTTAACTTTGTTAGTTCCCATGAGCATATAACTGATGTGAAGTTGTCAAACCTGCTTTTTCATTGACTACTTTTCCTTTTCAGCCACACCATATTTTGCTTTGCGCTGAGTTTCAACCATCCACCCTGCCTCTTCTTCACTAATGACCTTTTCTTGTCATCTCTGCTGAACTTCGTATACTCGAGTCCACAAACACCTCAAAGTCCACTGTAATGAATTGAATCAAATTAAGGGAAAATTTACTGAAATCCAAAAAACCTCAGATGTTTTTGACATTCTAACCACATGCCCAATGACAGATTTTGTTTCGTCCTCTGTTGCAAACCCTTACCATGTAACCGGATCAGAGAGAGAGAGAGAGAGAGAGATGAGAAATAGTAGATAACTCCCTCCTGAAAATGTCACCAAGTCCTCTAGCATTAGCACTGAGACCCAAATTCTATAACAGAAGCAACAAATTGGGTGCATCTAAGAGACTTTGAATGTAACATCTCACAGGAATTTTTGAAGTCATAATCCGATGATTCTATTATGCAAGCAAGATTAGTAGTCCCAAACATTTAACAGAAGAGAACATAAAATGAGAAACAGCTGAAAAGAGTTGGACACTCTTGCAGGGAAGAAATGGATTGGCACATTTTCAGGAACTGCAAATTCCCTTAGGATCCAAAAATTGCCAAACTGGTATATGATGCACCAAGTGCTGAAAACTTAATCTGACATGATTAAACCGAAAACCCAACAAGGGTTTTGAGACTAAAAAGAGACAAAAAATACAACCACAAATAAAGCATCCATTTATTCACTACATCAAGTAATTCGCACAATTTCAGTCAGTGTTCTATCCCTCGGCTCAAGATTCTGAATCATTTTTAAAAAATCGCAATCCCCACCACCAACCGGGAGTAAATCCACTAATATTGCCGTGGTAGATGCATCTGGAGAGAAACTCCTCTTGCTCATTTCTTGTAGAAGCAACCTAACCTTGGGTTCGTCTCCCTTCTTCAGGAATGCACGGACAACAATGTTGTAAGTCAAATCATTAGGTGGGCACCCATCTTCCTCCATTTGCAAGAGTAACTCCTCAGCTTCATCCAGCAGGGCCTCCTCACAAAGTCCACCAATTAGTGCATTGTAAACCTTAACATTGGGTTTCAAACCTTTAGCTGAAATGGAACTAAAAAGTTTCCGAGCTTCTTCGACTTTCCCAGCTTTGCACATGCCATTTATGAGGATGCAGTAAACAACAATATTAGGTGCTACACCTTGATCTTGCATTGAATGGAACACCTCTACTGCCTTCACAATTTCGTGGTTCTTAAAAAAGCCGTCTAACATAACTGAGTAAGTTACAACATTAGGATTTAGACCTCTACTTGTCATCTCGTGAAAAAAACTACTTGCAGCATTGAACCTTCCTAATGTAAAGAACCCCTGTAACAAAGTGGTGAAAGTGACGTTATCAGGTTTTAACCCTTTCTGAGCCATTTCTCGGAAGAGAAACATGGCTTCGTCTATATTCCTCCTCTTGCAGTATCCATTAACCAAAGTATTATAGATATGAATGTTGGGCTGAAGGCCCTTAGCCATCAAGGAGTAGAACACTTCTTTTGCCTTGTCCATATGTCCTTGCAAACAATATCCGTCCATTAATGCACTGTAAGTAACCACATCGGGTTCCTCACCTCTTCGAAACATGATCGCGAGTACACCCCTTGCTTCTTTAGTCTTTCCCTCTTTGCAAAGTGCATCCACCAATGTACTAAAAGTTATAACACCTGGAAATATGTTTTGCACCATCATGTCTCCCAACATTCTTGTGGCATCTAACCATCGACCTGATCTGCATAATCCATCAACCAAAGAGGTGAAGGTAACCACATTTGGCATGACATCCCACTCTCTCATCTCCAATAAGAGGCTCAAAGCATCATCTATATTTCCGTCCTTACAAAGGTTGTCGATGATTGTGCTATAAATCACAACATTAGGCTTAAAGTTCCATTTCTGCATACTCCGGACCATCTCTACAGCCATCGTAGTATTTCCAAGTTTACAAACCCCGTTTATGATGGTCCCGTATGTAACCTCATTAGGTATAATGTCTCCGTCTTTTGTCAACCTTAGGAACAGTTTGACAGCGTCAGCAGTGTTATCTTGTAAGATATACCCATTTATTAGAGTGGTGAAGGCAGTCACATCGGGTTTGTAACCACATTTGAAGAAGATACCTAGCATAGCAAACCCACAATCAACCCGATTCTCACGGCAAAAGCAATTGATCAGAATAGCCAGCGTATATTCATCAATAGGGATTCCCAGCTCGCGGATCTCCCTAAATAAAGAGATTACCGTTGAGTATTGCTTCATTTTGACAATAGCACTTAACAGTTGATTAAAATTGATGACAGACAGACACGATCGAATTTGGACCATTCGACGGAACAGACTAAGAGCATGGTCCAGGTTATCAAAACCCAATTTGTGTTTTTCGAACACCAATTTCCGTACTTGAGTTGGTCCCATTTCTGCAACGGAATCAAGACCAAAAGGGTTTTTCGGAAATTGGGTGTGAAACAAAGCTATATCAGCTACCAATTTGCTGAAGTTGAGGGAAAGGAGAAGAGTGGTACCTTTTCTTCGGAAATAGCAAGCCATTCTAGGTTTGGAGATCAATGCAACAGTAGCCATTCCTCACTGAATCGGTTCGTTGTACCAGACATCAACTTCCCACCAAGTTTCAGGCACGAGTTATGGATGAATGAAAGAGACAGGATCAAGTGGTTGGTGCATTACGTAAGCAAGAAATTTGTGTTTTTTTTTTCCCCCTTTGAGGCCCGAATCCTGATACATACGCACCCCACATACACTCCCAACCACACCCTCTCTCACATGGGGTGTGGGGCTCACATGTGGGCCTCATGTAAGCCCCACACCCCATGTGAGAGAGGGTGTGGTTGGGAGTGTATGTATCATTTTTGTTGAGGCCCTTGGTAGTAAAAGGAAAATGCAGCTAAAGGCACATAATCTGATAAACCCTTTGTGTGCCAAAAGTTTCCAACAAGTCTCCAACATACTCACATGGTGTGTCATGTGAGTATGTTGGAGACTTGTTGGAGTTGGTTGTTATACAATTATCATTTTTGCTTTACATATTTCCGATTTACCTTAAAAAAGAAAAAAAATACAGAGATTTCTGACAACTTAAAATTCATTCAGTACCACCCCCTTTATATTATTAATTTGGCCTAAAAAGTTATGCATTTTTTTTTTGCTTATTTGTTCAAAACAAATGACTTTTTGAAACTCAAAAAAGCGAAAAACATGCTTAATATATTAGGCCAAAATAAGCCTTAATCTCGCATGGAATATTAAATGGACTAACTCGGTGAACCAAGCACGAGACTAAAAAATATTTAAAAATATGTGGGTCATTGTGTTTCCCTAATTCTCATCCCATCATGATAAACAAGCATAGAGGTTTTGGTGTATTTTCTAGTGGCGTTAAACTCTAAAATCACCATTATTTCAAGAAGTATACTTTACGCCTATACAATTTATGCTTGTGTCATTTTGCAGCTCTCACCTTTAATTATTTAATAATCTAAATATTTTGGGAAGATAAAGTTTTCCGATTATGAACTGATTTTTAATGATAGGTGTTAGAGCTTGTTCCACATTGGTTAATTATAACCTCCAGCTAGTATATGAGCATGGGCAGGCTTTCCGCTCATTACCATTTAATTTGGAGTTGGATGTTTTAACTATAGGAAAGTAAGTTTAAAATGACCAAAATCAAAAGGTATCAAAATGTCTCTATAAATGTCAAGAAGGTGGAGTGCTTTCGAGCATAAAACATAAGGAGATTAATCATACTGTTGGATTCATTGTGGGGTTGAAAGATAGGATCCCAAAAACTATACTTATGGAGTTAGCATAGAGGTCAAACACAAAAATTATTACTGACTCAATTCCAAAAGTTTATAGTTCCACAAAAGAAATGAAAAATTAGAGAAAAATAACATGATTGACAATACCAAGCCAGTCTTACCAATTGCAACACAAGGAGAATAAGAAGGCCTTTTTTTTAAAAAAAATTCTTTCATAGGTTTTTTCAAGAAACAATAACATAATAAATCGATATCAAATGTTTTTCAAGAATTCAAGCTCAAATCAATGATAGCGATTGGGCCGTACCTCATGTACTCTCTTTGTTTGATACATAATGAAAGCTAATGTGAAATATAAATGCGATCAACCATACAACAAGAAATCATGTCAAACTGTCTTATATTTCTATGTCTTGATTGGTCATCGCACTTTGTGTATTTGTACTTTGTGTATTTGTTGGTCTCGTCAATTTCTTGGAAAGAACCTTTGTGACAACACCCTCCTCATCAACCCCAAGCCCCAATCCACACTCCCTTGACCTAGAAATTCTCAATTACAGTGGCTGTGTTTGGTTAGATAGTTTAGTTTAATTTTGATGATGTCATCAGGTGTAATGACTAATGAGTGGAGAGAGATAGAGAGAGAAATGAGGGAAATGATGATATCATCAAAACTAAAACTAAACTGGAAAACGAACAGGGCCAGAGTGAATCCTCCTAACAAAATCAAATAATTTAGAGAATTCTCCCATCTATATATAAAGTAACAGAAACTGCGGAAATACCTTAGTTTATGTTTTGCCAGCAAAAAAGTTGGCCTTCAGTAGTTATCCCCATGCACCCTAAAATTGGTTCAACAAATTAGTTTAAACCTGTAAGTTTCGGGCAAGGAGCCAACTTTCCTCAATTTAACACTTAAAAGCCATTTATGGGAACAGCTGAAGGCGGGAAAGGAAGCAAGCAAAGATTACACTTTACAAAATGTTTTCTGTTAAAACCAAATTAATGGTAACAACCTCACTCCAAATCTAAAGAGAAACACTTCACTCAACTACTACCCTTATTACATTAGTTCTCAATGCCCATTCGAAGGCCGGAACACAGGATAACCATTATCGCCGTGCGACAGATTCGAATAATCTGGAATATAATAGGGGTAACCATTAGGCGCATAACTGTCCGCATTGCTCATGCTAAGATATGACATATCAGAACCACCCATTTGCCACTGATTCGATTGTATCAACCCATCAATTTGCCCATTCACAAAAGGTCGTGAATTCGCTTGGGGAAATGATTCCCCAAGAGAATCAAAGTGGCCGCCGAAAGAGGCATAGGAACGTTGGAAACCGTCGTCACGATAACTCCGCGCCCTTTCAAAACTGCTAGAGCTCGTTGTGGGACCCGTGTCGTTTGACATCCCAATATCCATAGGGAAAGAGAACTGCCGATTCAGATGGTGAGCATTGCTGAAACTTTGGTGGAAGCTTGTGTTTGCCCTAGTTGCCTTGGGAATTCCGTTCTCATCGTCAAGGAGATCATTGATAATGTCAAGGTGAGGGAAGTCATCGGTCATTGCACTGCGGTTCTGACGCCCTGACGTAGAAGCTGGAAAATCGGAAGCAAAGCGATCTTGAGATCTGCTGTTCACAGGGTTGTAGAAATCAAGGTTAGGAGTGTCCCTCTGAGAGGACTCTCCCCACTGAGGGCCATTCTGCAAAACTTGGCGACTCACCATTCCAAAAGGAAGGGTAGGTTTTAATAAGTTCGGTTCCATCCATTCTGAGCTCTTTGGTACAAACAGCGGCGCTTGTGGATACGACTGCAGCGGGTTTACTACTCTGGTACTCGGAGAATGAGGTTGCGTGAAGCCAGGGGAAGTTGCCGTAGAAATAGTAGTAGTAGTGCTACTAGTAGGACCCATTATAGCGTTACGATACGACTGAGGAACAACATAACTACTGCGGGTTGCTGAAGTTGAAGGTTCAAGACCCAGCCGTCCAGCTGCACTCACAGAGCGCGATAGCAGTGGTGTGGTTTGAACCATGGAAACGACAGGAATAGTTGGTTTAGGTCCTTGAACAATTGGAGCACTCAAGGGCCTTGATGTGGAAGACATTTGTTGTACAGAGGGCTTTTCTGTTGGAATTTGAGAACCAGTTTTGCGCGCATCAGCTGAATTAATAGGTTTGTGGTTGTCTGAAGATGGTTTTTTAACCGAAACAGGATCAGTGCAACCAGCAGTCTTTGATTCTGACTTCATCTCAACAGCGGATGGTGGGCTTTTGGAAATGCTGATAGGAGAGGATGGAATTCCTGTTGATTTCTGTTTGGGAGGTCTATCTGTATCAGATTGATCTTTGACGCTCAGTTCTCTTTGCAGATTTACAACTTCTTCTTCCTATTACACACAATATCAAAGCAGGTCAGCTAACGTCAAAAGGCAAACTAAGATGCCCCAAAAGGACAAAAAGAGATTGATGCAGAAATAAACTGATAAAAAATGAGGGGAAACTGGAAGCAACTAATAGAATAAAGCCAATATACATCGCATGCCCATAATCAAGGATCATAATTTTGTTTCGGTCTGTAATTTCAGTTAGATAGGAAAGGTAAAATTTCAAAAGCATTTTATGGACATACATTGAAAATGTACCCGAATCATAATGGAAAGCGTTAACGAACCTGGGAAATAATGAAATGTAATCTTTAGATATTTATGATAGGTGTAGGAACGACTCAATGTTTCAGTGCGTTTTACAGAATTTGACATGTTTTGGTGCCTTTCCATGAGTCTACTATTATTTCGTTTCTGTCACAAAAACGTTTCAGTCATTTCCAGAAATTGTATTCCATGGCCATGCAGCAAGCACTATCATTGTTGGATGAGATGTGTGAAGCCCTTTTAGCTTACAAGTCTATGAGAAGGTAATTAATTTCTTGAATAAAAAATAACAATAGCACTACCACCTTCTTCACCATATGCTTCTCAAGCTCCCTTATCCGATCTTGCAAGGAGAGTACAGAAGTACTGGACTCAGGTTCAGCCCTGTGACCTCCAGATGCACCATTAATCTGTACCTCCTCTCTTTTCATAGTTTCTGATGGCTGGCTCAGTACTTTGCTCACCCAACCACTCGTATCACTGGTTGCCCTGCCTATTTGATTCCTTCCTCTACCAAAAATATGTACGAAATCATGTGAGACATAAAATAATATTCCAAAGGTTCCTTAAATAAAAGGTAGGGTAAAAATTTACCTGCTGGGTGATTTTTGAGATTTTTGGTTCGAAAATGAATTCCCTTGGTGAGGCCCACTTTGTAACACAGATGGAACTGAGTCTGTGGAACATGTCGATGAACTATCGTCCATTACAGAAGGGTTGTTTCTTTCTATCACCCCATTTAGCACAGTTGAAGGGACACTTAAACCACTGCTACTGGCCTCTGTGGTGGGATGAATTTCCGATGTGTCAGAACCCCAATTAACAGGACTAACATCTCTCTCGTCTGAATCAGGCTGTGATATTTCAGGAAGACAATCTACTGAATCGGACGCATCCGAAACATCTTCCGGTGAATCAGATTTTTCAAGAACGGGTTCTGTTTCAAGCACGATTTCTTCTTTGTCATCAGAAGGGATTTCTTGTTGGAGCTCGTCATGGACAAGAGGCTTGTCGTCTCTTCCTTTATCCTTACCCTTGCGATTATTTCGTTTTTGTTTGCCCTGACGTGTAGCATACACAATATGTAAGTTAATCGAACTCAAAAGGGATCTTAAAACATGATTGTCAACTCAATCCCAGGGCTGTGCACAGGAGAAAAAGTGAGAGGGATGAGATATATGAGCAAGGACGTCAAGGACGGAAGAAGTTTCATGAGTATACACTATACAGCATGCCAAGCATTCATTAGTATCATTTGAACAAAAGGCCAAATCGTACAGTCAACAAATAAGGGGCCAATGACTACATCGGAGATTCAGTGATTGCAGTCATTTACAAGGTTATATGCTGCCTAAAAAATTCCAACAGGAAAACCATGCCAGTCCTTTTTCGACAATATTAACGTTTAGCTTCTAACAACATTAATAGGTACCACAACCCCTTTAAACCAAAATCCCAGGGAAGCCACCTTGAACAAATTCTGCAAGTTCATCCTCTATCCGCACCATTTCTTGCCTTAATCCTTAAGTTGAAAATTCCTTGTTCTGGAGCAACGAGATTTCTGGCCAAAGGTTTTATAATTCTTTTAGCTCAGAGGGGAGGGACCTAGTCTCTTACACAATTAGTTGTGGACTGATTACGACAGGGAGGTGCTCTTTCCTTTAGGCAGGGGAAGCAAACTCACTTAGAGAGCTAGAAATCCCATTAAGGGTTCCCTCTCTTCTCAAGACCGGATGCCAAGCAAGGAAAGGGTGGGTCCGCACATGACTCAACCTAGATACCTTATCTGATCGTAGATCACCCTGGGGAAGAGCCAGCTAAGATAGATAGACACCTTAGAGAGCTGCCAAGCAAGGAAAGGGATGGATCCGCACATGACTCATTCAAAAAAGGAAGCCAGGGAAGAACAAGAAAAACCATGAAAATGAGACCGATTACGAGACTAGTCCAAACCAGGCTGCTCACACGATTGATGAAACTAATACAGGACAGGCAGATCCTTAAAGCTCAGTTGATCCTCCAAGAGTAGAGTCTCCTTGCTCAAAATACCGAGAGACAAGGCTGGCAGTTGATCGGAATAGAGACGACAACACTCAGATTAGATGGGTATTTCCCCCAGCCATTAGTTAGAATACCAAGACTAATAAGTATCCCACCATTCGAGGATGTCAACCATAAACACTTCCGGTTAGGGGCTTGCTAAGAAAAGACGGCAACAAACAACAAACAGATGAAACTGGCAGAAAGGCCATAAAACGATGCTAAGACAATTAAACCATCGAAATCACAGACATGTGCTGGGGTTACCCTAGGTTCAATAACAGGTAGTAAAGACTTAACCCTTTGGCGAAGCTACAACTCTGCCGGCTACACGGCCAATGGAGAGGTAGGCGCATGGGCGGGAAATTGGCTTGCCCCAGTTTGAGTAGAGGTTAGGACAGGCTACCCACTTCGGGGAAGCCAGCCAGCTTGCAGAGAGGCTGACAACGGAGGGGCCCGCTCATAGACCATCTAAAACGTTTTGCTGGGTACTTTCAAGCCTATGTGACCAATGTGCTTATGCTGACTTCAACCCCTCTCTCTCTCTCTCTCTCTCTCTCATCACCCTCCCAAAATATAAGGAAAAAGAAAGAGACACAATAAGCAAAACTAAAACATATATAATTTTATCCTTACATGGATAGTAGCCAAATCCATTTAAACCAAAAAAGCATAATCGAAATTCTGTAACAGCCTAATCCCAAGTTCATCCACTCTCCTTTGGCAACGTAGCCATATTCAATCTAACCTATGGTACTTGGAAACTGCTCAGCCACGGGCCAACCAGGCCAAAAGTCAAAAGTTATGACTTCTCCAAGCTTGTCACTACCATAGGATCTTGAGAAACTACAGAGTAAATGAAGGAAGGGACACTTGCATATCGAAGTGGACTGAAATATCGCGATGATACATCTCTCCAACACGTCGCTGCCTATATGCACATGTTCAAAAGGCAATCCAGGTTAATGAACAAATAAATACGACAAAACTGCTTTACGATAGGTAAGTACATGCATGTTAGCGGAAAACCATAAAAGTCATCATAGATTTAGCACTTCCTTCAAATCCAGGCAAAACAGTTTCCACAAGTATGTAACTGATGTGCAGTTGTCAAACCTGCTTTTTCTTCGACTTCTTTTCCTTGTCAGCCACACCACGTTTTGCTTTGTGGTCAGTTTCAACCATCCAGGCTGCTTCTTCTTCACGAATGAGCTCCTCTTGCCTTTTCAATGCAACAGCCTCCTGGTAAGCAACTTCAATTTTACTGCTGAAACACGATACAAAAATTGTACTCGACATGAGTACGCACATGAATCAAAAATCAAAACAACAGGCTCAAACCCTCAATTTAAAGATTGTGACCATGATGGTAACAAATGTACTGATAAACGGTAATTGATTTCCAGATTATAAAATTCCTATGCTAAAATCAACAGCAAATCTGCAGTAATATTGAGGAAACAGTTAAGAAATGTACTCTATAAATTATAATTACTACAAAAACCCCATAACGGAAGCAAGTGCAATTTGCATTTGTTAGATATCTTCCGGTTAATTGACTGCAGTCCAACTAAGATTTATCTCCATAAATGAAAATTCAGAAGAAATAATGTATACGTCCCTTTGGCTTAACATACGAAAGAGCAATGTATCTGTAAAGAAACTAAAAGGCAACCAATCGAATTCGGTAATAATGTAACTGAGCACGGTTGGTCTTGTTGATGGTTTGCTAACTGAAAGGAATTGAATTTTTGAGTCTTAAAGTCACGGGAAGCTTTCTGTTTTGAGATATTTTGGAACTGCTTCAGAACTTGAGGTTGTTAAATATAAAAGTAACATTGTGCTTTGGCAAGATAGATTACAAAGGTAGGTGTGAATCTTAGGGTGCCCCATTGAGCATGGGTTGGCTACATGAATCAGTTTTCACCATTAAGCTCTATCAAGGACATTGTGTTCTGTGATATCCAACAAACCTAGCTCCTTTCAAACTAACGCCTCTAAAGTCAATTTTGGTCTACCTCTCCCCTTGATGCTACCCTCTACGTAACTATATTGCTTCTCCAAGTTACCACATCTACCGATCTACAATCGAAATCACCTTAATCATTCCCTCTCATCTTATCTTGTATTGGAGCTAGAGGAGATAGGTATACCCTATTCATTCAGTCCTGCATAGCATTCCAGTAGATTACTTGTCAGTGTTTAACTTTCTTTGTTGGGTAGCAAGTAAATTTGAGAAGACGACGAAAGGATTTCCGTAGGGAAGGTGTAGAAGACAAGAAAAAGAAACGTTGAATAAATTGGGAGGCAGACTGCCTCCCTACAAACAAAGGGGACTTTCCTTGACGAACATTGTGGCTATGAACACTGTTGTTCTAGGAAAGTGGCTAACGGGATTTCCCGTTGAGTACTTGAGTGTCATTTCGGTAATTAGACGCAAGTCTGGGATTCAACCAGAGGGAATGGTGTGAAGTCTGTCGTGTGCATGCCTTTGAGGGCACCCTCACTTCATGAGCTAGCTTTTGGGGTTGAGTTTTACCCAAAGATGGGTAGGGTGCGTGTCTTTGGCTTGCGCGCGGCAGGTGCTGCCGAGTGAGCACACTGCGCGTGAGGAAGAGTGTGAAGCGAAGTCCCACATCGCCTAGGTACCAAAGTAATATGAAATATATAAGCGTGAGGGCACCCTCACTTCATGAGCTAGCTTTTGGGATTGAGTTCCACCAAAGATCGTGTAACAAATGGATCCTGTTGTGGTCATCGAGGCTAATCCCTATCTTGATAGTACTACTAAGGATGGATCTGAGACGATTAGATTGTCAAAGTTGAGTGAAGGCAAAAGGATATATAATTGCAGGAGAGGGTTGAGTGGAGTTAGCATTGGAGAAAAAGACTTTTGTGTTTCTTATCCTCAAAGGAGGGAGTAGAGTTTGAGAGACTCATCTCTATTGCTTTTCCCTTTCCAATGTAAGCAAAAAAAAAAAAAGGATTCCTATATTTTGAACTTCAAGAAATTGGAGGTTTGCATTGCATGTGATTTGTAGCTTGAGGTTAAATAAAACAAAAATTTGTACCAAGAGCAATGAGAAAGTAAGTTTTTGGCTGCAAACATAATAAGTGAAGGGTTACCTAAATATATGGGACAGGACAAATATTTCAATGGTCCTTCGACCTAGTTCAGTAAGACGCCTTTCATCACGCTCAATGGAATCCTTGTTGAAATCATCGCCAGCACCCCCATCCTACAAGTAAGAATTGAGGAACAATAAATGAGTAACGAACAAGAAATCGTCAACCTATAACTATAACTCTGTAGGAACAACAATATACTGGCCCATAGATGAAAGAACAAGAACTCAAGATTCAAGTGACTGTTGAATCATGTTTCCAACGTACCGTCAAAGTGAAGAATAGTATATCAAAAACTGTTCATTCAAGAACAGTACACGTCCTCTAAGGATTTACCACCAGTTGCACCAGCTTAAGTCAATCAAGAACCAATAATTGGGAAAAAGAGAACAGAGACAATCTAAGATATATTCACATTGATATTGCATCATACTATATCCACCAGTGATCAGAATTAATTCTGCTACCATACCATCAAAAACATAGGCTTCACCCATATTCGACAATTGTTTATCTAACAAGCATGAAGCATTCCAGAAAGCTTTTAATCAACAGAACATTTAGTATTCTCATGAATCCAAGAATAACCTAGAAACTATACACATGACTACATAAGTTTTACAAGCTAAGTTCACATAGCTCACCTTCATCCGGTTCTGCGGACCTTTATCATCCTTTGGAGGCAACGGCTCCATGGTTGCCCTTTCAAGAATTGGTAATACATCATCCAACAAAACAAACATATCTTTCTCTATGCGAACAACAGGAACTGGCAATTCTTCTGCATCCAGCAATTTCCCCCTGCCTTTCTTGCTCTTGGTCAGGCCTTCAAGAGCCTTAAGTCCACTGTACAAGGAATCCATTACCAGGGTAGATGTGACTTCCTTTTCTATAAAGAATTGCTTTACAACAACTCTCAAAATCACATCTGTCCTCTCCCTGGACATACGGCGCCTAGCATTTTGGTCAATCTCCCGCCAGAAAGCACAAAAGCTACATTCCTCACAAGTAAAAAGCCAAATGTTACTTAGGGAATTAACAACAGAAAGACTGATAATGGGATAGAACCACATCTCACATGCTGAATTATAAAGCACATCGAACATAAATAGTAGGAAAGAAAGAAAGAGAGGAGCAGGAGAAAGAGGAGATATACACGAGCTTGTCAAAAACAACCAGCATAATGAAATAAAGTCCTGTTGACTAGAAACTATAAGATAGTCAAGTTCACTCAAGCAGATTAAAGGTCTAAAAACAAAAAAACTACAGTTCTGTTGATTAACCCAAAACAACAAAAACAGAGACGAATGTCAAAATCTGCAGTCGTAAAAGCCAAAAAGAAATACCCAGCACTACATGCAAGAATATATCAAATTACAATCACGAAGACAAACAACTCTACCTTGACCATCTAGCTTTATCTTCTATCAATTTCCCAAGCTTGCTTCTTCTCTCTTCCACAAAACGGCGACAAATTTGCTCTACATTTGTCAAATAGACCCGAACAAGTTCTCTCCTATACTGACAATCAAGGCAGCGAAAGGGACGGTCTGCTCTCTCCCTACAAACCAAAAGCAGAACTTGGAATCAGTAATTACCATGAGCATTAAAAATTGAACAACTCAATCACTTTAGCCAGTGTAACCTGTATGAGGGGCAATATTTTCGAAGTGTTTATTAAAAATGGGGGAGAACCTGAATAGGGAGGGGAAATATTTTCCATGAAAAAGTGTTCATAAAAGGGGGAAGAAGGCGATTCCCGCAGTTTTCAATCATACGCCAAAGGAAAAGGCATTAAAGAAGATGCAAGATTAATGATCCTTCATTTCTAACAAGACACAAAGATGAAAAAAAGGAGTCGGAAAAAAAAAACAAAGAGGAAAAGATAAAAGTACTACACAAATACCAGAACGAAAAGACAAAGTACGCTTTACGCCTAATAAAGTGGGGTAAGCAACAACGCCAATCATTTTTTGCTACAAAGGGCTGTATGTTCAATTAAATCACATCGCATCAATTTTTACGACAGGTGTAGCATTCCAGACTAGGTCTACACAAACATAAAACCAAAGCATTGATAAACATACTGGTACATTTTATTAGAATGAAAATTATGATGGAAAGTGATGAGAGAAAGTGAAGTGAAATAAAAGAAAGTGAAAGGGGAAATTATTTTACTCTATATGTGTTTGATTAAATCGAAAAGTTTTATAAGAATCTTGCAATGAAATATTTATAGTTATTACTTATTAACTTACCCTTATATACAATATAGATCATGTTAATGATAGGAAAGAGAAAATTATGGGCACAATGGTGAGTGCCATAAAGGTGGCAACTCAAAAGAAAATAAAATTTTCCCGTGTTTTACGACAGGAAAGTGAAAGCTATGAACTCACGAATATGATAACTTTTTTCCATACACTAACTTCTAAACTAAAAGCCATATTAGTCTCTCCTTGTAGACTGATGTAGATTAAAATTGATTAGTGTGGTCAATTGTTTGGATCTATCCGTGTAAAGCTCTACCAGGCGACCACTCCTGATAAACCTTGGTAAGAGGAAACGTAGGATGGCGGAGAGAACATTTATCACATCACTTAGAAATGCTAGAGGTTTTCTAAAGCGAAGTTAAAAGAGGAGGACCGCAACATCCAACATGATATTTGATTGGGTCAAAACTGCCTAAGAGGATTAAGATGTAGATCAGAAAAGACCTTATAACTTGGACTTGAGCCTTTATAATGAGATTATCAGAATCAATAAAACCATCCAAGACTTTAGAAAGCTCCATAAATTTTTTCCATCCCCAATCATGCTCTTTCTTCCAGAATCGGTGCAACGTATCTGCAAAATTGAATCTTTATTATCATATACAGAAACTCTATCACAACAAAAATGGTCACTGTTTGTAAACATTTAACTAACCAGAATACTTGGATTTCTTGGGATCTTTGTTCACCACCGCTATCGTGAACTGTGCAAAATGACTCCACCCTGCTTTAACCAAACAGAGAAAATGAGATCAGAAAGAAAATAGCTATCAAGGCAAAACCATGACTTGTTATTTACTTGCATACCTGGGAGAAGCTTGTCGTGATTAGCCACGCACAGAAACAACGAGAGATGATTGCACACATCACAACCTTGAGGGTAAATTAAAATGTACCTGTTGGAATAGCAAGAAGCTTATATTGGAACAGACATAAGGCAGCATCTTTACCCACATTACTTTCACTGATACCATAACCACCAGCATGCTGAGTAATCATTCCGACATGCGGGGCACAAACCAAGCACGGTGTTGTTCGCATAATCGCATACCAACAAGAGCATTAGTTACGAGATGTTGGAGCCGACCTTAACCCTTGGTCAAATAAGTGGGAGACAAAGTTCCCCATCCCTTTCCTTTCAGCCCCTTTGGATAATGGAAATGGGGATAAAGGGTGAGAAAAGAAAACAAAGGAAAATCCTATCAATTGTTTGGATGAATAAAAGAGGTGAGAAAAGAAGAAAATGGTGGCCTCTTTTGTTTATCACCAAATTCTACATTTGTTGAGAAACCACAACTTTATTTCCCCACTTTTCACCATCCAAAGAGGCTCTTTGTGTGACCTCATTGATCGAGAGCTTTGTTTGGCATCGATGACTGATAATAATCTTATCAAAAGGTAGCTCCTCATCCACTGCAAGGTAGCTATAGGTTTGTGGCGTTTGGTGCTAACCAGCTTTCAGAAACTAAACACTTCTCAACAGAATGTGGGAAGTGTTTTGTAGTGGAAGAATGGAGGCAAGTTAGGAAGCGAAGAAGGAAGGCCCGATATTTTCTTCATGATAACTCTGTATCAGGGCCCACTAGATAGACTAATCTGGGGGGACCAGTCCCACTGTCTATTACAGGCGCCTAATTAAAGCTGAGGCCAGCCCAAAATGGATTGGCCCAACACAAGAACTGATAGCATGCCTGTGAAAGTTGAACCTGGAACCAAAGACTTCCAATGTCCCTGGAGATCATGCGAAAACTACTACACAAGCCCCTGGGGCCTAGAATGAATGCCCGGTTGTTAGCAACTTTATGTAGTATAGCGGTTCTGAAGAGATCCTAACAACAGGACACTTCAATATGCCCACACCGAGTTCATTGGCTTAATAACTCCTTTTCATCTATATTGTATAGCTGGGATTCAGGATAATAGTTGCCTGACTTGGATCAAATGGTTTATTTGGCCCTTGCCTTGCATTGGTGACCTTTTTAGGTCTCTTTTGACTATATAGGCCTTTCATTTAGATGGTTATGTACAATTAAAATACTACGGGAGAGCAAAAAGTATTGCACATAATGATTAATGAGAAAGAGCTTTAATAAATAAAATGACTTTTGCTGATATGAAGCATGATTGCACAAGTAGGCTGATTTTCAATTTCCACCAAGCATTTTCAAAGGCAAAGCTATCAAAAATTAACAGCCAAATTAAAATCTAAAAGGTGATGTAAAGGTAAAACATTCAACCTAATTTTTGTCACACCATGCCTGTTCAGAAAGTAGAACTCATAAAAAGCAAATTGCATATCCAGACATGGTATATCC
Organism: Vaccinium vitis-idaea; assembly: GCA_963854785.1. Taxonomy (NCBI): domain Eukaryota; kingdom Viridiplantae; phylum Streptophyta; class Magnoliopsida; order Ericales; family Ericaceae; genus Vaccinium; species Vaccinium vitis-idaea. Next base: position 37,640,646 of record OY978221.1, on the reverse strand, counting down.
TTTTCAATCTGATTAGAAAATCACATGAGCCTGTCTTAAGCTAAACTAGAACTATCCCAGCCAATCACATGAGCATGTCTTAAACTAAGCCATAACTATCCCAAAGACTTAAGATCTTTAACCTGAGCATAGAGGGATCAAAGTATACACTAACCTAATAGGCACATGCATGCTTGCGTACAGCACGTATGAAAATATCAATCTGCATCAAAAACCATAAATGGAGTCTATGTATGCATACGATAACATCTACGACTTAGCTGCTTTTTCTGAATAAAAGATATCACCTAACAAGCATGAGTTCCACAATAAGAAGCATGATAACAATGACCATTGAATGACCAAATAAACTAATCTAAATTAATTATAAAACAAGACACCAAATAAGAGGAAAGAAAAATGACAGTTCACGTACCATTTGTAGCCACCAACCTCGAATGCATTACTACGCAGTTCTCTCTTGTTAATCTGTGAAAATTTATCTACCTTCCATGTGTACTTTCCATACAGCTCAGAAGGCTTTGGTCCTGCAAAAATATAAAACAGCGAAAATTAAAGTCAATCACAAGCCTATGTAGAGTTGACATAGCAGATATGACTTAGGAAGATTTTGATTGCAAATGCTGAAAATAGCTTTCAGGTTTCTGTATGTCATGTTGTTCCTTAGTTGCAGAATAACGTAGAAACAAAACAACTAATCCCGTGGAAGGTCCTTGTGAGTGACATGTGGGTATGACATATACATTGACTTAATGATGTGATGTATACAGCAGGCAGTCCCCTTACTTCGCCAGTGTTGTTTTCCAGGAGTTAATTCCAATTAATTTAGAAATCAAAGTATCTAATTTTTTTTTTTTTGGTTCAGAAAGGTCCAACGCTAGGAGATGCCCTTGCCCTCGATACTCGTACCCGAGTTCATGTAACATAGAGGATGAGAACTCCAATGACAGGGATGACAATAGATTATATGGCAATATGAACTGGAGACCATTTAAACCAAAAATCGGACCTGGGTAGCCCCGCATTCCCAATCTAAGGCAACGATTCCATACTACCATCATCTCTCAATTTCTTTATAAAAAAAAATCTCCAGCAATCACTTCAACGAATGATACACTTATCTCAACTTTTGCTACCAAAAATGAATTCATTTCACAGAACTACAAGGGTAATGAACATTGCTGAATCAATTCTGGTTAGCATTCCACGAAATGCACTTTATTCATGTAAACTATGGCGCATAATATAACCATACAGTGCCAGAATAAGCTAGTCAGAAGTCACAGCAGTCTATGTGACTGTTAGCATAGAGACCAAAAGATTGAAAGAGATAGACAGCATACCACAGTCATCATCGTCATCAGTGTCCCAATAAGGAGGGGAGGTTGATGGGGTTCCATTTTCCACCTGCTCGGAAGACCTCCATTCAACCAATGCTTCCCCATATTGGCACCGCTGCTGCCCATTTGAATTCCCTCCAACAGAAGACTCCTCAGTCGCAACTCCAGCCATTTCAACACCCCTCCAACTTCACCTGCTAGTACGAAAGTAAACTCATTACATATGTATGTGTAAGTTCACATACACATAGCATAATACATAGAGAGACACAGATGGACAGAGACCACATATGATCCCGATTTCCCGTTCTTTTCCACAATAATCTAAGGTTGTGTTCGGTAAGGTTAAAAATCCAGCTTTTTGTCTTGACAGAAAAGCCAACCAAAATATTACTTCTTTCTCAACAAAAATAAATAAATTTCCTCTTTCGACATATTAAACCACGACTCCATTAAAAGCATGAGTTTTATCAAAATAAAAGGTCAGCCAAGTCTCTCATTTCCAATTTCCAATTTTCTAAGTTATTTACCTCAATCAGACCAATGCATCCGTTAATTACTCCAACCCAGCTGTTAAAATCAAACGAGCAAAAAACCAAAATCCAGAAACAAAAGACTCGATAAACCCTAATCTAACATTTCTGAAATATTCCTAAAATTAGCCTCCACAATGAATTAAACACCACAGCGACAAAAGATTGAAGAAACTCTCATCAGTCCACCACAAAAAAATCCATTCGCATCAAGAGAAAAGACCAAACGCATTAAATCCCAACAAACAGAACATCAAAATTAAACCCTAAGAGCCCGGACAAAATAGCGAATACTGAAAGAACTATTCGAGAACTTTTCAAGCCACAGATTATGAATACATAGATCCAATCAGAATACAAACCCAAAACTGCTCGTGAAGCTTTGTTATTGGCGATTGGAAGCTCTTCTTGATGTCTAGAGAGAGAAGTGAGAGAGATTTGAGGTCGAAGGAGAAGGAGGAGCAGAACACAGGCGGAAATTAACGATATGTATTTATGTATTTATATATATTTGGATATATGTGAAATAATCGTATTTTGTCCGTTTTATTTTGATACACGGACAGGACAAATTATTCAATGCTCCTTTAGCACCGTATGAGGCATGTTCTCAATTTCACATTTCTATATAGCCCAATACTAAGGGTTTTGGGGGTTTTTTCGCCTATCACACTTTTCAAGACAACTTATTCTCCTCGCCCACGTTAATTAAATAGCCCAAAAAGCCAAAACTCTAAAGTTAGTGGAATAGCACCTAAGTATGTGAACAGTGCAGAAATATATGGTGGAAAAGGGTCAAAATATACCGAATAAATTTTTCTTAGAGAGGTTTTAATTGGGTATAAAGGGTACCTGAGCAAACTTATGCCCACTTTATTAATCTCTACAAGCCCTCTCACAACCGCTTCTCATGCATTACGCCCACTTTGCACTTATCCCTATACACTTTCTCGTAAAAGTGGCCCAATAATTGCTCGTATTGAAAATCAAATCTTAAGCCTTGAAAGGAATAAACTCTTTAGTTCAAATCCAAGACCATCAAACCAACTCCCAAGTAGTATAATAGAATATTGATTATCTCCAATATGAAGTAATAATAGCATTACCAACTTTAGCTTCAAATATAGAGATGTCAAATTTTTTTAAACGCATATGTGGCAATTTGATATGTTAATTTGACATATCTACTCCAACCTTAATGCCAAATTCCTTATTTAAAGATATTTATTAAGTTTTGGAAAGTAAAGCAATGAAAGAAAATAATTGATATCACATGTCAAATTTGACATAAGAGAGGAGATATCAAATGACACTTAAACAATTAACATATTGATTAGAGTTGGCTCAAATGTCAATTCATCTACTTAGTATGCCATGTTAAATTTAGCGTCATTGGTTGGAAAATCAATCCCATGTTTGTTGTTGCTACTTGCAGTGTAAGACCCGGAAAATCGAAAATCGAGTAAGACCCATAAAATCGAAAACCAATCCCATGTTTGCTGTTGCTACTTGCAGTGTAAGATCCGGAAAATTGAAAATCGAGTAAGACCCATAAAATCGAAAATCAATCCCATGTTTGTTGTTGCTACTTGCAGGGTAAGACCCATAAAATCGAAAATCAATCCCGCGGTTTGAGCCTTGATAGATCTCTAAAACCCATTTGAGAAGAACAATGTTGAGTATTACGGAAATACTCAGATCCCCCTTTTCTGAAAATGATGACTGCGTCCTTCTCCTCTTCAACCTTACTCCTCAACTGATCCAACTTGTCCAGATCCACCTCTGTTTGAGTCTCATTAGGACTGGTTTGCATGAGAGAGAGAGAGGAGCGGCTGAAAAGGAAGAAGACGATGGCAACTTCGTAAATATCAGCCGACAAAGTAGCGCTCCAAATAGTCCGGCCTTATTTTCGGGAACCAAACAAGGGATAACGTGGGATTAGACAAAAATAGTCCAATCCCACCCTCCTAATACCCGAATCAAACGAGGCCGTAGGGTATTATAGAATAGATGCAAAGGATACGTTTCATTTCATATAATTGGGCGGTGATGATATGGTGGTGGCGGGTGCAGACCAGAGGGGATGGATGGTTTTTCAATTATATCGGTTAATTCCTGAAAGTTGATTCGCTACACATGTTGTGGGCCCTATCATTTGGTAATTAGGGTTTTTTTGTTTCTGTATTATAGACCTTGTTCTTGAATGAATTTTATCTCATAAAATCTAGTTTTGATAAAATCTAACATTCTCAATGAATTTTTGTAAAACTAGATTTTATTAACATTAGACTTTATCTCACAAAATCATTTACAAAACACCTTTATCAACCCTAGATTTAATCCATTTGGAAAACAACGTCATTTTATCACACTTGTAAACAAAACTACATTTTATCAAAATTAGATTTTATCTCATAAAATTCATTAAAAAACAAGGCCTATTACTAAAGTTATTAGGGTTTTAGATGGTTCGGTTTTCTTTGGAATTCAATGGTGAATTTTTAGTGGACACTATCTTACGTGATTAAGGGGTGTTCCACTAACAAAAAACATTTTTTTCCAAAATCCGAATACATCACATAAAAATCCGTGAGAAGCCAGGTTATTCAAAAAAACAATCTTACTAGAACACCCCATAAGGTGTCAAATAGGCCGGGTCGATCTGGGTCCCTCAACCCATTTAGTTTCATACTACGTGTTTCATGTCATACCGGCTTGGCTCATTTTAGAATATGCTTGGCCTAGCCTACCCCATGAGCACGCCTAGTTCTGTGCATGTACCCCTGTTCAATTGCGGGTTTTTTTTTTTTTACCAGGCATTGTGGAAAAAAATAACTTCTAGACTGGAAAATTTTCAAATAGTTATAACAAATTAAAATATCAGAATCAACAAAAAAACAAAATCTTTTTGATAATTAAAATTTGGTAATACACTGAATGAAAAATAAGTAAAACTGTATTACTATAGTTTAAGTATATCCAACTAGGTTAGCACTTATTCAATTATCAATCATTTGCATTTCTTAGACCTTATAAGCACAAACTTAAAGTGTTGTTTGATGAAACTAAAAAACTGAACTGGAAATCTTAAGTACTGAATGCTGAAATTTCAGGCTAAAAAGTTGTTTGAAAAAATATGAATAGCTAAATTAAATTAGTTTTAATTATTTTGATTGTTCTATTTCAGTTTTATTAATGCATGTCACGTGTTTATAGTCATAATGGTGCTGGTAGCGGTAGTTGGCAGTGTGGCGATCATAGTTGTAACGAAGGTGGTGTGGTGGGGTTGTAATGTTGTAATGGAGGTGGTCTAGTGGAAGGATGGAGAGACGGCTCTGATAGTAGTGGTGATGGCAATGGCATGGTGGTTGTGGTGGTGCAATAGTGAGGTGATGGAGTAATGGTGATGATAATGGCATAGTAGTTGTAGTGGTGGCATCAACGAATCAACGATCGAGTAGTGGTGATGGCAGTGGCAGTGGTAGTGATAATGGTGGTGGTGCGACAGTAAAGTGGTGATGATAACGGTGGACTAATGGTGGTGGGTGACAACAGTGGTATGGTTCTCACAGTTGTGGCCATAGTAGCGGCGGTGGTTGTCACGCCCTCAATTTTAGAAATAGAAATAACTATCATTCATTCAAAATACAAGTCAACTTATCCCTTAGTCGAAGTCCAAAGTCTCCTCACAATTTAAAGTCATACATGAATGCTAGTCAGTAGATACCCGCACCCAAATGTACAATTAAAAAAAATGTTCAAAAGTTATTACAATATTTGCAAATGACAAAATATTACAATAAAGGGAACAAAATCCTCTTTTGAAAGAATAAGCTTTCAAAAGTATGCAACACGTGTCAAGCATCCACCTCATGCTCCTTGATGTATACCTGAAATGATAGGGTGAGCTACACTAGTCCAGTAGGAAAATTTCTCTACTATCGCTAAATGCAAATGGAATGAAATGAGCACAATAATGCATGGAGATGCAACAGGGATAGACAATTAGTTCCAACTTAAGACCAACTAGGAATTTATGTGTCCATGCTCATAAAACTATTTTACGTCAATGACTACACATTTGTTGTTGATAAGCCCTCAATATTGTATATATCCGGGCTTATCTAGCTCTTTTTGTTCACACACACGCGCATTTTGATGCCTTATACGATTGATGTTGCGCGAAGTGTATTTTTGGAAGTTTTAGGTAAAACCGCGGCATAAGGCGCATTTGAAGCGCTTTGGGACACATCCCAAGAATCCAAGAGCCAAGGAGTGAAGATTTGGCTAAGGATCAAGAAGACCAAAGATCACAAGATCAAGCCGGAAGACTAACGGCGTGTCCAAGACTCACAAAGACTCACGAGACCAAGTGCTCCCCTTCCCGAAGCTCGCACGATGTTCGAAAGTGTTTTGGAAGATGCCCGGTAGCACACAAGGCCAATGGATGGTGAAGAAAGAAGAGGCAAGCTCAAACGCCTTAGTATTGATATAGGTATTGATACTAGTATTGATAGTATCAATACCTCTGAAGAACAAAGCTGGACAGAACCTTGGGTATCGATACCCCCAAACTTGGTATCGATACCCAGGCCTTACGGGTAGCATTTTGAAGCTAGGTATCGATACCCCCAAACTTGGTATCAATACCCCCAAACTTGGTATCGATACCCAGCAGTCCGGGGAGTTAATGTAGCCCACTTGTTGGACTTTCCACTTATGGAAACTTGCACCTTTAGTGCTTTTAGGATATTTTTGTATGAGAGAAAGGCTATTTGTATATATCTCTCCCTCCCTCTTTCTCTCTCATATCTCTTACACTTTATCTTTAGCTTTAGTTTTAGTCTTATTTTGCTCTCTTCTCTCTCCTCCATTGTTGAAGGGGATTGAAGCCCAAAAAAGATGGAGAGAGTGGGAGATATTCTCTCGTTAAGGAGAGAGCATCAACCATCTCGCAACTCTAGATGGAGGAGGAAAGAGTAGAGGAGAGAGAGAACCAGACTAACTAGGGACCGAAGGGATGAGAAAAAGGAAGAGATCAGAAGGGGAACAAAAAATAAAGGAGACAACATGGAAGGGCGGGGGGTGGGGAAGGGGGACCCCACCACTTAGCTCTGTCTCTATCGCAACTATTAATTTTGCAGGTCTCAATATAATCTTATCTTGTAATAACTAAAGTGGATTAGACTATGAAATCCATATGAGTAAAGTATATTTATCAAATAGTAATATTCAGACAAACTACGATCGATTTTTTCTCTTCACATAAATATGATTTGACCATGCCTATAACAATATATGATCATCCTAGTTTTATGAATGAATTTCACAAATTGTCTTGTTAGTGCTTTAAAAAGCACAAATTGTTAGTGCTTTAAAAAGCACAAAACATGTTTTTCAAAGCACATTAAAAGACATATTTTTTAGGGACATTTACCATCAGGTCACTCTTGGATCTCATAATTACCATTAGGTCAAGCCCAACTCTGAAAAATTTCCATAAACTCCCCAACCTGTATAAAAATGCCTAAATCATAGGGTACCCTATGAAAGTGCATAAACCACTAAATCCTTTAATAAGAAAGTGCACCCTAAACCTAAACTCTAGGGTACCCTACGACTAGGGTACCCTATGAAAGTTCCTAGGGTACCCTACGACTAGGGCACCCTATGAAAGTGCCTAAATTCCTAGGGTATCCTACGACTAGGGTACCCCATGAAAGTGCCTAAAATCCTAGGGTACTCTATGAAAGTGCCTAAAATCCTAGGGTACTCTATGAAAGTGCCTAAACCACTAAAACCCTATAATAGGAAAGTGCACCATAAACCTAAACTTTAGGGTACCCTTATGAAAGTGCCTAAAATCCTAGGGTACTCTATGAAAGTGCCTAAACCACTAAAACCCTATAATAGGAAAGTGCACCATAAACCTAAACTCCAAAAAAGAGTGACTTACCTTAGTGGTAATTAAAAAAATGACTTACCTTATTGGTAATTAGACATCTCTTTTCTAGACCTAGAGGTAATAATCTCTATTTTTTAAAGTGCAAATACAAAAAAGTGTAGTGTGAAATTCAATTTTTCTAAAATGAGAAATTACCATATAACTTTTGTATGCACAAAAATGTGTTCGTATATATATATATATTTTATATTTCTTTGATAGTAAAATAATTTGCAACTAGGCTGATTGCCACTTGCCTCAAAGGTATGGGATATTTACAAGTGAAATTGAAAGAATAAGAACAAAGTTTCACTTAGCATAAAGTGTATGGGTGTAAAATGTATTTTATCTTGTTACCAATTTGACAAAATGTACATACTTCCATAACTTTCCTTATCATCCCATTTGATAAAATATTCTAAAATCAACTTTTGCTAAAATCTAAAATCAGTAATTGATTTTAGCAAATGAGGAAGAAATCTTTACTAAAATTAAAGATTCTTCTGAGAGATAAAATAATTTTTTTTACCAAATGACTTCCTTATTTGCTAAAATCGACTGTTAATTCTAGCAAATGTTGATTTTAGCAGATTTCATCAAGTGAGAAACTCATCCTTATTCACACATTTCTTGATTAAAAAATGAGTTCACAATTATAATGCCAAAATTTTAAGGGTTAAAACAATATAGGCATCGATCATACAGAGTTGGTTTGTGGGTCCCACTTTGAAATAATTAAATTTTAAAATTTTGTCAAGAATTCCAAATACGCAAAAAATACATTGGTTAGTGTGATTTTAAACATTTGTTATAAAAAAATTAATAGTACTAAGCTGGAATCCATTTATCTTATAATAAGTATATGATTTGAATCAAATTATTTGATGTTCAATGAAGTTGAATTTTAAACTTAATTACTCTAAATTGATGTTCATATTTTTTCCTTTTAATGGATCTTTTACAAAAAAAAATTTATTGAAAAAAAAAAAAAAGATGTCGATATCAATTTTGGGGCGTAAAAATCACTCCCCCAAATACACACTTTTTTTTTTTACAAGTGATGTCCATCTCATGCTCTTAGATGTTCCATATTGTATTTCGGGATTGAGTCATCCCTACGTATAAATTAAGAATGATGAGTGAAAAAAGGGGAATTTTCACTTTGATCCCTTATACGTTTCTCGATTTGCACGTACATCCCTCGTACTTTTTTTTTAGGCATTTGCACCCCTTACAGAGATCCTAAATTTTTCTTAGGTCCGAACTTCGACTTTCCCGATCAAATTTCAATGATCTGATCCATCTAATGCGTTTGGAATGTGTTTTCATGGGTATCTACAAGGAATCGGCAAAAAAAAAAAAATGTCCGGGAAAAGTTTGATTCAAACATATACAAAAAATGCTTAATCCAAGCCCTTCGCGGTCTTTTTTTTTTGCCGATTTCTGCTAGGTCCCCTTGAGAACACGTTCCAAACATATTGAATGGATTGAATCATCGAAATTTGATCGGAAAAGTCGAAGTCCAAGCATAAGCAAAATTTGAAATCTCTGAGGTGTAAGTGCAAAAAAAAAGTACCAAGGGTGAAAGTGAAAATCGTGCAAAGTACAAGGAGTCAAAGTGCAAATTACCCCAAAAAAATACTCATTTTACTATTACAAACAACGAAGATCTAACCTTTAAAAAAGTACGACTGTTGGAAGAATCTAGATGGGCGAGGTACGAGAGGCGGTGATCTCACGCAATCTAGGTTTCGCCGCTATATATATCTAACGATGGGCGGCCGTTTCAGTAGCGGTTTTCAAAGGAATTGCTAGGTCAAGACGCTGATAAATTCACTCCCGTAGCGAGCGGGATCTTCCGATCTGGTTTGGCACGAGGTTAATCAGGTCTTGATCTTTAAATCTTCATGGCGATGAAGCAGATCTTTCTTCGGTATAACCTCTCTGCAATTATAGATAAAGCACGAAGTTATATGGTGCTTATTTTCTATATTTGATTCTTCGTTGAAGAGAGATTCTTACCTGAAGAAAGAAGTTCATGATCCGTCTACCTTTTGCATCCACGTGGCATTGCCACCCTAAGTTTTCGCCTATTGCAAACAAATTTCATACTCTTCTTTTCAAGGAGTTTTTCTTAGTCCTAGCGTGATTGATCATTCACGAGATTAGTCATAATTTCATTATGACTTGTCTCAAAAGAGTAGTAAGCTCCTTACTTGATGTTCTTGATCTATTGCTTTGGCAAGTTATTGTCTCTCAAACTAGCTAATCAGACGCGAGATCTTACCTGTGTGGCGATTCTTCCTTTTTCATCTCAATCGACATAGACGCCGATTTCAACTATTGTTTCTTCTCAAGGGCATGTTCTTACGCGTTATTCACACGTTCGTCATTGCAACCAATTTCTATCCAACTTGCACTTTTCAAGCATATCGATAAAGTTCATCCCTTAAAAGGTGAGTATTTCATAAAGAGTCGATTAGTCATCATATGTTTCATAGATGGACTAGAGATCTCCATTTCATTATTCTTTGTGAAACCATTCCTTTTTACCTTAATGAATTGACTTATTTACTCCGTTTCAAATTACTCCGTTTCAAATTGCTGGTCACTTTTGAGAATTTCAACTTTTTTAGCAGATATGCAATAACTGCATTCAAGAAAAATGTATTCATGTTAAACAGATTCATTAATTTTTTATAATGTCTTAATATTTCAATTTTTGGATGAAATGATTGTTGTTAAGTTTTGTTTTTTGTTTGATTTTAGCAACTGGGTTGCTCTAAAATCAACCATGATTTCAGCAAATGACATGTTAAAATCAAACAAAAAACTTAACCTCAATAAAATGGTTATTTTGGAAGATTGAATAAATTTTGTTTTCAATTTTCGACGAGGACTAACAATTTAGAATATCCAAAATAGTATGAGTGACTAGCAATTTAGAAAAGAGGGAGTATTTTTTATCATCACATCTTGGTTTTGATCAGCTTTGTTAACATTGTCATTTATAATGCATAATTCAGTTTATGATTTGATTAAAAAATAGTATGCAATCTTCTCCACAAGATCATTGATTCATAGTTTCTATTCCTACCTCCACATCGGATGATTAAGATGAAGTTCTATTATGGTATTTTCGGTATTTTTGATATTTTTAGCGGTATTTTTGGTATTCTCTTACAAGTCATTCTCCTTTCATACTTTAACTTATTTGACCTTTAGCGAAAACAACACACTTTTTGACTGTAGTGTGAAGATAGTATTTTTTTGTGAAAATTTAGTGTAAAATGCTGTTATTTTAAATTATAGGATATTTACTGTTCATACCAACTCTAAACACGTCTTTGTTCATCATTATTTTAATCATCCCAACACTTTCCATCCAATATTTGTCTACTATCCTTCTAGAGGCAATAATGTCCCTATAGAATTATTATTTGTTTGTTTTAATCTTTTTCCCATGTATTCGAATTCTGTCTATTATATTCTATTTATTTCGAATATTTTTTTCTCTCGGACCAAGAAAGCGGAACTGTTTGACGTTTGCATATTTGAACTCATTAAAGCCCGTGTCTTAACTACTTTCTATTTCTACTTTAAAATATAGGTTCTTGAGGTACTCCATATTTTTCTCCATATTTTGTACGAGATGAGATGTGTTGAGTAGCTTGACATGCATTGTCTGGCCCATCTTTTTGTAGCTTAAGCTTTTGTGACAATTGATAGCTTCACATGGTATTAGAGCTGAAGTTGGGAGAGCCCTTAGATCCAAGTCTTAGCGTTTTCATTTATTTTCCATTTGCATTGTGTTACCCCTTTCAGATTTTGTTTCGCTTTATATATCAAAATTGTATCTCGACATGCAAGGAATGATTGAACATGAGGTTGGATTGTGAATAACTTGATATACATTTTGGCCTATTTCCTAGTAACTTATACTTTTGGAACAATTTATATCTTGACAGGATGACATGCTCATCCTTCCGAATAGTGTAGATTGTAAAGGTTTATTTTATCGATGTGTAATGCCCGTTCGAATAGTGTAGATCTACCCCAATTAATTTGGGTTTAAGGCTCAATTCGAGTGGTTTCCACAATGATTCATTTTGTGTAAGAGGGACAAATAAAGCATTGACCATTCTCTTCTCATTATCTGGAGTCTTTGGGCGAAAGCGTGAGGGCAACCCAGATTTCGGAGTTTGAACTTGTAACGTAGATAAGGTGATGTCTTTGCTCGCGCATGCTGTGTACTCCGAGTGGTAACATTCCCTGTGAAGGACGATGAGAAGCAAAAATCCGTGTTGCATGGATATGAAAATTTGCAATTTGTATGCTTGAAGATATCCTTGCATCTTTAGCTAGTTTTTTGGGTTGGGTTCTATCCAAGACAGATAACAAGCCCCACGAAGAACTTATATGTTAAGCGAAAATTGATTGGGTGGCTATTGAGAAAGCCCTTGTTCTTGGAGCTTTATGATTTTTGTGTGCCTATGGAGATTTGGTTTGAGAAAATTGTTAGTTTATCGAAAAGAAATTTGATGGTTTAGGTAGGGATCATTACTGCCATTCCTCATCTTTAAGAGCATCTCCAACCTACCATCCATATCTCTATTTTTTTATCTTCAAATCTGCTTTTGAATCCTCTATTACACTTTTTAACATAGATTTCACCTTTATGAGGATGAATAGTGACACGAAATGTCCCATCAAAAAGTGTCCCATGGAATTAAGGGTTGAACACCTTTTTACCTCCCAATGTAGAAGTTGTCCTCCAAATGTGGAGGGTGGAGTCGTCCAACCATTCATTATGGATGGTTGGTGGGACACTTTGTGTTACTATTCATCTCCATATAGGTGAAATAGAGGGTAAAATGTGAAATAAAGGATGGGTTGGAGTTGTTCTCCTTCTCTATTTGACGAAATAGAGGTGGGCTGGAGATGCCCTAAGGGGTTCTAATTGCTCTCATTTGAGAGGGATTCCGTAGTTCTTAATTAATAGCATTGTTCAGGATCAAGATGACAACCAACCAAGAATAGTGAGAGAGGTAAACAATCACACCATTAAGAAACACATGGTGTATATGGTTCTCCATAGTGCCTTTGTTTGAAGAGCTATAACAATTCATCATGCATAGTAAGATTATAATGCCGTACTCTTCCACACCTTCCATCTAGTGCTCCCTCCTTATTTTTGGTCGCATCATCACATCTTCTCCCTATACCAGAATGCACCAAAAATTCAAATTTGGGCCTCTATTTTTGTAACGATCCGCCCCAGCTGACCTGCTAATTTTTAGCCTAACCGCGTGGCTCAAAAGGTTAGCCTTAAGTTATGTAGTATCTGGTGGACTTTGTTATGCATAATACATCACATGCAGTTCTCACATCTAGCAGATGTGGGACAACTCCTCCTTGAATGGGTTCTTACAATCCCGGAGTTGGAGAAAAGTGCTATGCATAATTAAGTGCTATATCATGGCTACGAGGGGCACAGGTTGCTGGGCCAATGCAACGAGGACATTGCATCCTAAGGTGGAGAAATTGTGAGAAACTAGAGGAGTTGTCCCACTTCGGCGAGATGCGGGAATTGCATGTGATATATAACAAAGTCTCACCAACTACTGTATGACTTGAGGTTTAACCTTTTAAGCAACGTGGTTAAGCTAAAAGTTAGCAGGTCAGTTGTGGCAGGTTGTTATAATTTTGGACCTTAATATGGGCTTTAAGCCAGGAGAGCATCCTAATGGGACAGAGGGTCGTAGACACGTTGTGGGTGTTGAATCTGGTTCACTTTTGGGTCTCGAGTTTGGATCTAGAACGGAGCCTCGTTTCCTACCTGGATTTGTAATGCAAAGAACCAATATTAGTGCTTGATTGGCTGTCGAAAGTAGGAAGATGTTTTGATGATTAAGTTTGTCCTTACTCAAGTAGGGGAAGTATAGAGTGCTTAGGCCCCGTTTAGATGCAAAGAAAGGATGGGAAAAGATGAAAAAGTTTACTTTCTCACAGGTGGATTGGAAATCCATGGCACATTATATCCAATATGTGGCTTCCATTTCCCTCTACGAAAGAGGCTGTTAAAGTATATCCTGTAAAAGATATGCACTTTGTTCTCTTCACATTTCTAAAAAAATTTCCAACAAAGATTCTTTCCCCATCTCTCATCTCTCCAATCATTAATCACATTTCTCTCTCTACTCATACCCTCTCCAATCATTATTCTCATTTCTCTCTCTATCTCTCTCCAATTACTACACCTCTCTCTAATTATTACTTTTTCCAAAAACTCATCCAAACACTATCTCAAAAATATTTCTCAAAATATTCTTCTCAAAACACTCAACCAAACAAAGTCACGGATTTTTACGTTGCAGGAAAGTTTTATTCTCCCGCCATTATTAGAGAGATGGAATTTAGCTTCAAGGGAAAGTTTTGTCCTCCCGCCATTCTCATTTTCTTTTGCGCCAATATTCTTTCTCCACCACCTTTATCTATCTTACTTCATACAAATCTCTATTTTTGCTCTATTTCTGCGGTAAATATAGGTAAGTAGTCCAGTAATTTTTTTTTGGTAGTATTTTTTTTTATCTTGTTATTAGTCTTAACTTTTGTTCGTACCAACTAATTAATCACTGTTGGTTAACATTGGTTTTGTTGTTTTATATTTATTTTCAGCTTCTATAATATCTATTTATTCTTTTTGGAGTACATTTTTGTCTTTATTCAAGTTTTTCGCATATCTAATCTAATAGTTTCGCGTTAAATTTTTTGTGGATTATTGGTTTGTCTCGAGTAGATTTTTTTTGCTTAGCGTCTTTATTCAAAATTTGAGTTTCGATCATAGTTTCGTACTTCTCCGATTTCTCTCGTCTAGACAAACGAATAGTCTACAAACATTTGACCTGCGACTAACAAATATAGCTATATATACTTTGAATAAAGATAAAAAATAAGCCTAATGGTTTATTTTAACCAAACTCGGCTTTTTTTTTTATGGTTTATTTTAGAGTTGCATGATGATTCAAAGTAACAATTCGTATGTATTAATTTTCAAAAAATATGGAGGCCAAATATTTAGTTTCTATTATTTTTTTTTATCTGAATTAGCTATTGAAAATTTGAAACAACGTAAAAGTAGTTTTTTGTTTGTTTCTTTTTCTTGGCAAATGAACAACTAAATTTCAGCTTTCTTAAATATTCCATTCGCCTAAAGAACACTCCGAGGTAAATAGATTTTCTTTTCCTTCACTTCAATTCATTTTCCCTAGTCTAACTTTCCTACAAAACATTTCTAACAATTGAATGGAGCCTTAGGTGAATAGTAACAACGTTCCTCTCCAAGGTCTGAGGTCGTACTTTATATAGTGACTTAGCTTATGCTCTTAAGCAAGTTTGTGTTGGGCACATGTCCTTACTACTTCTTGGAGTATGTTGTGGATGACGCCTCGATTACCACGGGACACACACATGGTCGAACTAAACCTCTAGGTTGTGCGAGAACTTTGTATTGATTTAGGTTAAATCTTCTCCAACTTGATTTGGCCTGACTTAGCTATACGGATCGAGGCGCTTGGGTTCAGGTGCGACAGGCACAAAGTTGTGGTGCCCAATGCGCACAGTTAAGCCGAAGCGCTTAGTCTCTTAGGCTATTGGGCCTTGTAGAGTTGACGGTTTGGCCCACTATAGGCTAGAATGCACCTAAGAGTCCTTATTTAAGACTTCAAGGTTAACAATAAATAATAGACACCAACTTCTGTAGTTGGCGATAACAGATCGGTTGGTTGTATTATTTTGCTTTGTTGTTGACGGGAAAGCCCTTGCTCTTTATAATTTTACTTTCACGATATGATATGCTTAGGAAGACTTGGTTTGAGGTACTTATTTTCCAAAGATGAGTTGAATCATTTAAAAAGGGATTGAAGTTGTTGTTCTTCTTTTGGGGTTCTTTATCTTGTCTCATATGAAAGTAGTTACACCTTTTCAATGCACGGTGTCATGTAAGAAGAGGACTATTTGATGTGCTGCAAGTACTAGGTTAAAGGAGAGGTAATCACAAAATTAGGAAACACAAGGTATATGTAGTAGATAGTGTGCATCTTTTGTTCACAAACAAAGAGATCAATTTACCTCTCCGTTCATGGATTATAAACCTGAACTCTCAAACTATTGCTTGCTCACTCATTGTTTTTGAATGTGTTCCCCATCCAAGCCACATCTTGTTTGCTTGTGAAAATTAATCAATGGAATGCAAGTTTAACAATTGTCAAAGTGCTAGGTGTTTGACATAGTGACCCTTCAAGACCAAGGATTACTAGGAAGCAAGTTTTTGAAACATTTTGGCTCAGTTGTTAGTGTGGATCGAGATATTGAAGATGGTGCAACATGTAGACCACAAGTTGGATGGGTTGACTGACAGAGTGCTTTGCGGCCTTTGGGCGGCGGTAAAATGAAGTCAAAACTCTATTGTATTGCTATAAGGCCAATTAAGTTATATATGCGACATGGAGTGGTAGGTTATTAAGAAACAACATGAGTAAGATGAACATAGCTCTAAAGATAATATTGAGTTTGTTGTGTGGTAAGACTTTGCGAGATAAATTAAACACGAAAACCTTTGTGGAATAGTAATGGTAGCACCGGTAGAAGATAAATGTGAGAAAGATTAAGGTGGTTTGAACATGTTTATCGTAGATCAGTAGATGCGGTTGTTAGAAGGAATTATATGTTTACGGTATAAGGTAGCACTTCTTACACGGTCTTGGGTAAAACTCGATCCTAAAACTAGCTCATGAAGTGAGGGTAATCTCACGCTTATATAATTTATATTATATTACCTTGGTACCTAGGCGATGCGGGACTTTGCTTCACACCCTCCCTCACATGCAGCGTGCTCACTTGGGAGCACCTACCGCATGCAGGCCAGAGACACGCCTCCTACCCATCTTTGATAGCATGTTACATGGTCTTGGGTAGAATTTAACCCAAAAGTTGACTCATGAAGTGAAGGTGCCCTCACGCTTATATATATTATATTACTATGGTACCTAGGCGACGTGGGACGTCGTTTCACATCACCAAGGGGAGGGATAGGCCAAAATTGATTTAGAGACAATAATTTGAAAGAACCTTGCTTTGTTGACTATCACGGAACACGTTGTCTTTGACAAAGCTCAATGTAGAAAATGAATTTATGCAACCAACCTCAATTGATTAGGATTTAAGTCTTGATCTGGAGTGGTTATCAGGTGTTCCTCCAAAATCAAGCAGTGGTGTATCTCTCCGTTTAGCGTTCGGGCAACGATATCATACGTATGAGGGCTGAGGGCTCAACAATGGATCAAGACCCCCCCGCCCAACAATTTTCATCTTGGCTAATATTCATAAATCATCTTGGCTAATATTCATAAATCATCTTGAGTAGAGCTTATAGATGTCATTAGGGCGAGTTTGATTTTAGCAAATGTTGATTTTATCAAATGGGAAACTCACCCTTAATCTATGACAATCCAATGTGGGCTTTAGTTCCACCTTGGTTACGAACCAAATGATCGTTCAATTTATAAGTAAACTCAAGGCTGCATGTACTCCCTCTGTCCCTTTTTCATTGTCGACATTTCCATTTTAGGCTGTCCCTTAATAAGTGTGTTTTGAAAAGTTTATGGATAAAAGTTTCTACAATTATTATTTTGCCCTTTTGAAAAGTTTGTGAGTAAAGAGCTAATGGTAAAGTGAAGGATAATTTGGGAAAGTGTAGGTACAAGTTGATGTGAAAGGTGTAAAGTGGAGGTAAAAGTTAATGTGAAACGTGTAATGATGATCTCTCTTTAATAAGTTCGATTTACGAAGCAACACTCTTAAAAAGGAATGGAGGGAGTAACATTTAAGGACTGCCTTGAGGACGAGTGGTTTAGGTGGGGGTGCGAGTCGTAACATGTGATATTAGAGCACAACCCCCAATATAAATGGTGGGGGGCACCTCTAGTATTATGATGTGTTGCAAAAACATAAGTGTCACACCATGGCTGCGAGGGAAAGGTTGTTGGGCCATTGCAACAAGGAAGTTGCATAATGAGGTTGGTTTATCGTGACAGCTCAATGTAGCCTTTGGTCCGAAATTGGTTAGGAATT
Organism: Vaccinium vitis-idaea; assembly: GCA_963854785.1. NCBI lineage: Eukaryota > Viridiplantae > Streptophyta > Magnoliopsida > Ericales > Ericaceae > Vaccinium > Vaccinium vitis-idaea. The sequence goes on along the minus strand of OY978221.1, from coordinate 37,622,698 downwards.
AAATTATGGCTTAACATCTAAATAAATCCGTCATGGCTCAATGGAATATCCCATTTGAGTCATAGCTTACGAAAGTAAGTGATTCACACCGAAAGATGTACGTGGATGGTTCTGCGGGTCGTGACATCAACCCTCCAATTCATCAACGTGAGAGAAGATGGATCATATCCTAGCACCAATTTAACTTGTCTTTGGAATCAACTTTGTCAACACAACCATTGTATTGCTTTTGCTATGAATATTCAACAATCGTATATCCCTTGAAGATGACCATTCTTGAATAATGTAATATAACACCTCTGTATGGTTTTTCTTGAACTATTTATCTGGCTTGCGGTGGAGTGTATTGCTCTATGGCTGTCAGCCTGTCACAAATCAACAAAACATTGTTCTGTACGAAACCAAGCTCATTAAGGCGTACCTTGGGTCAAATGGTTGCTTTTGCTATCCTGGTCAGTACCATACGATCTGATTTTGCAATAGAGCCATTGTATCTTGTAGACCTCAACCAATTAGGACTAGCAACAAACACAAATGCGGCAATTGGTAGGAGTGATGGTAGATGGTAGCATTAAGGGGAGGAGTATACCAAATTGAGTTTAAAAGTGGTAATTGGATAAGACCTAAGGCTTTGTTCGGATTGGAACTGGAGAATAATTTTTTGTTCTAAAAAAGAACTGTTGTGATTGGATGCAAACTGAAGAAGCAGCATGTGGGTCCATTTCGGTTGAATTTTGCGCAGAGAGACAGAGAGAGAGCAACGCTGTAGCAGTAGCATGCTCTGATAGCCTGTTTTGGACTGGGGGGCCCACTTGGGTTTTGCACAGAGAGAGAGTAGGAAAAGTGGGGGGGAGGGGGGGCCACTTGGATTTTGCAGTCAAAAGACTTTGAAAGGTGAGGAAAAGTCAATAAAATAGGCGGAAAAAGTCAATTTTTTAACTTTGTTTGAAAAGCTTATTTTTGAAAAGCTTTGGAAAAGCAATCCGAACAAGGCCTAAGTTTCTTGGATGTCATGGTACACGATGCTCTCGACACTAGATAGAATTCAACGGAGACACAGGATTCATATGGTTAATCCCAATTAGTTGGGGCTCAAGGCTCAGTTTGGTTTCGTAACAAACATCAATGCATATCCTGTCATCGGCCTACTATTCAGAAGTTTCATGCATTATCAAAATTGACACAGCCCATAGTATCTCTTGCAGCTACTGTAGCATTTTCTAATCAAGCACTATTCTATTATCACCAGTGCCAACACACTTATTTTGAAGACCCATTTATTGCCTTCTGATGTTCTTTCCCTTGAGATTGGAGTATGGCATTGATAAGCAGTTGAATTTCTCACGTGAAGTCAAAATGGTGGGATAGTTCTTAAATTTTTTCTTTTGACCAACAAAGACGAAGGTCTAATTCTCCACAAAAGTTAGAATCCCGCACCTGATTTATACTCAACTGAAGTAAAGTATCATGGGTTAGCTTAGCCTGATTGGTAATGATTGGTACACAACGTGACAAGTGCCTTAATCATCTAAGTATTACATACAGAAGAATATTTCTATTTTCTGGTTTAGGATAGAAATTACTGGTTGTTTCTTAATCAGACAGTTTTAGTTGCCTATAGTCGGTAAAAGAGGTATTGATCTTGTGATGTCCTTCAATTTAATGATGATTTTTATATTCTTGCACCGTATCGTATTCTTTGAGGTGATGTACGCTCATATGCTTGATGCAGCTATACACCGTTTGGTGAAACATCATGGACACACAAGTTGAAGGTCTGCTGCCTTTTAAAGTTGGACAATTGGCTGAGTCAAGATCCTTCCAGCCAGGGTTCCGTAGTGCATGGTTTCGATGCAAGGTATAACTGAAAGCTGCATGTAGTTTGGTAACTTGTTTTGTGATTAGTTATGCTATACCTCTCATCAACCAAGACACACGGATAAAGAAAAAGTAGAGGGGAAAAAAAAGGAGTTTTTTTTTTTTTCCCCATGTTATAAGCCAAACGAAACAAAATGAAACTTTTACCTTATTTCCTAAACTTTGTTTGTTAGTTTTCAGACTTCGGTGTAAATGCTTTGAAGTTTTTTTTCCCCAAAATAATAAGCACAAGCTCAAGTATCTAGGACTGTAACCTACTTTTTTTTTTGTGACGGAGAATTATAACTGGCCACCCAGTCACTCAATAGAAAGAATTTGAACAAACTGAAAACATGCGATCATCCGCAAACGACAAGCATAAAGTAAGCCAGACCTTGCAAGAATAGAACATGAGACCTCAAGGAACCTAACCCTTCTATTTCTGCCTCTTCAGTTATTATTTTTTTTAATTATAGTTGCAACTTGCAATCTTATTGGCATTTGTACTCTTTCTGATATTTTTGGCTATTTTTTCTTGTGGCTGGCTAAGATAATTGTGGTAAAAAATACAATTGGTATTGTAAGAAAATCTCTCCATCATCATTAAATCTGATGTGCGAAGTGTTGCAGCAAGTTCAAGATCTGACCAAGCAGAAGGAGAAATATATTATGTTCATCCTAGTCGTCTCCTACTCCTCCTTACTTTTCTTTGTATAAAATTGTCAGGGCTTGACATCACTCTTTGATGTGATTGTCCTTTCTTCCATATTCTCCTTGGTAGCACACCTTGTCCCCGCTAACTTTTTTATTCCTCATGATAGCTATTCCAGAAGATTGGAAACACTTATGCTGTCATGGGCTATATAGACTATATTTGTCCCAGAATTACAGCAGAATTGCTGAATTGGTGTTATTGCATGAAGCATGACTGTATGCTCAAGTGTCCGAGAGATGTCTTTGCCTGGGAATTTAGAAAAACTTCATCCTTTCTGCCATAAAAGTTGGTCGGTGTGTTGAACAGATTGACTTGCACTTACACCATTTGTGTACATTCTATCAGATAAAAGAGATCAGCTGCAAAAAAGGGAATATGGAGTTTGCCTTGGAATTCTATGACTTCCCTGACGATAGTAAGTGAACTTCGAGATGCTCAAGTTGTTGCTTCTGCTGTATTTTCTTTTAGCTTTTCCCAAGCTGTAACTAGTCATTCAAAATCATGATGTCATATTTTGCGACCTCCCATCTGTTGTATTTTCCTTTTACAACTGTTACATGACACTGTGATGAGATAATAAGCAGTAATATGACTGAATAGTTATATCACTGCGTTCATGTTACCACCATATAGTTGTAGAGGAGTAACCACGGTGGAATAAAGTTCTCTTTTGTAAATGTTCCAATGTTAATTTCAATACCTTCTTTTGGTGAAGTTGGCTATAGTGCACAAAAGGAACAAAGGGTTTGTAAATCAACGTGATGGTATGCAAAGATGTACTGGGATCTGAGACTATGAAAGTATTGAGGTGTGAGATTTGTTGGTTATTTGGGTGAGTGAAGAAAGTCGGTATGCGTCATTCGTGTCAGGTGTAGTATCGAGGTGTGGGATGTATTGGTTATTTGGGTGAGTGAAGAAAGTCGGTACGCGTCATTCGTGTCAGGTGTAGTATCGAGGTGTGGGATGTATTGGTTATTTGGGTGAGTGAAGAAAGTAGGTACGTTTTTCATTTGTGTCAGGCGTCTTTTATCTGAGAGACCTTTAGTTTAAACCTCCAAACCCTAAGTTCTTCAGTTTTTTCAAGTTGATTGCGCATGCTTGTGTCAATTTCATCTATAGTATGTGGTGCTGCAGCTGCTGGTACACCATCTCCATGTTGTCACAACCAATTGCAATGGAGCTTTGCCCGTTCCCATTTGTTATTTTGGCAACCCCTCTATCCTGATCTTGATAGGAGCGCTCATCCTTATTCTACCCTTGCAGGAGCGACCTCTTGAATCTCCTGTCGTGCAGTCACTTACCATTGATCTGCTATATGGTCCTTCAAGTGAGACAAATATGTCCTAGGATCTCACCTCCAAGGATCAAACCACCCGGATATCACCTTAAGATTCTATATCTTGGGATTGTAGCTTGAGGATCTCGCCTCAGGATCATTGGTCTTAGGATCTCCATCGAATGATGACACCACCTGGATCTTACCTCATCTCCTGTCTCGAAGTAAGATCCACGATGGATGATTCCCAGGTCTCCAACTTAGCTCTGTAATGACCTAGGGCGGAGGCAGAAATTAGGATGAGATCATCAGAGTGGTCTGGAGGCGAGCTGAGGGATCGCTAAGGTTGCTCAGTCCATCGCTGTATGATTGACATCGACCTTAACGGGTCATAGGATGAGAGAGGTTTTTACCAAGACACATGACACCTTCAAGGCATGTCTTACGTTGTCCTGCTATGATTAGATGGAAATGGTTTGCTTGTTGACCTCAAGAAAGTGGCTGGCAATATTCGGGAAATCCTCTGACCTCGTTTGATATTGTTGAATGAGAGATCCTTTAGTTGTCAGATCAAAGAGCTTAGGTCCACTATTCTAGGTGAGCATGTCTCTCTCTCTCTCTCTCCAGAATCCCCTAAACTCTTTCCTCTTCCAAATCCGTTGACCTGACCAAGCTTTAGCGCCAGCCTTTCTCAGAAGGACCACTTTGTCGACCTCACTTTACTGTTCTATCATCAGTCAATGTATAGACGATCAGTTCGAGTTTGAAGCCCAAACTCTGTGGTGCGAAAATATAATAGAAAAAGGCGTGAATGTTCTCAGTGAGCCTTGCATGAAAAACCACGAGGAGCGGGGGAACCCTTTCATTGCTATGAGGCTGTGGAATCATTTTTTGAAAAAGTTACCGAAAAAGAACACTTTCCTCATTTTCTTGAGTGGCCATCCTTCATTTTTTTGTTGCATTTTCCCATATCTAATGATCTATACAATATACTAAGCACGTGTACGACACTGGGCAGTACAGCACAATCTCTTTCTATTTTGTGAAAAAAATAAGAATCACAGAAAAATCCGCCATAGCTACTATCATTATCGTTCATCCCCCCATGTTCAAACTCTCTCTTAACAAGATTTTTATGTTTAATGTTGGATAATCGGTAAATAACCTGAAATTTTTTTCTTGTCGTGCATAGCACGGATACCGCGCTTGTAGAAAAATACTCCCTCCGTCCCAAAATGGGTGTCCATTTTTGAAATCCGTGCCATTTTCAATCGCTTATATCTTTGAATATCAATCTCCAAAAATATTCAATATGGATCTTGTTGGATAGTTCTCGACGAGTTTTATAATACAAAGTGTTCATAATTACGAAAAATATTATAAATTGAAAGATATAACAATCGAAAAATGGCACGGGTTTAAAAAATGGACATCCATTTTGGGACGGAGGGAGTACAAGAAGAGTATATTGAGGATGTATGTCCTGAGTTTTCTATGTTTACATTCACCTGTTCAGGTAAAGTAATCTCGTTTCTTCCTGAACGTCAATCCTCTAAATGTTCTGTAAGTTGATATTTTCTATATTAGTTTAATGTAAATTGGAAAATGAAATTGCATGGTTCATAAGTCGATTGCTTATATGCAGAGGCAAAATGGACCAGAATCTACCAAGTTCCCCAGATTGGTAGGAAGAGGGCAACGAAGGTTGAAAAGATGCTGATGGTGCGTCCCCAATATCCTCCTATCTGCAACGAAAGTGAAGTGGCTCATGCTAATACAATTTCAGAAGTGACGGTTGCCAGGAATGGTGTGTGGAATGTAGGGGATTTGGTGGATTGGTGGATGGATGGTTGTTATTGGTCTGGAAGAGTGACTCAAATATTGGGCGACGACAAGGTTCAGGTAATAATTTTTCAGCTTTTACTTCTTTGCAACTATCAACTTAACTAAGTTGAGTTTCTGTGGTTGACCGGCTTATAAGCCTTGTTGATGTGGTGTTTAACATTGATTTGAAGAGCCAATGATGTCTGGATAAAAAATGTCTCTGTTATTGGCCATTTGTCATCTTCCATTAATAAATAATATTTAAGGCTATGTTTCTACTTAAAATACCGTCTTGCCTTTGTAGTCAAAAGTGGGTGTTGTTTCCGCTAAATGGTATTTTAGTGATGTATGCGAGGAGAATGATTTGTGGGAAAAATATTAAAAATACCGTCTAAATTTCCGAAAATCCAAAAATACCATTGTCGAAACTCAGCCTTAGACAGTTAAAGCTTGTTTGTTTTTGTATCGCTAGATTGGTTGCTTGGTTTTGATGATTCAATTGATCAGTTTTGAGTGAAGCAAAGTCACAAATTGTCTGGATTAGAAATTAATGTGCCGTACTTAAGCATGAGGGGCGTGATGGCTCCTTCAACTAAGCAGCTAGCTGTTGGAGTTGAGTGTTACCAAAACTCTCTAGAACTAGGCAATTGTAACTTGGAATCATGGACGCATCACTAGGCTACTGAAGTGAAACTCGTTGGTTAGCTGGTGGTGTGTTAAATAGAAAACTTTTTTTTTTTTCAGCGTAAAGTGGAACGCTTTGGATCCTGAATGTTTTGGAGATGGAGACGGTGGATTTTTAGAGTTCCACTAATGGATTGAAGATAGTTTGGTATCTTTGAGAAATTGATGAGAATCCTATAATTGGTGTGATAAGAAGGGTCATTAACAGGATATTTGCTTTTGTACCCAAAAAAAACACAAACAAAGAGTACGCAATGGGCTTTCCCAGTGCTGTGGGGGGTTACAGAGCTTTTTTGTTGTATATGATATGGTTTGGTACGATGAACAAATAACTTTATGTGATTGTGGTGTTGAGATGGGGTTGGGGGTGTAGCGAAATAATTAGAAATTTAAGGGGTGCTGGAAGGTATACAGGAATTCAGTTGGGTTTACTTGCTAAGTTGATTTGGTCAGTAGTTGAGATCGTCCTTGACAATATGGACATCATAGACAAATCCCTGGCCAGCTGCATTTTCTTGTTGGCTAATTCTAGGGGAGAGTTAGGCTTTGGACGACCAATATCTATAGTTGGTTTCCCACTGCTTTCTTGTAATTAATATGCCTTCCTAGTATAACGACGTGTTATCCAAGGAACTTTGCAGTCTATTTTAACTTGCATTATTTTTGTCTTAATTTTTTTTCATTTTCTAGATTGAGTTGCCACCGCCTCCTATTGGTGAGGGTTCCTCTTATGAAGCTTTGTGCAATGATTTGCGTCCGTCTTTAGATTGGTCTCCAGAAAATGGTTGGAGTGTTCCTACTTCTCAGGTGCCCCTTGCTTCTCTCTGCCTACTTGTATCCATACTTTTTTCTTGTTCTTGAACCTGTATTCACAAGTTATGTTGATATTGTTATTTTGTTGCTTACTTTAATGCATATCTGGTTCTCCACAAGTATCTCACATTAGATAAGGCAACCTAAACGTTTTAGTCATGAAATCAGAAACTGGTTCAACGAGGGAACAACTCTTCCTGAGACCAGCTACGAAGATTTTACTATCCAAACATCAAATTGGACTAGAAATATCTAATGCTTTGCTCTTTTCTCCTCGCAAAAGACTTATCTTCAAAAATTTTGACTCCTTCGTCTGTCGGTTATTTTCATCTTTATTGATTTTTTAAATCAATATTAATTTTTAACTTTTTGGATATATGTAGTGTACCTCTATTTAAAAAGCAAAAAAAAAAAAGTTAAAATGTTAAACAAATAGACTAAAAACGAAAAAATACGCAACCCTATACAACTTTTTTAGCTAGAAAACTTTACTCGAAACTGACAACCAAATAAGGTGTAAGCTATCGAAAGTTTTCTTCATGCAGTCTCTGCCAGTATTCCGCATTATGCCCAAAGATGTAAGCGACAAGCCTTCTTTTACTTCTCCTATCAACACTACACCAAGAACATATGAGCTCCTACGAATGGGAAACACCTGAAAAGAAAATTTTAAGGGAGACATTTTCACAAGTTCACATTTCGTGCATTCATATATATCAATGAAAGACTCTTCATCTGACACACGATTAAAGCACTGAAAACTTTCACTAGACAGGTGACCTGATCTAGAAGGATGAAGGTGAAACTGAGAAGAGTTGTCATATAAACAAAAGAAGACAAGTAGTTGAAGTAGACTTGAAAGGAGGTGAAAGCTCTCTACAATGTATAAATGGTGAACTGGCCATGCTGAGCGATACAACTAACATTAGAAAACGAAACATTGTTAACCAAAATTAAACTGTTCACTAATACAAGTAGACTTAAGACATTATAGGGACATCCGGAAGGAATGATTAAGGGACGAAGTGGAAGAGTGAAACCTATAGAAATACATATATCAGGGATCCATTTGCTGTGTCGATCGTTTTAGGGGAGAAAGGAGGGATGCAATGCCTAAGAAGAGACAAATCAGATATCATATAATTGGAAGCACATCATCATATACCCGTGGTACATGAACCATGCAAAACTGATAATGTTGTGACCATGTCAAAAGCTTGTGACTAAGCTTCTTGATTGGCCGCAAAAGGCTGGGACTGCTTGAATACACATAAACAAAACATTACCCTGACAAACAATCAGCCAAATAAGGCTTCAAAGGTGTTTTGGAGGACTTGAGGTCTATATTGAAGATTGGGCTATGCTGACAGTGATCGCTCGCCGTAGTTGTAGGAAAAACTACAAGAAACTTTGATTGGTCTACTGAAGACGGATTCAGTCCAAAGTCCAAAAAGCCCAAACAGTGGTTGTCGAAGTTTGAAAATGCAAAATCAGTGATCGTTGAAGGTAATGGAAGCTTCAACGAGTGTTATCAGTGGTTGTATTGGAGGTAGCTTTCAGTGTTCCAGATATGAAATGGCTTCAAAACCGATCAAATAGGCCAAAAAGTCACCCATCAAAACTGCAACGGGCCTTTGCTTGCGTGTTAGGCTGAGGGAGGTTTGACGAAGGTCGTTGTGCGCCACGATATCATAGCAAGAGTTCTCAAAAGGACCACAATTCGAGAACAATCAAATGCTCTGATTCCCAAGATGCTCAAGGTTATAATGATTTTGTTAAAGCATCCAACTCAAAACCAATTAGCAATGAGTGGAGAGGCCGCCCAGGCTCATATACTAGCGTTGGAGGTTATAATTAACCAATGTGGGACAAACTCTAACACTCCCCCGCATGTCGGACCCCTGACCCGCACGTGAAGAGGTAAACAACGGATCCACCACATTGGTATCATAACGAAACATGGTGCAATTTTGGCACAAACAACGGGAAAATAACGAAAAAATTATTGTCTAAAATCCTCCGAAAGCCTTGCTCTAATACCATGTTAAAGCATCTAACTCAAAACCAATTAGCAATGAGTAGAGAGGACGCCCAGACTCGTATACTAGCTTTGGAGGTTATAATTAACCAATGTGGGACAAACTCTAGCAGATTTGAACTTGAGAAGACTCAAAACAGAGATAAATAATCACATTGCAAGGACAGGCCTATTATGTACGACGAATGAGGAAAGAAATTAAAGTGTCGTACTTTGTGACCTCAAAAGATGGCCTTCGATCGGGTTGGAATGATAAAAAAGGACGTTGGCAAAGTTACAATCATCCAGCTTGACTAAGAGTGATGCACCGAGAGGTAAGAGTGCTATTAGAGATTGAGATGATTGAGATAGATACATCCAGCAACGTCTGTGCGACTATTCCGTCTTATTGAGAAAGATATTGTATCTCATAGATTTTATATTACAAGTCTAATAATGGGGTTATATGTTGGCAAATCCGAATAAGCCTGAACAGACCTGATAGCCGATAGATTAAACTATTATTCAGATAATAATATATTACATTGTGTATACTACACTTTTGCTTATAGCACCCAGTATCTACCTATTTTAATTCCACGATTTGTCAATTGTGTTAAAGCATCCTACTCAAAATCAGTTGGCAACGAGTGGAGCAGGACCTTTCTACACACGCTATCTCACGAGCAGATTTTGGTTTAGAAGCCTTTAATCTCATTTGCTAGTTTTCAAAGTTATAATTGACTAATCTGGGACAAGCTCTAACACTTCCCACATGTGCGGCCTTCGACTTGCTTGTGGAGAGGTAACGAACGATCAATAAAAAGGAGAACAACGATGTTGAATACCTTGATATACAATGTTGGGCCCATTTCCTAACAGCTTAAGCTTCTGGGACTACTTGTAACTTAACATGGTATCAGAGCTCTTGGATGTGAGAGGTCCTGGGTTCAAGTCTCTCTGTTTGTATTTGTTCCCGGTTTGCATTTTGCTTCTCTCTCTCTCTCTCTCATATTCTATTTCACTATCTATAAAAAATTTCATATCTATGTGCAAGATGGGGTTGCACGTGAGGGAGGATGTTGAATAGCTTGATATTCATTGTTGGGCCCATTTCCTGACAGCTTAAGCTTTTGAGACTTCTAGTAACTTAACAAGCGAAACAAGCTTCGAGGCACAAACAAATGTGCAATCAATCAAGAGAGTTTGGTTCAGAAGCCTTCGAAAGCCTAACTCAATACAGTGTTGAAGTTTCCGACCCCAGTTAAATTGACAATGAGTGTAGAGGATGCCCTCGCGCATATACTATTATTGGAGTTGGTAACTAGCAAATGCTAGGTGAACTCTAACGGTTTGTAACTCGATTTTCACCGAATATGTAGGTTAGATGCTCTTTCAACATTTGAAGTCTCGCCCCTTCGGGGACATCCGATAAAATTGGAACATTTGAAGTCTCGAAATCAATCTTAAATCATAATGATTTTGTCCTGTTATTATTGATCTTCTTGCATTTGAACGTACAGGAAGGAGAACAAAACTATCAGCCTTGTGCTCGATTGATTATGCCATTGGATCAAGGTAAAGAAAACATCAGGCTTATTCGAGGATTACATTTTGAGGACATTTTCGTATTTTATTGTTGGTTAAGGGAAATTCTTGTTATTTCTTGAATGGTTGTGTTTGTTAAAAGCATCCAACTCAAAACCTATTGGGAGTGAGTGGAGAGGTAATTATTAGTCAACGTCGGACAAGCTTTAACAATCCAATACATGTGCAATCCTGACTCTCCTGATGAGGGGTAAATGAATGATCCATAACATAAGGATCACAAGGAAACAAGGTGCGGTCAAGGCACAAACAACAGGGCAATTAGTGAAGAGTTTTGTCCTCCGAAAGCTTAGTACTGATACTATGTTAAAACATCTAACTCAAAAACCAATTGGCAATGAGTGGACATGCCCTCCTATCTCATAATTAAACCTTTCTTATTACTTATCTTTTTCAACCCTAGGATCGTTTGTCTGTTAATAATTTCGAAATTAGTCATTTGTTTTATGGAGGCTTATTACTAAGAACTATGATGTGCTGCGACTGTGAGGTTTACAGTTTAAGTCATACTTAGAACATCTCCAACCAAGGATGTCAACAAATCCGAATTGGCATTTGAACCAACTCCAATTAAGATGTCAAATGCTTAGGTGTTATTTGACATATCCTCTATCATGTCAAATATGACATGTCAAATCTTCATTTTATAACTTTACTCTCTATAACTTGAAATTTAAGTAAAAACATACCTCAATAAGAAATTTGGCATATTGGTCGGAATGGGGAATTTAAAGATGTCAATTTCTTTTTGATACGCTTTAAAGATGTCAAATTTAACATGTCAATTTGCCATTTTTGAAGCCAAGTTTGGAGATCCTCTTATTGCGCTCCGTGACACCGTACAGACTGCAGCATTTTCAATTTCGTCAGAATTGAACCTATTCTGCTATCCATCTTTTGATGAAAAATTTATAAGATGTGGATTTATAACATTTTGGGTTTGCCAACACGGTTTACTTTTACCGTTTTGTTCATCTTCTTCAGTTTCTTAGACTTTTAAGTTATTGTTGCTGCAGGGCTTCCCATTGGTACAGTGGATGTTGGAATCCAAAATGTTGGGGCAGCTGGATTGATGCTTGATGATTCCTTTCTCTCTCCGATATCAACAAATACATTGCCACCTGTGGATAAATCAAAACAACCTATAGCGAAGGAGCCCACTAGACAACCTTTGAGCATTATTGCTATTCCCACGGAAGAAGTGCACAGGCCACAACCTAGGGCAGACTTGGACAGGAGGGATAGTGCTACTGGGAAAACAGGTTTGTCCCAAAGAATTGAAAATGTTGAAGAAGCACGGAACTCTTCTGGAGAAGACCAGTACTATTCTAATGGGTCCGCTAAGAAGATCAGAACCGGTGGAAATATTTCTTTAAATTCCATGAGATCTGACACAATAGAAGCCCCTATTATTGATTTGGAGGAACTTGTTAACAAAGTTAAGTGGCTCAAGGGCATCTTAGAATCCGGAGTTCCTTTTCCAAATGCTAGGAGGCCTCCATGGAAATTTGTGGAGCACCATGGATCATCCGCGCCAGAGTGAGTATCCAGTAAGTGCAAGATTTCTTTTGCCTTTTTGATGTGATTAGGATAAGTATTATCTCCAAGTGTATAAATATTGATCCAACATATCTTTCTTATATGTTAATGAGAAGATGCAATTGCTCTGTTGGTTCTTATTAGCTAGTTGTTCCTTAGAAGTTAGTGTATAATCAACTTGCAGAATAAGAAAATTTGTTGCTTCACCATTCTGTGTTTTAATTTTTTGGTGGTTACGTAGATTAAACAAATAAGTACCAGCATCTTAGCCAAACCATCTTAATTGTTCAATTGCTTAAATATAAGCAAGTAAGCTGGCGAACGAAACAAATGCAACAATGAATGCAATTCTTAAACCGTGTAGGTTGTTAAAGACAGGTTCTGACTTGGCTTGATGGCATGTGCAATCCGCACCTAGCCTTGTGTTGGTTTGGGTCATGAGAATTCGCCTCGCCGCGGGAACAAAAGGGGTCATACCTTCGACTGAGAGTACTAGTACCTTTTGTGCGAGAAACAAGAGTGAGTTGCAGGAGAATTGCAGACATGACCCAATCCAGGCTACAAATGTACTACCTCTCCCGGCCCTTTTAGCAGTAGCCTTGGGTACGACCATGGTGTTTAGCAAATTTGGAGGTTATACTGTTGCATTTAGCTTGTAGCATTATGTATGAGAACGGATGCTCGTTTGGTCAAATACCAGATTCGTTGTACAAATGAACTTCCTTTTTGCTATTTCTTCTCTAATGTGAGCTATTTCTTGCTTTAGCTATTGCCAGCTCTCGCGTAGTTGTAGTGTACCGCTTTTATAGTTTTCTTGATAAATTTACCTGATCTCTTCTGCCTTGGTATTAGTTTGATATTTTCTCATGCTCGCCCACATTTGATTAGTTCCTGCCATCTTCAAATTGCCGAGGAAGGGAGAAATGAATGCTCTTTCATTGCTAATTAGATACTGCCGAATTTCTTGCCTCACGTTTAGGATATGCTTTACAGAGTTTTTTCTCCGGAAGACCAACATGTGCTTCCCTCCCAACTGTCTGAGATACTTGCAAATCAATACTGCATATCGAATGAATTACCTTGCATAAAAACACAGACCTTTCAGTCTGTGTTCTTTGCGAAAATTCTGATATTGGGAGACTATTTCTTAATCATTTAGATTGTATCCAGGGATAATAGTGTGCACTTCATCTGGGCCATGCTTTCTTGTTTTCATATCTGAAATGCTTGAGATAAGTGCCCATATTTGACAACATGCTGATAACATAGTCTGCCTGTTTTGCTTGATCGAAATCCTGCTTTTTCTGGATCATTTGAGGCTGTTATTCCTAAATAATCCTCATTTTGCTGCTGTTCTCCTCGGTGATTTTGTTTTGGAGCATGACTTAATGGTTTTTCAACCGAAATGAAAAAAAGGGTGGGAGGGGGCAGCCAGCGTAGCAATCCCCTTGGGAGTGACCATAGGGGGCTCCCGACTCTCTAGTGGAATGTCCAGTTTGAGCTATAGCTACTGTCCGTTAGTAGGGATGGCAACGGGGCGGATTGGAGCACAACCCAAACCGAACCGCAAGACCATAACACTGCCTTGAATCCGCCCCGAAAACAGAACGGGTTGAGAAACCATGTTCCGTGGCTGAACCAAATGGGGTTCGGGTTTGCCCCGAACCGAATGGGTACCCGATTATCTGAGATAGACAGAGAAACATCCATAAAAGAACAGTTCTACGGAGGAAGAAGATCGAACAATCGATTAGTGGATATATAGATAAAGCAACATACAACAAACTGATAGACTACATAGGAGAATTAAAATGAAATACAGTCACCTTTGATTCTTTGAATAGGTAAAGTTCTGCAGATCAACGAATATTTCACTGCAGGAATCTCTACAGTCTACTGAATAAAATGCAACCCGCTTTGACAGCTTTGACAACTTGCGGCATTTCTCATTAATCGATTTCTGAGAGAGAGAGAGAGAGAGAGAGAGAGAGAGAGAGAGAGAGAGAGAGAGAGAGAGATTTACGGGCACCGGATTCAGAGGAGTGGCGGTCGCCGTCGATCTATGGAGGTCGGAGGAAGAAGAAACGAAGAAGTCTGTCTCTCGCCTCTCGCCTCTCACAAAATGTTTGCATCAGTGAGAAAAAAGCCCTAACTGGAAAACCTTATATATATGTAATATGTATATATAATATAATGGGTTCCTCTGTAATTAACTAATTTCGGTTCGGTTCGGTTCGGTTTCCCCTCCATCAAAACCACACCTGCACCCATGGCGAAAAAATCGGTTACGGTTCGAGGAAAAAAAGCAGTTTCGGTTCGGTTACCCATCGGTTCGGTCGATATTGCCATCCCTATCCGTTAGTACAGGCCACATCTTCTGTATTTGATTTTCCAAATTCTAGAACTATTGCAGTTGTTGGAAGACTGGTGAGAGTTGCTGGTTATTGCAATTACCTTTCTCTTGACAATAGTGCTATATAGTAGGCTTGTCAACGGTCCGGATCCGATAAGCTTGGATCCGAATTCGGATCCGATAAGCACAAATATGAAAACGTTAATCCGGATCCGGATCCGAATTTCGGATATCAAATCTGAAAATCCGAATCTGACTCCGATAATTTAATTTTTTTTATCCTTTCCAGTTAGCTTGCTTGTGGCTTTTCCAATTTGCATGCTTACGGCTCGGATTCGATCCGGATCGGACCCGACATTTATTAGAATTTTCGGTTCCGGTTAATCGGATTATTAGATCTGAAATACCGGATTCGGATCCGGATTTTTCGGATCGGATCCGGATTGAATTCGATTCGTTGACAAGCCTACTATACAGTTATGAATTTAACTTGATCTGTCAATAGCATCAGTTGCTGGTCTACTCCGAATAGTACTCGATCAAACGAATCAAGATCTTTTCATGGAAGGTTTTTGATGTATTTCTTAATGTGAAGTGAAACCGAATTCATTGCATTCTCATTTAACGATTCAATTTGTTCATTTTATATGCCTCGATTTGCTTTTTGGTCATGCAAAATAAATCATGTTGGTCAGTCACCAAAAGGTTCGACACAATGACTCGAATAGCTATGATTCAATCAAGCCTTTTGGTGATGGACCGCTTGGCACAATTGTAGCCGAATTTTTTTATCTTAAGCAAATGATTGGAAATTTTGACATTAAAATTATGGGGAAACTCCATTTTACTCCCTTGAGGTTTATGGTCTGTGCGGATTGTCTCCCTAACTTTTGCACTTGACCACGTAAACCCATGTAATTTGTGGATTAATATGAAACTGTCAAAATTTACGTTTTACTGTAATTGTTTCGAGTTGCACCTGCCAGTATTGAGATTGGCTTGCAACCCGATTATCTTTTGGGCCGAAAATACCCTTTCAAATTTTTTTGTTTTTGATCGGAAAAAGTTATTATAGTTAAATTACCAAAATGTTAATTTTATTATCATCATCTTACTCATGAATGTGTTTGCTAACCCACTTGATCATATCTGCCTTGTCACAACCCGCTGCCTCCTTAATTTCCTTCTCTCTGGTCCAATAATTTGGATCAGTGAATCCTATAGTGCGGAGCCCCACTACAACCATGTAGTGCTGCATAATCGACGGCTCGGGATTTCATCTCGGTAATGGGCGGTTCGGATCATGTAAGTGCCGAGATGAGATCAGAACTATTGATTGCTCGATCATGGCTCAGATGTCGCACTACGACCCTGTAGAATAGATTTAATTTTTCTTCCATCTCTCTCTGAGTTAAAAATTTGTTGGACAAAATTGCTGATTGGGAAATGTGATCCTAAGGAAATTGCAGTGCTGTACTGCATTCCAATTCATCATTTTTTGTTCAAATATTTCTTTCAGTTGTAGCCAAGATACGAGTTTTTTTTTTTTTATCAGTCGATAGAAGGTTTCCAAAGGTGGGGAGACGCAATGGTGTCTGTTGTAGCTGCAATGGTGTCGTGCAGGAAAAAGTATTCAATGTTCTTGGGGCATCGTCCCGTGGTACTCTGCTGGAAAAAGTATTCAATGATCGTTGTGTGGTGGGGGGCCTAAGGGGCAATATAGAGTACGCTAAATACTATGTCGTCGTGCAAGCCATTAAAGAAGAGGATGAAACATGGACCATAATAGCCATGTGTGGAGCAGGTTGTGGCCCAAACAAATAAACATGGACGATAATACCCTTCAGTTGTTTTTACCCAAAAAAGAGACTTCAGTTGAAAACGAGGGCAGAAGGGGTAGCCTGTGGTGGAATTACATCTGCCCATACATATTGTTAGGTTAGATTTCTAACCTAGTTATTGTTACGTTACTCTCTTCAAATAAATGCGATGTTGTCACTTGTACGATGAAAATCAAAGTGAATTTTTTTTTTCTAAAATAAAATATTCTTAGAATTCTCCGTTGATACGACGTGTTGTTTTTTAGGGAACCGGGGACCCTGTAGTGAGTGCCCCCGGTTCCCTGAAAAACTCTTCCACGTAAGAGACTATTCTTACATGGAAGATAGGGCTGCACACGGGTCGGGTTTGGGTCGGGTTTCACCCGACCGGACTTGGTCGGGTTTATCAGAACACCACCCGACCCCGACCGAATATATAGTCGGGTGAGATCGAATCGGGTGACGGTTTGGTCGGGTCGGATTAATCGGGTTGGTCGGGTGGACAATGCCATCAACAAACCCACTAATAAAAAAGAAATCAACCAACCCAGGTAACATCAAAAGTTCATAACCCAGAAATTATCGAACCAGAAATCATCAAACATCAAACATCAAACCCAGAAATCGTCGGAACCAACTTACGTGTTTTCTTCAACATCAGATTCAGATCGAAGGAATGGATCTAAAATAATAGCTAGTACTAGAGAGACGAAAAGAGAGAGAGAAGACAGCCCACCAAACGTCGCCACCGTCGCCACGGCCGGAGAGAGAGAGAGAAAGAGAGAGAGAAAGAGAGAGAGGGAGATGGGGGAGTTGGACGTTGGCAGATGAGGGGAGAGAGATTGTGTTAACCAAAAAATCTGATGAGAAAAATCCGGGTAAGAGGATTAGTATTCTTGGAACAAAAAATCTACGTGCACGGACGAATTGTGCACGTATTGTGCACGTACACACATGGGGCCCCACTCCGGGTCCCAAAAAAATTCTAAAAAAATACTATAAATTTTAAAATATTATTTTAGGGAGCCCCGTAAAAAATCAGCTCAATTGGCTGTCGGCAAGTATGTTTTCTAGATTCGCAGGGATGAAACAGCAGATTCGTCCCTGCAAATTTAGAAAACATACTTGCCGACATCCAATTGAGCTGATTTTTTACGGGGCCCCCTAAAATAATATTTTAAAATTTATGGTATTTTTTTAGAATTTTTTTAGGGCCCTCAGTAGGGCCCCCATGTGGTGTACGTGCATGATCCGTGCACATTTGTGCGTACACGTAGTCGGGTTCGGGTTCAATGGAATATGAGGGGAGAGAGAGTGAGACTTTTCAGATCTGTACGCATCAGAATCTAAAGGGACCACACGTTAAATATTAAATAAAGAGTAATAAGACTTGAACGGTCGGTTTGGGTTTACCCGAACTTTTTTACTTCTACCCGAGACCCGACCGAAACATAGTAAATTTCCCAGATCTGGACCCGAGCCCGACCGAATGTCCCTGTCGGGCGGGTGAATTTGGCCATTTTTCGGGTCGGGTCGGACGGGTCGGGTAAGTGTGCAGCCCTAATGGAAGAGTTTATTTTAAATCTAGACCATTGATTATTGCATCGAACGACCACCGTTGCTCACTACACCCTATAGTGAGTTTGGCTCACTACAGGGCCCCCGATTCCGTTTTTTAATTGGTTATTTCTTGTCTAGCTAGTAGTTCGAGTAATTATTTAATGGTTTTGGAGCACTATTACGTGATATTCCAATATTCTCCTCCGCCAAACTCATTCTTCTAAGATTCATACACTTAGTACTGAGCCCGGCTCACATGTATGGCAGAGGAGAGTGTTAGGACACCATGTTGCGGTGACCAAGACTACTAATATTTTTGTAGTTCTAAATTGTCCATAACCTTTTGCCCCAATAGGCAAAGGCCAGATATAGTTTTTCTCAGTTCAAAAAAAAAAAAAAAAATTGATATGGTTTTACCCTCACTTGTTCGTCCTTGGTTAAAATGTGGTTTTACTCTTTTTTCCCAGCTGAAAAGGATGGAGGAGGGGCAGCTACGCGTAGGAGACTAGGAGTCCCACTTTGAGCGCAATGGTGGAACCAGGAATCACCAAATTCATATAATATTTTTTTATAAGAGCTAACTCATATGAATTTTTTTAAGACTAAAATATTTTACATATGAATCTTTAGTTTTTTTTCCCCTTTCAATTGGGCTAAAGCCCACCCCACTATACGAGTAGATCCGCCCTTGTTTGAGCGTGGTCATAGACATTTCAGACTCCGGCGTGGGCCTACCACAAACTTTAAAACAATCACTTGAATACCACTCTTCTTGTATGTTTTTGAAGCAAAAACACTAAATTATACTCTTATAAGTGGTTTTCTATAAATTGATGGGCTATCTCGCATAAATTAAATTTCACAAACCAATATTTAATGAATACTAGACAACTTTTTGAGGGCTCAACTTTTAATAATTTTATGGAGTTCAAGGGGAAAGAATTTACTCGTTTTTTTTATTATTAAAAGTCTGGCACTGAAATTTGCCAAACAAATTTACTGGTTTACATACAAAACATATAAAGTGAAATAGTGACAGACCGTCCAAATTACATTAAATTATAAATTGTCCATTCATACCCTTATTCAGGAAAAAATTTCAGTGCCTAGCGGGCACAACCACGTGGTGTAAAGCTTGCTTCTCAGCCATGTAAAAGTATTTTAGACGGCCCAGATTTCTCTCCTCTTTCTCTCTAAAATCTGGACTGTCCAAAACACTTTTGAATAGCTGAGATGTGCGCTTGAGTACCATGTAGCCAGTACTCGCTCGACACTGAAAAATTTCTCCCTTATTCTTTAATTTGGTGAATCAAGGCATATGTTTTCAGTTAAATATTTAGGCCTATCGGAGAGGTCCTAATGACGTGGATCTCATCCGTTGGATACATTTTTTGGCTTTTTTTTTTTTTTTTTTTTTTTTCTGGTTCCGAATTTTGTCAACAAGTGGGACCCATAAGTATTATTCAAACTGCAGATTTACATCTACCGTTATATATATGCAAATGGTGGGGTACATGAAACTTTTCTTGGACATTTTCGGAGACATTTTTCTGCACTCTACTACTCCTCTTATAATAATAATAATAATAATAATAATAATAATAATAATAATAATAATATTATTATTATTATTATTATTATTATTATTATTATTATTATTATTATTATTTATTCAATATCCTAAGCAAATGTGTTTGAGCCCCACAAGCCTCCAAACCTTCATTCCCAATTTTCTAGAATTTTTATTTTTTTTAAATGTCTCAAATTCTTTTTCCCCTCTTACTCTTCCATGTGTCACATGACTCTCACCCCATCTCTTAACTTCCCTATTTTCTCTCCCCACTTCCATTTGTATCTCTTTTTTTATTTTATTTTTCTACTTTCACAACCCTAACAATTGATTGGAACTGCTATGAGTTTATTACGAGATTTAATTATTTTTAACTAGCATTGCGCCAGTTGATGCATAGAACAACATGAAAAAAAAAATTATATTAATGTAC
This sequence comes from Vaccinium vitis-idaea, assembly GCA_963854785.1. Classification (NCBI taxonomy): domain Eukaryota; kingdom Viridiplantae; phylum Streptophyta; class Magnoliopsida; order Ericales; family Ericaceae; genus Vaccinium; species Vaccinium vitis-idaea. Next base: position 37,602,629 of record OY978221.1, on the reverse strand, counting down.
TTTTCGTTTCCCGTGCATAGAAGAGGTAGAATGCTAGTATAGTATGTGTCGGAAAATTAACCTGTTCTGGTAGGTTTCCGAATATTCCCTAAAGTTAGTCCAACAAGAAAATATGCCTACGTTAGATATAAATGTCAACCCCGAAATTAAAAAAATCAGAGAGGAAAAAATAAAAACTACAAAAGAAGGCAACAAAAAGTCAAAAATTCTGCCAAACATAGTGGTTGCAAAGAAGACCGGTGGATAGGTTCTTCCTGGCTTGATTAAAATGTGGTACCGATGTTGAGATGTTTGAGAGGGTTCATTGCATTGTCTGATAAAGCTACAGCACATAATGCCAAATATGTATACTACAACCTCACGTTTCTTTTTGGCTAGATATTTATCTTTGCAAATAAAAGATTTTTATTTTTTGTGTTCCTGAAAAGGAAAAAGGACAAAAACCTGGTCAGCCCAACAAAACTATGAATATGCATGAATATTTCATTTCCAACATTTGTGCTATAAAATTTCTTCAAAAAAGTACTTGGTTTAGTACACATAAAATTAAGAAATCCCTTGTGTGCATTACATTTTAATTAATCACCTTTAAATACATAACCAACACAAATCCCTTCCACACAAACTTGCTGCTAATCTTTGGCTTTTTACCTATCTATTGACAAATTAATTTCGTCTCCCCATCTGACATTTTAGCTAGGAAATATAAACTCCATACGTATATAATTTTTTCTTACGATACACAAGAGATTTTTTTTAACAGACAATATACATGATAATCTACTTTCAAAAATGTTTGTGGCTATTACTTCTCCGAGTTGCAGGTTCAACTTTTAAATAGTTTTAATACAACAAAACAAAAGAACAAAAATAGAACCCATCGAGTCCCCGATCATTGGGGATATGGTGGGGATCGATGATTGGAAACAAATCTTACCTTTGACAATATACACGAAGAAGCTTCTCTCAGAATACCACTGAAACAGTGGCCCCCCTAAACCTCCAAAAACCGAAAAGCTATGAGACGTTTTGCTGCAGAACTATGCCCCCAAATCAAAGCAAAAAGGCATCAGAGAGGGCAAACCTAGAGACTCAAATCGATTTCTGTGCTCATTACCATGCTTCCTTCATTCATAATCACAACGGAAAATTCGTGAGACTACTGAAGGCTCGCCCGATCATTAATTTTCGTCGATGTGCACATAAGCTACTCTGGACACCCGGACATAAATATAATTTTTTGTCCCCCTATATATGTATAGACCCAAACGCATGCTATTGGAAAGACACATACACAAAAGTGTAGAGAAGAGGGAGAGAAAGGAGACAACCAATGGATAACACTCTCCCTCTACACCTCTACCGTGTCCACAAATCATCTTCCATCATAAACAGATCACACACTCTCCTCCATTCCTTAGCTCTAATGGCTCTGATTTACTACAGACTGGATTTTTTCTTCCAACCCACCAAAACTAGAAACACTCCAATGACCTTTTCATGGTTTTTAATCTTCACTTGTGAACTCATACTGTCTTTCATCTGGTTACTGGGCCAAGCTTATCGGTTCCGGCCCGTTTCCCGGACCGCCTTCCCGGAAAGGTTGCCGGGAGATGTAGAGCTCCCGGCCGTTGATGTTCTCATATGCACTGCGGATCCGACTAAAGAGCCTACTTTGGAGGTGAGGATGTTAAAATGTTTTATGAAATCGCAATATATATGTTTTGGTAATCTTAGAAACCCAGAGGTTGTCTGGGAGTCTCATTTTTGGATTAGTCGTGGTGCGTTTTTCAAATATGGGTGTTTGAGAGCCACTTACAATATTCATTCGAGTAATGCTATAATGCGCACCCTCTAAAAATTACTCAATATGAGATTTTGTGGCTGGAGATACGAAATGCATATGGTATGCACACTCATATGAATAGTCACAAAATCTCATATATTTTCAGAAAATCTCATATTTGGAGCCACACAATCATATTGGATCCATGCGGACTTTGCTACAGTGAGTGCGGACTTGTGCGGACCTCATATTTGGAGCCACAAAATCTCATATATTTCCAAAAAATCTCATATTTGGTGCCACAAAATATGATATTTTGAGTCACAAAATCTCATATTTGGCGCCACAAAATCTCATATTTTGGAGCCACAAAATCTCATATTTGGTACCACAAAATCTCATATTTTGAGTCACAAAATCACATATTTGGTGCCACAAAATCTCATATTTGGTGCCACAAAATCTCATATTTGGAGCCACAAAATCTCATATAGTCAATGGTCAAAGGTGGCACAAATCCCCACACGTCATACGTGGCGCAATCTTGGCCGTCCATCCGTATGGGGTGCATACCGTATGCCATATCATATTTGGAGCCACAAAATCTCATATTTGGTGCCACAAAATCTCATATTATCTCATATTTGGTGCCACAAAACTCATATTTGAAGCCACAAAATCTCATATGGGAGGGTGTACATTGTAGCATTCTTCTATTCATTCTGTCAAAATACATTTTACAAAATACATTGGATTATATTTTTGCACATAAAATTCTTTAGTAAAGATTAATTGTGCACATATTATTCAAACACTTTTTAAATTCTGATTATAATTGACCCCCAAACCTCTATTTCCACTACAGAAGAATAAGCTAAAAAGATGATTATTTCTAATTTTAAATAATTTATATTATAGCAAAATTATTTTGAACATAGTAGCCAGAAACTCTTGGAGATGTAATTGTCTAACCCGACTGGGTAATTTATGGGTACCCCCGCCCCCGGCCCTATCGGGTATCGGGTTTACTCGCCCCGCCTCTATTTTTTTTTTCACATATTAGTTAAGTATATTTTAAACTCCAATTAATGAGTACAAATAATAAAAGTTCACAAAACAACTTTTACAACTTAACTAAAATCTACTATCTAATGTTGTATTTTAGTTGAAAAGTAAAATTATAAGAATAAAAATAAAATTTGATGCATATAAGTGAGAAAATATAATTTGATATATATGGTTAAGCTTCACATCCGGACTTTTCATTTCCGGACCTCATGATCCAAACATTTTTTTGACGATCCGATCCGTCCAATGTGTTCAGAAGGTGTTTTCAAAGGTCCACGCGGGAAATCTTCAAAAAAAAATACCGGGAAGGGCTTGATCCAAGCAGTTTTCGCAAAAAATGTAATTTTCCAAAAATAATTTGCAACACAAAAAAAACCCATTTTTTTCTTATTTCCGGGAGTGTGGATAAAAAGATTTCCGTATACATATAAGAGTATATAAATATAGTTATACATATATATGTAATTTTATCTTTCTCCAAAAGATAAAATTACCCGGTCGGGTTATTATTGTGACGCGATTATGCAATTTTATCTTTCTCCAAAAGACATTCTCATGACTTGAACATGTGCTACGAAGCTGTAGACTATTGTCATATTTCAGGCCTCTTTTAAAATAAAAAAAACTATTTCAAATAAAAATTCTGACTTTCTATTTGGAGATGTAATTGTCTGATCTACTTGACAATTTCAAATCTACATTAAAACGTTAAATGCACCACTTGAATGTTGAGATAGGATTTAATTATATGTCTCGTGTTTTGACAATTTCAAGATTGCTCCAGATTTGAATTTAGCATGATACCACAATTTTGGTCATTAGTGCTTGTCACCTTTATATGTCTTTCATCTTATGGTCTAAGTTCCTATATTCTCCTTTCAGCTTCAAGTTAACTATGAGCAAAAAACCACAATCACATTTTACTCTGTATCATTTCCGCACTATACATTTATGTGGAGTCTTTACACCTAGTTGTAGGGGTCAAGGGTGTGTGTTGTGCAGAGGTTATGGGACCCACCTTAGGTCCCGTTGTTTTATTCGAACCGTTGATTTTGTTCGTCTTGTTGAGTATGTAATCCACATAAAATTTTAGGTTTATAGAACATCGATAACTACGTTTTTAGATTGCATTTTTCTTGGATATGAAACAGTTAAAGAAATAATTGCAGGTGGTTTACGAAACTATAAGTTAAATGGTACCTATCAAATGGTTACAGATGTTCGATTAACTTGAATTTTTATATGGACTACGTAGTCATGGAGAAGAACAAAATAAACGGTTTGGATAAAAAACAGGACTCGGGGTGGGCCCCAACAAAAAAAAAAAAAAAAAAATTCAAGCAAAGTAACGGATTTTTGAAACCAACTCGATTGCCCTAGCCAATGGCTTATGGACCTAGTGGCATCCTCCCGCTCTCTTAAGTAAAGAGATTCGGAGTTCAATTCCCCACCCCCACATAGTATATAGTAGTGCCTTTTATGACAAAATTTTACTAGATTGCCCTAATCCATCAATGTCTCTAACTTGGGTTTCAACATCAAGAGGTAGACTTATGGAATTGATATACTCCCTCCGTCCGGATTTGTTGGTCCATTTTGGAGATTCTAACTTTTTTTTCCATTACCTTTTGAGTTTGTTAATTTCTTATTTCATCATCAATCCCTCCATTTAATACTCCCTCCATTCCAATTTGATAGTTCACTACGAAACTACGTGTAATTTTCAAACTAAAAACCTGGTCAGCCCAACAAAACTATGAATATGCCTATTCCTCACACAAAACTGTTTTTGTGTTCCTGACTATGCATGAATATTTCATTTCCAACACTTGTGCTATAAAATTTCTTCAAAAAAGTACTTGGTTTAGTACACATAAAAGAAATCCCTTGTGTGCATTACATTTTAATCACCTTTAAATACATAACCAACACAAATCCCTTCCGCACAAATTTGCTAATCTTTGGCTTTTTACCTATCTATTGACAAATTAATTTCGTCTCCCCATCTGACATTTTAGCTAGGAAATGCTCCTAATTAATACACACAAATGATTCTTCTCTTTCTCAAAAGCTAAGAAGCATTTGAGACTTCCTAGCAGTTGCGAAACATTTTAGTTCACCTTGTTGCATTCTCTTATTCAGCTAGGAATATTTCTCTGCCTATTTAGCTTTCATTTGATTACCTAAGCAATACCTTCCATTTTATAAGCTTAAAACAAATCGTTTTCCAAAGCTCTAACCCAAACCTTTAAGAAAACAGCGCACGGGCATAAAACTCGTGCAACGCACGAGGCCCCACCTAGTGCTAATATATAAACTCCGTACGTATATAATTTTTTCTTACGATACACAAGATCTTTTTTTTTTAACAGACAATATACATGATAATCTACTTTCAAAAATGTTTGTGGCTATAATTACTTCTCCGAGTTGAAGGTTCAACTTTTAAATAGTTTTAATACAACAAAAACAGAACCCATCGAGTCCCCGATATTGGGGGTATGGCGGGGATGATTGGAAACAAATCTTACCTTTGACAATATACACGAAGAGACTGCTCTCAGAATACCACTGAAATAGTGGCCCCCCTAAACCTCCAAGAACCGAAGAGCTATGAGCCGTTTTGCCGCAGAACTATGCCCCCAAATCAAAGCAAAAAGGCATCAGTGAGGGCAGCCTAGAGACCCAAATCAATTTTTGTGCTCATTACATGCCTTCATTCATAATTAACCACAACGGAAAATTCGTGAGACTACTGAAGGCTTGCCCGATCATTAATTTTCGTCGATGTGCACATAAGTTACTCTGGACACCCAGACGTAAATATAATTTTTTGTCCCCCTATATATGATATAATTTTTTGTCCACCCATATGTGTATAGACCCAAACGCATGCTATTGGAAAGACATACACACAAAAGTGTAGAGAAGAGGGAGAGAGAGGAGACAACCAATGGATAAAACTCTCCCTCTACACCTCTACCATGTCCACAAATCATCTTCCATCATAAACAGATCACACACTCTCCTCCATTCCTTAGCTCTAATGGCTCTGATTTACTACAGACTGGATTTTTTCTTCCAACCCACCAAAACTAGAAGCACTCCAATGACCTTTTCATGGTTTTTAATCTTCACTTGTGAACTCATACGAAAAATTGTGACACTTTGTTATATGATTCAACAGGTGATGAACACAGTTATATCAGCAATGGCACTATACTACCCACCCGATAAGCTCCACGTGTACTTATCAGATGATGGGGGTTGTTCTGTGACTTTGGAAGCCATGAAGGAGGCTTGGAGATTTGCAAAGGGATATTGGGTGCCCTTTTGTAGGGCATATGGTGTTAAAACAGGATGCCCAGAGGCTTATTTTTTTGGAGCAGAGAGTAATAATACTGAGAGTTCTACTTGGGGGATTACTGAGTTCATGGCTGAGAGGGAGAAAGTTAAGGTTCGGTTTTGGTTCTTTGTTTCACTATAAATGTGACAACTATACTGTCAGTGGCAGACGCAAAATTTAGATAAAGAAGGGGATAAGTGCAAAATAGTTTTGCCTGCACCCCTTCTGTCCGCCACGGGCATCTATTATTCTCTCTTAGTGTTTTCCAACCCTTTTGCATGGAGCTCTGCTCTCTGGTATGACAAAACACGAAATTGGGAAACAAAAATCAAAAAGATCTATAGAGCAATCACGAAGAAGACAATAATAGATGAACTTGTAAATAGAAATTTACAGGATCACATACGTGATCGATGAACTTGTTGTTTTTCTTGTCATATATAACACGTACTTTGCTACACTTGCGTTATTCTTGTACATTTAATCATTGAGCCAAGTTCCCCGGTTTATAAATTTACCGGTTTGTTGTTATAATGTCGAAAACATTTAGTTATTTTGGCTACTTTATAAACATTGTAAATTTTGTTTATAACTCTTCAAAATATGAATGAATTACTTCGTCAAAGTCCCTGAAAATTATGAATTATTGGCCTTGTTCTGCCATTGCTTGTAGTAAATGCATGGTGACGTGCATTCTTCATTGAATGAGATTTGGCTTGTAAAAGAAGGTGATCCTGTAACAATAGAGTTGATTACGGTGCAGGATAAATACGAGAACTTCAAGGGTCGTGTGATGAGGATTAGCCAAAATTCAAAGGTCAATCGAGATCACTCTCCTGTTATCGAGGTAATGTTTTATGAGCAATGCTATCGACACTATTTCAAAACATGATTCTGAACACAACTACATACGAAACGGTTAAAATGTACCTTTTTTTTTAACATTAGATGTACCTGGGTCTACATGAATCGAACAACTCCTAAATTAGTCGTGTCCGGAGTTGTTTTTAAAGTTTTTTTTTTTTTTTTGGGGACGAGGAAGAAACTATCCACATGCATCGAACGGCTCCCTTATTACTAATAGCTTTCAATAGAATCACAAAAATTACAAAAAAATAAATATATCAAACCTTTCTTGAGTGACCCGTTTTATTTTCGAAGCACAAAAAAAAAAAAAAATTATTGAGTGACCTGTGTTTGACATTCCCTAAAATACCAATAAGTACTTGACCATGAGTTCGCATCTTCGAATCCCATGGAGGTCTTCCATGCCAAAACTTGGGCCATTAGGAGTTATTCCTGATCGTTATGTTTAAGGCCCGAGAATTACTCGAGTGTGCACAAGCTGGCCTGAACATCCAATTACCAGAACACATTTCCTTAGGCTACGTTTGGAAGTTATGGAAAGAAGAGGAAGAGGAAGAGAAGGGAAAATTAAAAGATTTTCTTCTCATTTGTTTGTTTTCCAAGTAGAAGGACGAAGGAAAAGAAAGTAGAACTGTTCAAAAAAACCGGTGAACTGTGAATTCGGTCCGGACCGAATCAATCCGCACGTTTTGGATTTTAACCATGGATTAATGGTCCGGACACGGATTCAAAAAATAAAAAACTGTGACTTGCGGTTTGGACACAGATTTTGATTTTGAAACCGTGGATTAACCGATCCAGACCGTGAGATTTTTATTATATATAATTTTTAAAAATATATAAATATATATGTATAAATAAAGATAACGAAAATTCAAGACTTGTGTGGTGAGTGGGGGAATAAGTTCCTCAAAGAGTGTTTGCCTTGATGTGCCAACTAAGTGGAAATCAACTTATTTCAAAAATCATTCAAAAGGCTTGAAGAAGACGATCCACTTTTTCTCCTTTGAACTTCATATGGGACCTCGTACTGCTAGAGATTGGGATGATGTCGCCTTTGTTGCTATATTACTACTAAAGTATTTGTTTCAATGTTGAGTTTGGACAAAAATTTGGTCTTCAATTCTCGTGTGGTCAGAAAGTGAAAAATTAACTACTTTTTTTTCCTCCTCTCTCCCATGAGTGCATATTTTCCTTTCTCTTTCACAAAATCAAACAAGCGAAACAAAGAGGATTTCTTTCTCATTTCTTTTTCATTTTCCCTTTTTTATTTGTTCTTCTTTTGCACTTTTTTCCCCAACTTCCAAACAGAGCCTTAGATACCCAATCACACAGAAGGAGCCTTAGATACCCAATCACACGGAAAGATTCAGTAAAAATATGAAAGAATTGGCCCCACTTTCCTTATTAGCTTGTCGAGGATCATTTGTACAACAATTGATGGACTCTGGCGTTTTGGTTATCAGAACCATTAGCGTTGTTCCAGAAATCAACTTCATTTAGAAACAGACTTAAGTTATTTTTTTGAATTGACGTATTGTAAGAGAATGACTTGTTTAGTACAACGTAATAAGTCAGTTTAGGAAAAATCTGTAGAAAATATGTAATCGGTAAAAAGTTAAACGGATTGAATCGCAAGGATCCGTCGCCCTCCTAAAGTTGGAAGTCTCTTAGGTGCTATCAATTTTTATGGGTCAGTCTATTCTGAAATTTTTGCTTTGGCTTTAATTGGACTTCTTTCAAGTGAGTGGTGGGATTAGGGGGTTCATGATTAGTCGGAAAAAAGTTAAATTGATCGAACAGTAGAGGTGATGCAATTAGGACCAAATTCTTGCCTTTCACTTCCAAAACTAGACTATTAAATCAAACCATGTAAAAGCAATTTGGGCATTACAGGTGATTAATGATTCATACATTGGTGAAGGAAGTGAAGAAAGGAAAGCAGAAGAGATGCCTCTCCTGGCTTATGTCTCTCGCGAGAAAAGGCCTTCTCTTCCCCATCATTTCAAGGCTGGAGCCCTTAACGTCCTTGTACACCTCTCTCTCTCTCTCTCTCTCTCTATATATATATATATATATACCTGATGGGCTTCCCATCAGGGACTCTTCCAATTCTCCAATTTCCCGATTAAATTTTCATGATCCAAATCGTTCAATGTGTTTAAAAGGTATTTTTAAGGGTACCCGCGAAAATCAGTAAAAAAAATACCAGGAAGGGCTTGATCCGAACAGTTTTAGATAAAAATGCATATATATAGTTTTTTTTTTATCAAAAACTGATCGGATCAAGCCATTTCCGGTATTTTTTTTCACTGATTTCTTGCGGAGACCTTTAAAAACACCTTTTCAACACATTGGACGGTTCGGATCATGAAATTTTGATCGGGAAATAGGAGTCCCTGATGGAAAGTTCATCAGGTATATCTGATTGGAAATATTTCGTATATATATATATATATGGGGAGCACTTCCTATCCGGACTTCCGGGATCCGAGCATTTTTTTGACAATCCGAACCGTCCAATGTGTTCAGAAGGTATTTTCAAAGGTCCACGCGGGAAATCTCCAAAAAAAAATACCGGGAACTGCTTGATCCAATCAGTTTTTTCGCAAAACTGTAAATATATAGTTTTTGCGAAAAGCTGCTTGGATCAAGCCCTTCCCGATATTTGTTTTAAAGATTTCTCGCGTGGACCATTGAAAACACCTTTTAAACATATTGGACGGTTCGGATTTCCCAAAAACAATTTTTAACGTGAAAAAATTACATTTTTTCTTATTTACGGGAGGTCCTTACTGAAAAATTTGCCTATATATATGTGTGCGCGCGCGTTTCCATTGACCATTCGAACCTTTAGTTTGTACATTAGTTAGAGGCTCCTTTCCTTACACTCGAGTCGTATATCATAATGCAGAATTACATAAACAAAAAAAGCGGTATTTGGCCTAAAGGCTGTGTTGTTGAACTGAAGTGCAATAAGGTTTTACGAATTGAAGCATTGAGCCCTTGTAGAAAGTAAGTTGAGAACCTTGGGTGGTTTCGGAATTGAGTTAGTGTAAATTCATCTAATATATGCAAAACCGTCTTATGCACTTGATCATATTTGACAAAATGCCTCACTGAAACCGTTTGTTTGCAGCTTCGAGTATCGGCAATGATAAGCAATTCTCCTTACGTGCTAGTGTTGGATTGCGACATGTATTGCAATGACCCTACATCTGCCCGTCAAGCAATGTGTTTCCACCTCGATCCGAAGATTTCCCCTTCTCTAGGTTTCGTTCAGTTCCCTCAGAAATTCTATAACATCAGCAAAACTGATATCTATGACAGCCAATTGAGAAGCGTTTTTAAGGTATGGGCATGTAAACATATTGTAAGATTGGAAAACTTTTATGCAAGAACTTTATATATATAAGAGAGATCCCGCACTTTAGCAAAGTAAGGGATCCCTTATTAAAAGTGGACTGTATTATACATATATACACATATGTATATCAATCCCGATCTATTGAGGGATCTCTCACCTTGCATTGGTGTGGACCTCATAGATCGGGATCGAATTTCGATAATCCGAACCGTCCACTATGTTTAAAAGGTGTTTTTCAGTGTCCACGCGAGAAATCACTAAAAAAGATGATCAGGAAGATCTTGATCCGAACATTTTTTCATAAATGTGTATATATGCACATTTATGAAAAAATGCATGGATGAAGCCTTTTTCAGTCATTAGACAAAAAAAATGATTTGCAAAGGTTATCTTTAGGCAAAAAAATGTGTTCATAATGATGTGAGGAGTGCCAATGGCTATTTTGATTGGTTTGAAAATTGAAATTTTAGTATCACAAATCGTAGAATTTTAGCCTTCAGTGCATTGGTGGTAAGTGGAATAGCATATTTGGTAATATGGTCATTTGGCCGTATATGTCAAGTTTGGATGACTTAAAGGAGCGATGTGAGGCAAGGCCAACATTCTTATACGTGCAGCCAGTAGCCTGTGGAAGTGACAGAGATGACAAGACAAGTAGACTCCATAGAGGCTGGACTCTTGATCCCCCAAAACCAAGTTCTGATACATTATTCGAAATTTTTAGGTACGTCCGACCTAAACAGAGAGGTGTGGGATGAATCCTTTTAAAACAATCAATCGGCCGACTACCATTAAACTGTTATTACTATAGAGCTATGGTTGTTATTTACAGAAAATAATGAAACTGTTCCTCAACTTTTACTCCATGTTTGTTCTCTGTATAATCCACTACATGTGCAGATACTATGGCAAGGAATGGATGGGCTTGAGGGACCATGTGTGTCTGGTACTGGCTTTTACATCAAGAGAGAGGCACTGTACGCAAATCCCATAAAAGGTTGTTTGATACATGGTTGTCAGAATTCACGATTCGATTCACGATTCTCTTCATGATTCTTTGCGAAAACGATACGAATCTATAGGTGAATCAAGGTTCATATAGAATCGGAATCAAATCATACGATTCACAGTTCGATTTGCGATTCGATTCCCGATTCACGCAAAAACAATTCGAACCTATAGGTGAATCAAGGTTTATCACAACTTACATTCGACAATATGAAACTACTTTTGATGTTTTGGCTTGTTTTTTCTTATAGAAAAGTAAGAATATAAGATCATATATTGTTAAGTATGGAAAACCATATTCCTTATTCAATGGAGACAAAACTACATGGATACGTTATTTCACAAATCAATATTTTTGGTTCTTGTACATTTAAATCATAGACCAGGGTATGGCTCCGAGGCTCGGACTAACCCACATATGTTGCCATATAAGCTAGTTTCCTATCTATTGGGCTACAAGCTTTTGTTGTGTAAGCTTTTTACTGTAATGAATCTTTTACCTATATGCCTATATTCATGTATTTGTGAAATTTGGACCGAATCGTTACGATTCACGATTCGGAAAAGGGTCAATTCGATTCGTGATTTGACAACCTTGGTTGATCTCGCAACAGTTATCATGGACCTTTTTTGTATCCCTTGATTGACCAACGGTCGTGTCTGTTCCGTTTGTTAAGAAATATTGTCCCACATTGCCTAAGAGTGGAATGGGTGATCACTTAATATATGTTGGGACCTTTCCACTCATTGCCAATTGGTTTTGAGTTGGATATAAAGTTTCCACATGCTCAACAGACCTCAAATGCGGCTGCACGTGAGGGGAGATGTTAAGAAATATTGTCCCACATTGCCTAGCAGTGGAATGGGTGATCACTTAATATATGCTGGGACCTCTCCACTCATTGCCAATTGATTTTGAGATGGATATAAAGTTTCCACATGGTATCAGAGCGGGGCCTATTCCACTCTACATTTAAAAAAAAAAAATTCGCAATCTCACACCCACAATGACAGACCAGCAAAAAAGGCTGCACGATGATAGGACCCAAAAAGTGGCCACACGTGACAGACCTCAAATGTGGCTGCACGTGAGGGGGATGTTAAGAAATATTGTCCCACATTGCCTAAGAGTGGAATGAGTGATCACTTAATATATGTTGTGACCTCTCCACTCATTGCCAATTGGTTTTGAGTTGGATATAAAGTTTCCACAACATTATTTTGAAAAAATGAGTTGCAATCATTCGTGTGGGTCCAAGATAGGAGATCTTCTTGATTTTTCTTTCCTTTGTCACCAGACTCACCACAACTCCACATTTGCCACCATTTTGTCTCCTATACCCTATATGTTCTTCTCTTAGAAAGCTATATGTTTCAAGTTTTTAAACTGCTTTGTTCACCATCTGTTGGATACTAATGGTTGTTTCCTTTTAAAAAAACATTATCTAGTATAGAGATAGTTTTCGGATTAATAACTGGTACCGGTTGTATGTACAATTGCCTGTTCATTGCATTTTCAAGTATAGTTCATTTGTCACTGGACAGAGAGAACAGATTGCAGTTGAACAATTGCGAGTGGCAAAACAATTACATATTACAGCTTGATAGTATATCTACCCAGTTTATGTACCGTTTGAATTAAATTATTATTTTCTAAGAAATATCAGTTGATGTTTAATGACTCATTATGTTCTTGTTATTTTCCAGATGGCGACATCATGGAACTTAGACGGTATTTTGGCCCATCCAATGAGTTCATTAAATCCCTTGGCTGGCATTACAAGCATAGTGATCACCAGAACTTCTCAAGTTTGATGAAAGAAACCCAATTTTTAGCATCTTGTGCTTATGAAAATCAAACCAAATGGGGCAAAGAGGTAATTACAAGTCATAAGCATATCCTCCCCACATTCTCTAATTCCGTGTCGAAAGTGCTATTTGGACTGGATTTTGGTCAAAAACCGACTGAGAAGTGGCAACAGCTTCGTTAGGCAGTGCCGGGGCTCTCACTTACTCAACCCTCTAGTGAAATTGCAATTTCCAAATTCTGTATTCTGCCTTCCGTTTTCAAACGGTTAAACAAAAAGTTGATTTGGCAGAACGGAAACGTATTTTTTTTGGTGCTTTCTTAAGAAAAGAACGCATAGTTTTGGAAATTATAAATGTATGCTTTCAAGTCGTGAAATCATATAGGTAAATCATTAATTAGACATGATCAATAGTAATTTTTTGAGAAGCTTCTGCAATCCATAAGTGGACCTAACAGGACCTAACTTTTTCCCCAGTATTTGCTCTACTTGCAGGTTGGTTTCTTGTATTTTTCTGTGGCGGAAGATTACTTTACTAGCCTCGTCAACATGCACTGCAAAGGCTGGAAATCAGTTTTCTGTGATCCGGCAAGGCCTGCATTTTTAGGTGCCGGGACCACAAATCTGAATGATTTGTTGGTTCAGTCCACAAGATGGAGTTCTGGTTTGGTTGAAGTTGCTCTCTCAAGGTTCTGTCCTCTTATATATGGCCCAAAGAAAATGTCTGTTCTTCAAACCATGTGCTATGGAGAGCTCGCATTTTTCCCTTTCTATTTTTTGCCACTTTGGTGCTTTGCAACCATCCCTCAGCTGTGTCTGCTGAATGGCATTTCCGTATACCCAGAGGTAGTAAACCAAGAAATCATTAAGCCTACTCTTTACTGTGTTTCAAAATTGAAAGTAATGCTCATTTTGTTACGACGAAAATCTTTATCCGCAGAATGTTTTGTTTGCAAAAGAAGTTTTTTTGTGTTGGTTGTGACCCTGAAAATGATAATGCTAGAGGTTACCATAGTGGAGGTAGGCCAGCCACGGTGTTGTGGTGATGGGAGGGCGGGGTTAGTAAACTTCTTGATTTGTCTGGAAAAGATTTTTCAACTTCAAAGCTGGAAAACAGATTTCAAGTTTTAAGCTTGAAAACACTTGTAGTTCCAAAACCATCTTGTTTTCCAAGTTGAAAAGGTGGAAAACATTTTTTTTGGCAAAATCAAGAAATTGTTTCGGTTGATTTTCGTCTTCCGTGATTCTAAATACTAGAAAATGAGGAAATGTTTTTCCGCGCAATGTTTTCTGCTGAAACAAATCAAGCATAATAATATCCTTTCCGTCACTTTTATGATCGTTTGACATTACATTCTCCCAATATTCATCTCTTGCTTTGCAGGTTTCAAACTGGTATTTCATGGTATTTTCGTTCATTTTCCTGTCATCTCTATCCAAACACCTACAAGAGGTCCTCTCAACTGGAGGCTCGATGATGTCATGGATAAATGAACAGAGAATGTGGATGATCAAGTCAGTTACGTGCCATTTGTACGGAAGTTTGGACGCGATTATGAAGAGACTTGGTATGAAAGAAGCCAGTTTTCTAACCACCAATAAAGTCATTAACGACGAGCAAAGCAGATTATACCAAATGGGTAAATTCGATTTCCAGACATCAAGTACATTGCTTGCTCCACTGGTAATCTTAACCATCGTAAATTTCATATCATTTATCGGAGGAGTCACAAGGGCAATGGTCACACGAAAGTTCAGTGAGATGTTCATGCAAGTTTTTCTGTCGTTTTTTATCGTAACGATGGGTTACCCCGTTATTGAAGGGATGATACTGAGGAAGGACAAAGGGCGCATTCCGCCGTCTGTCATAGCCTTGTCTGTTTTCATTTCTACAATTTTCTTGTCTTTGGGATCTCTTATCCTCTTGTATTTATGAGTAGCTTCTTAACAATTGATGCAAACTTGATTGCTTGTGCGTACATGGATCATCATGAAAGACAAAGGGCAAGTAGTAACAAGATTTTGGTGGATTTTTCTAGATCGAAATATTCTTGAAATCCTCCAAATCTTCTCATATTTTAATTAGGAAGTTTCTTTTCAATGCCGCTTGTTTTGGTATTCTTTAGGAATCTATAGCTCTAAGTCATTTTTCTTATTTTTGGTAATGGGTTTGCTTGGTTAGCAAGTATTACCTTTTGGTCATTTATTTCCTAATATGTTTGGGTCCTAGTAGCCTATAAATAAACTCTGTAAGCCTTAGGGCAAATCAGTTGATTAATATATTGATTGTTTTCATAAGAGAGAGCGTCTCTTCTTTTCCTGTAATTCTATTAATCTATGGGTTATTAGATTATAGAAGAGTTGTTCTTTGTTCGTCGGGTGATTCTGTTCTTGTTCACGTTTCTAAGTTGCATCAACAATATTGCTTTCTGTTTAAAAACTCAGCAGATGCAGATTATATTGATAAAAATTAGATGCAATCTACATGCTTTCGTATATTGGTACAACTTTGGGGATATTGTTTTTTTCCTTTCAAGTCTCCTGCTTGTATTGTTGTTTCAATACATATTTGACCATTTGATCACGCACGAATCTCCAGAGATGATAGGATTCTAAAACATGATCTTATGGCCGAAAATGCACTGAAAATTCTAAAACATGATCTAATGGCCGAAAATGCACTGAAATCCCGCTGCAGACAAAAATGAGTACGAAGAATTTGAGCTCTAGACTAAACTTTTTCAGAGACCATCATCATATTCTGCAACATCTTTATGATCAGAACATACAAAATACTTTACGAAGGGGTCTATTAGAACTTCTGAGAGAGTGAGAGACTGGTGAAGTTAGAAGCCATTGAACCACCCTATGCTGGTGAAATTATTCAATAGACCGAAAGCACCGCCACATGGTCTTCCAGACGACTCCACAACTACTCATTTTTGTGGGGTCTCGACTGTGTGTATGAACCCCACATAAATGTCCGGTCCAATAGTGGTCTGGACGGATCCGGGGACTCTGCTGTCCATTAGGGATGGCAGGGCCTCCCAACCGATCTCGGCTGTCCAAACGTGTTTTGGACGGGAAGGGAGTTAAAATACCCAAAACACCCTTTGGCACCCCTCAAATCTGGGCTGTCCAAAACGCAATTGGACGGTCGAGATCGGATCGGCAGACCTTGCCATCCCTAAGGGACGGCAGAGTCCCGAGGTCGGTCCGGATTACTGAATAATTACTTGCTATTCAGAGGGACTGCTAAGCTGCAACTTGAGGAACTCCAACTCCATCTCCATCTCCAATTCAAACCTTTTCTTCTGCTCTCTCTCCAACTCCACCTTCAAACCATCAATCACTTGCATCAACTGTTCTTCTCTGCTCACTTCCACACTCTCTTCCCCACCTAACAACACTATCAGGTTCCTCACATTCTGCCTCTGAACATCCAAACTCTTCTTCAAAATCAATAGACTCCCCACCACTTCTGCCCTTTCTAGACCGCCACCGCCACCACCGATCTCCGCCTCACCACCGCCACCGTTATTACCCATTTCTGAACCAACCTTAACTTTTTGGTCACCCAATTGAGTGTCAATGGTTTTTCCCGGTGAACTCGAGCTCGACGTAAGTGAATCCCCTCCCCTGTTTCGAAAGACGGTTTCGCCTCCGAAGCGGACTTGTTTCAGAATGTCAGTATCTTCATCCTTGTTTGTTGGAAAAACTGGGTCTAGTTCAAAATCATCTTCATTGAAGTTCCACCCACTAATTCTTCTCTGTTTCATAAATGAATACCCTTCATCGTCTTCCTGTTGGTGATTTCAACACAATTATTGAAAGATGATGGAAATGATGATAAAGAAACCAATTATGAATTGAGGTGCATGAATCATGAAAATCAATAAACATTAAGAATAACAACATATTGTTTGAAAATAGTGCTACCATACCAAAACAATTGCCCGGTCCGTAAAACGAAAACTTAAAAATATGGTGGTCGGGGTGTATCTGGTTAGGTCGTCATTTTACGAAGGTGACCGTTGGTCACCGCTGGTGTTGATGTCAGCCTTTTTGTGATCTATTTAGGCATCGGCCTTATTGTCTAGGGTTGCGGTTGTGGCATGACGTGATCCATTCGTTGATGATGGTGGGTTGCAGCGATGGCATGTCGTAATCCTAGCGGTGAGGCTGAGACCGTTTGTGTATATTTTGTTTATTTGTTTCTTTTCTTTGTTTTATTCAACCTTTAGTTGGCCTCCCCTCCCCCGACTTGATGTACCCATTATCGAGTTTCTTATATATTGAATAATTTTGCCGTAACTTAATTTTCGTTAAAAAAAATTCAAACTTTTTTCCTCTAAGTTACTGAATATAAGTAAGTTCATGTTTTGAAGGGGAAAAAAAAAATTCAATTTTTTGGACAATACTGCATTCTTTTTAATGTCAAAATTTGAAATTATAATTACCTCATCATCATCAGTGCTTCTGTTCATTGAGGCTAATCTTTGAAGCTTATATCCTCTGAACCTCTGTTCAACACTAGACAATCCTTGCAACACATTCTTCACAAGAAAATCAGTTCCTTTGCAGTTCTTGAAAAACGAATGCTTCAACAACTTCTCAGCACACGGCCTTTTCGACGGATCTTGAACCAAACACAGCCCCACCATGTCCCTAAAAGCCTTAGAAAACTTCTTGTTCTGGCTGGTTTTGGTTTTTTCGTAGTCCGAGAATCGAAAACGCTTGGTCATTTTCATGAGCAGGGATTTAGAAGGAGGGAGGTGGGAAAGAGGTGGTCTTCCGTGGGCTAGTTCTAGCGCGGTAATGCCGAAAGACCATATATCTGCCTTGAAACTGTATCCGCTGTGTGAGTGGATCACCTCCGGCGCCATCCAGTAGGGTGTTCCGGCGAGATCGGTGAGCATTGGCCGCCTCGCTGACGACCCTTGACTGGAGTTGGACTCGTAGATCGAGGCTGATACACCAAAGTCCGCGAGCTTCACGGATCCATTCGAGTCTGTCAAGAAAGCAGAACTTTTCGATAGGGAACGACAAGTGATAATGGAAGAATCATAAATACTAATATCATCCTACGGCCACAAGGTTGAAGTTTGCGGCCACAAGATTCGAGTTTGTGGCCAGAAGGTTAAAGTTCAAAGATTGAAGCCACAAAGTGCAAGTTTGCGGCCATACACAACTTTAAAGTTCGCGGCCACCACTTTTAAAGCTTGCGGCCACATTGCGGCTACAAAGTACAAGTTTGCGGCGTCAGTGTTTAAGTTCGCGGCCACGATGTTAAATTTTTTCTAAGCTCATAAGATTGTTTTTCTCCCTCCCCCACTGGTTAGGAAACGGGGGGAATAGCCGTGGTAGGCTAGTTAATGTGCATACAAAACGAGTTTCATTCCGAGCTCAAAAATTTGATCCTTTTGATTCAGTATGTAGAGCTCAACGAATTCACTATTCTTGCAAAAAAATAAGTTTATGGAACACCAATAACTAAGTCATCGAATAACAATGTTCCTGCAAAATGAACGGCAGATTTGATTTAATCGTGTGGTTATTGGTTAAATGTTTAAAACGGGTCTCATCCCGAGCTAAAAAATTTGGCCATTTTATAATATTAATAAATTGTAGAGCTCAATAAATAAATCATTTGTGCAAAACACAATCGACTTTATCGAATATCGATAATTCAGTAATTGAAGAACATAATTCCAAAAAAAAAAAAAAATGGACGGAAAATGTGATTTTGAAACTGCAATTCAAAATAAATTCAATTTGATTGCTACTATATATTATGGGATCAACTTGTTTTCAATACGGAGTTTTGCTCTGGTTATCATTGGGCACTCACTAGTGGATGATGAAATTTGTCTTCGGATTAGTCATGATGTACGTAAGCTGACCCGAAAACAGAATTATAGAAAAAAAAATAGTATTGTTACCTATCAAAATATTTCCAGCCTTAATATCTCTATGAAGGTGCCCTTGCCCATGCAGGTAACACAGAGCATGCAAAATCTCCTTCAAAACCACAGCAATGCATTGCTCCGGCAACCCATTCGGGTACGAACAACCCATAACCGACTGAAGAGACCCACCCGACATGAAAGGCATCACGACCCAAAGCCGACTCTCCACCATAAACGAACAATGCGCTCTCAAAACATTCGGGTGCGACAAAAGTGACATCGTTTTGGCCTCGCGACGAACAGAATCCAAGTCGGTTCGCGATTTATCGAGGTCGATGGCTTTGATCGCAACTACGGTGGAGCTCACTGGAATACAGATTGCTTTGTAGACTATGGCGCTTACGCCTCGGCCGATTTCGTCGACGATTTTATAGGAGGTTGGGTCGAGTGGGTAGGTGGTTCTTTTGGGGTCTTGTTCAGCTGGTTTAGCCATGAATGGAAATTCTGTTGGTTTTTCGTGATGGGTTTTGGGTATTTGTTGGGTTTTGTTTTGGAAGTGATGAGAATTGGGAGTACTGGAAATCTTTTAGTAGTTTGGGTTGGTTGTCTGAGAGATTTTTCAGTGCCTCAAGGGCCTTTCTACCGGGAAAAAAGTATTAGTTGTTCCAAGAGCATTGTCACGTGGTGCTTCATGGCCTTTTCGATCACACATTGGTGTGGGCTCCACCACTATGTGTATAACTCACACACCAATGTGGAGTGGAAAAGACTCGTGGAGCACCATGCAGCAATTTTCTATGAGCACTAAATAATCACTCTTTTCTATCAAACATTAGTATCGGGTTTACACACTTTGTCTTGGCCCAACATAATTGTGTGGTAGAAAGCCAAGGCCAGTGAATAATTTTCGTATTTGTGGATTATGAAATGGGTAAGTCTAAGTACCCGGCACTAATTTCAAATTATGGATATTTTTTCTGAGTCCGTAGCGCTGCTGGTTTTTATTTTGTTTTGGAAATAGATTGAAGAAAAGGTAGTGGAGAGTTTAAGCAGGATTCTTGTGAAATTGAAAGAGATAGGTAGTGTTACAGAGGTGATCTGTACATATTATCTGTTCTGTGAATGAGTTGATGCATGTGAATGTCAACTGTTTTATGAGAGGGGATTGATTTGCACCGTGCATGAGCACCCTATCTCGGTCACATCGTGTAATTATTCAGTAGTCCCGAGCACAGTTATATATTACTCCGAATCATTTCAACATCACACAAAAATATGTGATTTTAGAGTGTCCGGAAATACCACATGACCGTGCTTACATATGGACTTTGAATACTAGTGGCTCCTATTTTCTCATGTTTTTTTCCTTATAGTTATTTATGATTTATCTTGAACAGACTAGGGTGGAGCCGTTACACTTTTGAAATCCATCCCGTATGATAGCTTGGACCCCAAGTTAAATTGAGCTATATGCACTTCATTGGATTCTTTTACTAACATTTTTCTTTTGGTAATACAAGGAGTTTCGAACCAGTTTTTATCTTGGACTCACCTTACAGCTTGTCCCGCAACTATTTCATAAGCTTATACGAGGGGATGAGGTGGCCTCAAAAGTAGCTAGTGAAAACAAACTTTGAGAGCTTAAGAGGGTGCAAATCTCAAAGTCTCGAAGACCCCCATTAACGTTATTCTCAAACAGTCAGTCAATAACGTAAAACACACCCAAGAGTTGCCCTAGTTATTAGGGTGAATGCCAGGCTTTTTGGGTAGTTTTCAGGACCTGGGGTTTGATTCCCCACTGAGTGAGTACCGTTGCAGCAAGTGGGGAGCCGTGACTAGTGTGGCCGCGCTAATTCCCCTGGAGGTTTGAGAGTGTGGGAACATAGGCCTTGTAACTTATTTTTTAGAGGGAGAGAAGGCAAGTGAGAAAGGTTGGGACCTTCAATGTACTATCAAATGTATATTAATCAGACGATGGCTACATTATTAGTAGGGGTGAAAACAGTCCGGTTTTGGGGTGTTTTCGGGACCGAACCAGAAATTCGGTTTGGGAATTTTTGAAACCGAGACCGGACCAAATAAGGTCGGTTCAGTTCCTACCGGTTTCAGGTCGGTTTCACCGGTTTCCCGGTTTGGTTAGACGCGCGCGCGAGAGAGAGAGAGAGAGAGAGAGAGAGAGATGTGCAGATCGAAAATTGAACAAAATCAGCAAATTAACTTTAGAATCAAAGAAAGAGAGAAAAAAAAGTGTAGAAATTCAACATTATTCTTAGAATCTACACTGGTACTACAAAGATTTGGTGAAAAAATAACAAACCAGATGGAGTTTTGTGAAAAAAGAACAAACCCATGACTGTTGAGTGTTGCCTTCTTCGTCGAACCGATCTTTGGGGAGAGAGAGAGGGGGGATCGCCGCCATCGATCTCGGGGTTAGAGAGGGAAGTGGTCGCGGCGTGCAGCGGTGAGGAGTTGGGAGATAGAGACAGAGAGGCGAGAGAGTTGAGAGAGAGAAATCAGATTAGAATGATCTAGTCATCTGGGAATCTGGGATGCTGGTATATAAGTAGTAACTCATTAAAAGATGTTAAATATTAAATTTCCTCACATATCAAACAAAGGTGATAGGCATGCAAGTGGTAAGGAGCCCTGCATCTACACATTAGGCCTGGGTTCAACTCCCACGCCTAACATTTTTTCTATGTATTAAAGAAAACGGTCTGGTCCGGTCCGGTTCGGTTATTGGTAGCTCTAAACTGCAAACCGGACCGATTCTCTTGGTTTTACCAATTCCCAAATCGGGACCGAACCAGGTGTGAAAAGATGGGACCGAATAAGGCCGGTTTCCGGTTTGGTCCGGTTTATTCGGTTTGCCCTTTCACCCCTAATCTATTATAGTATTGCAGGATGGGTTTTTGCGAGGAGGGTTGTGGTTGCGACAAGTGTCGTCAATTGATTGGATTGTGATGGGCATTATAAAATTAGCAATGTAGCCTAATCAAATCACATATAAAACATTCCATTAAACATTTTTGAATTTCGAAAGAAAGAATCTTGAACTATCCATAAATTTTCTCAATATCATTTCCATAATGATCACTAAAACATTATTGATATTTTTTTACATGGATTTTTTTCCTTCTAAATTTCCTTAAATTGTGCTTCCAATAATTAGGAAACGGTTTTGAAAGGGCTACATTTAAAAGAAAAACAACGATTAACTTATGGAGATATCAAAGGCACATTGATCTTAGCAAAGAAAGTAAAAAGTACGAATCACTCCATTCTGTAGTGAGGTATTTTTCTTTACCTCTCCGTATTTTGATGCATGTAGTCTTCTTATTATGTATTTTTGCATATTCGACAAACAAGCACAAGAATTATGGATGGATTATTTTACTCTTCATGTATAAAACATTCTGTATGATAGGGATCAATTATTTATGCCTACCTTCTCAGAATGAATTTGAAGTGGTCATCTACCCTGAAGAGGTGTTTTTCATGGAGTTGTGTTTGAAAAATTCATGCAGCCCGCAACACTAGATTTATGGATGGTGAAGAAGTTTTTTTAGGTCTTTATGATAATAAAAAAACAATTAGAGCAAATAGGGGTGAACACAAGGGGGTGCAAGGGGGGTGTTTGGCCCTTACACTCCCCCCAAATTTCTTCCTATTTTTAGTACAGTTTTAGATTTTTTTTGTAAAATTACTAAAGAGTGGCCACCGCAAATTAGGTGAAATTTGCAATTCTGCTTCCGCCACTGAGAGCAAACTCTGGTAAGTGTTAACTTTATGTTCATGCATGAGTCAACCCAGAGGGGGCTTCAGGATTTTGGTTCAGTGGTGGCAAAAATGTTGAATATAAAATAAGGAATTGGCTACAATACACACCCATTAAAGGTGTATACCATATGCACCATATTGTATGGTTCATATTGAGTCACATCATTGGCAATCGTAACATTTTTTATTGTTTCGTAATTTTCTAGCAATATGATTCGTAACATTTTCTATGATTCATAACATTTTGGTGGGTTCGTAACTTTTATAATAAAAAAAATCGTAGTAACTTTTATTAATCGATTCGTAACTTTTATTAATCGATTCATAACTTTTATTAATCGATTCTTAACTTTTATAGGGATACATATGATACACACTCAAATATGGGGGTGTATTGTAGCCTTTTCCATAAAATAAAGTTGTATATAAAATAAGCATATTTATTTTGGTTAAAAATTTATTGGGTCTTATATGTCATTCGTCATGTCTACTACTTATTGGGCTATCCTTGCATATCTGACTAACTTTATCTTTTCTTTGAAATCGAAGATGTTTAGAATTGGAGCAGAACAATACCAACAATATCTAAATTTGAATTAGGGAATTTTCAAATTTAAAAATTCTAGCTACAAGCCTACAATGGAATAACATCCACAGTGGGTTCCTAATTAAAATAGTTCCTAGGTGATATTCATAATATTTAGCAACTTATTTGCTTAATTGTGGCCTTTAATGGGCTCCCCATAAAAGCTCTTAAGGATAACTCCTACCACGTTACCTAAATTTAAGGAGGGAATTAGGAGTGAGGAGGATAGAGAAAGAGGGAAGGAGAAGAGGATCGGGGACCCACTCACATTTTTTTGTGCATAAATAATATTTAAGACATAGCCTACGAGCTAATTTTTTATAGTTCATTGGAGTACTCTCACACTCCTAAATTAGCAAATCATTAACACACAAATTTGGACCCCACTTGCAAGTGGAGTGGAGTGCAATTGGTGCCTCCATTATACTCTCATGCACATGGGCAGGGTTCGATTCTCATAAACACCCATCCCCCTTCCCAAGTCCCCTAGGATAGAGTAGATTAGGATTAACGAATGACAAAAAAATATATAAAATAAAAAATTGGACCCCATTTTTGCAGGCTGTGTCTACTTTATGAGTCATTTTAGTAACCAAATTTAGGGAGCCCAATATGGATGCTCTTAAAAAAAATCTGTGACAAAAAACTTAGAAAAGTTCACTAAAGACAACAATAATAAAAAATACTCCGTAGACAAATTTTTATTGTTTTGTCTTCAATAAATTTTTAAACTATATTTATTAATTTTTAACTCTTTTGATTCCTCTTATCGAGATAAATTTATAATCCCCAAAGATTTAACGACAAAACTACAAATTTTAGGAAAATGATCCTATAATAAACTTAGTCAAAACCCCAAGTCCCGTGCATAGCACGGGTTTTACGCTAGTATCTAGTTATTAGTATTGAAATAACTCTCTGTCAAACCAACCCCCACCCCCCCCCCCCCCCCCCCATATTTAACCAAGTGTCTGAGTCAGTTTTTGCGCACCTCAATTGACTAATCCTAGGAGACCAATCCCACTGTCCACTAGCGGAACCCTATTTAAAGCTAGAACACTAGGCCAACCCCTTGGGGTTTTAAACTAACAACCCTTCATAACTTAGGGGTGCACACCAGTTCGAAAGCCTGCCCATCCCCACCCGTTTTATTTAGGGTTCAAGATAAATATTTAGGCCCAAGTGGGTTGAGATTTTAAGCCCATTTACTAAATGGGCTGCGTTTGGGAAAATCCCTTAAAAAAAAAATGCCCCATCCAAGCCCGGCTCAATTAAAATATTATTTTTATTTTAATAGGAGATATAAATATGTATGTTGTTACCGCTATTAGATCCCCTACCACTAACCCAAAAAGCCAACTTTTTTCAATTCCCAAGACAAGTCAAGCATTTCCTAAGTCCTAGTTGCTTAGGGGGGGTTTTTTTTTTTTTTTGAAGCACCGCATCTCCTCTTATTAAAAGTAGGTTTCATCTTCGTCTTCTTACTTTTCAATTTCTTCTCTTTTTTTTTTAACAGTTATTTACTTTAATAGTTTTGTGAGAACTTAAAATTTTAACTATAATTATTACAGTTGTGAATTCTAATTTATGATCATTATGATTGATTAATTTATTTTTGTGATACACTTGAGAAAGTTAATGTGGACGCTGCCACGGGACCCTCGATTTCACCGATTTGAAAATTCATTTGATTTTTGGAGTCGCCACCCGGGTTTGCAGAAAATTACCCGAGAAAACATTTTTTGAAAAATTGTGACTTCCGTGCCATATTTAGAAAAAGGCTTTGGTCATTTTATAATGATTCTTGAGTTCGGAGCCAGGTTACGAGAGAGGAAGGGTTTTACGACACCCCTCTCCCGACACGAGATCAGTCTCTACTTTAACATTCGTGAGATTTTTGTAAAACATTTTATCATGGAATTTCACTCAAATAATCAGACAAATGAAATACATAAAAATGGTGATGCTAAATAATAAAATGCAGCAAAATAAGATAAAATCGTAATTGACTAAATTAATTCCAACTAGCAGAGAACTTGGGCGCCCTAGTTAGGGTTAATTACTAAAATTTATTTTCCCCAATTTAGTTCTGATGATGTCTTTTCAAAAATCATTTTGAGTGATTTTGAAAAGGTTTTTAATTTAAAAATTCATGATTTGAAAAAGGAAGGTTATTACTTTTTCAAAAAGTAAAAGTATTTAAAAGAAAATACCCTAATTTGGGAAAACAAATTAGAATAACCATGAAATCATTTAAATAACAGAAAGTAAATAAACTTTGAACCTGTTTTGGCTTGAAACATGATTTAACCATTTAAAATGATAAAACATTTTGAATCTGGGCACCCCAATTTTCTAATAACTTGGGCGCCCAAGTTATTTAAATTTTAGAAAATTTCATAATTTTTGATGAAAGCTAATTTTGTTCCTCTTCAGTAACATTTCTAGTATGTAGTACTGGGATGTATACTTGAGGAACTTCCCTCAGGATCCAGTTTACATCTTACCTTGAAATTTCTCTTTGGAAATGCACCCTTTGAACTTTTGTTTGCAAATGATGGAAAGGCTGTGAATGTTTGCTGGATTTAGAACTCAGTTAAAGTATGAGATAGACTTGGTTTCACAGTGGCTCAAGACTTTGGGAATTTTTTTAGGATTGTAGTGATTTTTGGAGGATTTTTGATAGAATTTAGATGGAGATGGAGAAAGGTGGCAAAAGAGAATAATGGGAACATGAATGAGAGTAAGGAGAGGGCTGGGGGGAGTAATGTATTTTTTAGCATAGGGGAGACTATTTATAGGCTTGAGAAAGGGTTCATAAGGTTCAAGGATCAAAAGAGGTAAGACAAAACATCTTCCCATCATTTCCGATGGGCATCTGAAGCAGAAGAAGCAGCATTATGTGATTCCCTGCAGATGCTTCTGCATGGTCACGATTTCAAGGAAATTGGGGCGCCGAAGTTTGACTTGAATTAAGGTGCCCAAGTTTATTTTGGGTGCCTCTGATGCCTAGGTGAGTTTTGGACTTATTTTGGTGGTTTTAGGCTATGAATGAATCCTTCGGGTGCATTTCAAGATTAATTTCATGGTAATTACTGGTTTACCCTCATCATTGGGAAGGCCGACGGGCCGTGGTCCGAGTATTTGAGAAGCGCAAATTGGGGTGTCTACAGTTAAATAGGTTTGTTGGACGGGTTTGAGAAATTAACATTTTAATTGGGTTGGGTTGTGACATATTAAATGAAGCCCGATTATTAATAAGTCGGGCTTGGGTTTGCATAAGTCTCGTTATTATATAATGTAAGCCCAGTCCGAACGTGGCCTAGCCTGGTGTATGTGAGTTGACATAATGCACAAATGATGTTTCCCTATAAACTTCTTGTTATTTAGTTACATAAAGCGAGGTAATTATAATAAATCAGATGTCCTTCAATTTTAAAAACCAACCTCGAATCTATAAATATATACGCGGACTGACAAATTTAAAAATACACGAGGATTTTTTGGTAAAGAGATAAAAATATCATTAAAATCACAACCTGATACAAATGGAGTTCCTCCAAGCTGAAACAAACCAAACCAAAGCCAACAAGTACAAGATCAAGCAAATACGAAACAAGGAATAAGAGAGATCTCCATCACCGGTGTCCGGGTGAGGAACAAAATGGGCAAGAGCATGCTTTGCCAAAAACGCACGCTATACAACCGTCTGTGGCACTTTCGGGATCCTACAAAAGGTTAGATTGGCAATCTCCTCTCTCATGCTGTGAATAAAAAACGTGTCATGATGATGACACTCACTCCTCCTCCCTCGCTACATAACAACATTAAAATAGTCAGAAAGAATATTGATATCATTAAAGTTATGATTTAAAGCCCATTTAACCACTTGTTGAATTGCTTGAATCTCCATTTGGAGAGAGCTATTGCTATATGTTGAAATTGAGTGTTGTGCAATGAGGTGGCCGTTAGGGGGACTAGCTGTAAAATCTATTCCACTCCATGGCTTCCCTTCTTCTATGTAATATGACTGCTGGAGATTAAATTACACCCATTGTAAGAATAGGCAAAATAAAGTTTTGGACACCCTGGTTAACGAAAAAAAATATGGGCAAAATGAGGAGAAAGTTTTGTTTGAGTTAAGTTGCTATGTCTATGTGCAGTGTAACATACATAAACCAAGGTTGTGGGAATTGATCTCCTAGAAATTCAATGAAAATGGGTTACAGCTAGCCCGCACACTGGAATTGCAGACAAATTCTGCTAAGAAGTTTTTTGAATTTTTTTGGCTGTCAACGCTCTTCAAGATAGTTCATTCTCTTACAATACATTATGATCGATTCGTTGAATAGGGGAGCGATACGATAACATGACACAAAATTAGCCGGTTAGGGTTGGCTATTTTTTACATGAAACACAAATATAACACGACAAGATAACACAAAAAGCTAAACAGGTCAGGTTAGGATTGAGAGAATTCTGACTCGAACACGAGATGATATGACACGAACATGACACGACACGACCCATTGTCCACGCTATTAGGAGTCTGATCAGCCTAAGGTTCTTTCCATGTGCGTGTAGGCCCAATCCGTCACATAGACCCAATATACATTGAATGACCTATATCCACTTAAAAGGCTAAGCCTTGTAAGTGGTGAGTCATCCAATTGTATATTAAGGTCCAACTTTTTTTTATTTATCCGACATGGGACTCATCCTTCACACATGTTTCCAACAATCTCCCCCTCATGTGTGAACCATGCATTAGGCCTAGCTCCCCTTCGATCTGATCGACTTTACTCTCCCTGAATTCTTCATCTATTTCTCCAATATCGTGTCCGAACCCGGGTATAGTTACCGCACCCACTCCATCAGGAGCCACCATACTCCACGAGAGCCACCTTGCTTGCTAGCTAGGTGCCGCATGCACCAGGAATTTTTCCTATTCCATCGAGAGTACCCATTCCACCGAGAGCCAGTCTTGTTGCAGACCCATTGAGAGTACCCAATTGTATATTAAGGTCTAACTATTTTTCTATTTATCTGTTGTGGAACTCATCATTCACACATGTTCCCAACACACCCCTACCTCTGACACACTAAAAAAAATACCAAATTTAACCTCAAAAACACATTTTATAATTTAGCAAGTCACTTTTCAAAAAATTCACAAAATCAGACTCTCTATTCAAACTTTAGCAAGTCACTTTATAAAAAACTCACAGAATCAGACTCTCTATTCAAACTTTTACTCTTCCCTCCCTCCTCCTCTTTTGGTGAGTGAATTGTAGGTCACCAAATTTGTTAAGTTACTGTAGCAAAGTTAAGAAATCTTCAAATTGGTGAGTTCGTTTGGCGAGGCTAATTTTTGAGATTGTGGAGGAGATTGCTCTCTATTTTAACTTTAAAGTTAAATTGTTAAGCCACATATTGATGTTCTTAGAGCATCCTTATCAGCTCCCCTAAGAGCACCCTTATCTCACACACACACAAAAACACCAAATTTAACCTCAAAAACACCTTTTATAATTTAACAAGTCACTTTTCAAAAAATTCATAGAATCAGACTCTTTATTCAAACTTTAGCAAGTCACTTTATAAAAAACTCATAAAATCAGACTCTCTTTTTAAACTTTTACTCTTCCCTCCCTCTCATCTTTTGGTGCGTGAACAGTGCCTCCCTAAATTTGGGGGGTTACTGTAGCAAAGTTACAAAATGTAGCAAATTAGAGAGGCATTTGAGGAGCCTGATTTTTAAGGTTTTTGAGGAGCCTGATTTTTAAGGTTTTGTAGCAAAGTTACAAAATGTAGCAAACATAAGGATGCTCTAAAATAGCTTTTAAGCTAAACTAGAGAGCCAAACCCCTAAAAAACCCCAAAAAATCAACCTCTCTATCTTCCCTCACCAATTTAATTTTTAATTTTGCTACAGTGACTATTCAAATTTGAGTAGGCACTATTCACTCACTTTCCTTTTTTTTTATATTGTTACTTGCGGTGCGGTTTCATGAGCAAAGTACAACTCGGTGAAAAATCGATGGGGAAAGGTGTACATTTGGCTACTAAAATGCAAAAAGGTGTACTTTTGGTTACTCTTGCAGCTGGACAAAGTACAACTCGGTGGGGATAAGATTAAAGTTTTTTTATTATTATTAGACTTAAGGGGAATAGTATAATATAATAAAATTTTGATAAAAAGTCTAATTTTTTGTGTTTTTAATAAAGTGACTTGCTAAATTGTAAAAAGTGTTTTGTGGTTAAATTTGATGTTTTTTGGGTGAGACTGATAAAGATGCACTTAGTGAGGTTAAGGCTGCAACTTGTGGAGTGGCTACCCAGTGAAAGTGATATTCAATTTGTTTAATTAGTCCGACTAAAAAGAGAAGTTCGTAATTATTGAACCAAGAGGGCCCACTTCATTGCGACTTTAGAGTTGGAATATTGTGACCAAGTAGCTAATGAGTAGTTATTTCTTATGGAGGTTTATTTAATTAACATGACACGTGAATCCATGTGAAGTGGGTCCTCCACGTTTTTTTCATACTGTAACAAAGTCTTTGGGTCAGTTTAACAATGGAGGACCAACGTCACTCTCCACTAGCGAGAGCCCTATTTAAAGTCAGAGAAAAATTTTATTTGGACTAGTCCTAAAAGAGTTAATAGTACCTCAAAAGTTTTGAACAAGAGACTTTAGAAGGGAACAAATCCTTAAGTTTTCAATGTTGCTACATATTCTTTCATGATGGACATATTTGATAGTTAGAAAACGTTAGAGGAATTTTGCCAAAACTCTTTTATTTGGCCGTTCCGCAATGATTAAACTTAAGCCTAAAATGGCTTTAACACTTTACGTCAATAAGCTAAAGATAGGTCGATCGACTAACTTTGGAAAAATTTCTTGGAATAACCCAACTTAAGAATGTCATTTCACCTTTCCACCCAGTCTGAGTTTGGAAAAATTGCTTGAAACGACCCGGCTTAAGAATATGTGCTCCCGTTGTAGAACAACTTGTCTTTGTACGTCTATACAAATATTGAGTCAAGAGTTGCGGAACGTTTTGATTATAACACCTGCATCGATCTAGGCTCTCTATTCCAAATATAATGAAAAGATCTACATGGACCAATTGGAAAGAAAGTTAGTATTTCATGGACCTTTGGCAAATTTTCAAGATTTCGATCGCCAGTATTCGTCCACAGGTGTAAAAATCCATTAGCTGAACTGAAGTCTCGAGTACAAACAAATTGCGATAGCTTTAAGGCCAACATCATAAGAAGTAGGAACAAATCGTTTTCAGAAAAAAAGAAGTTGCATGGGTGAATCAAATGGCTTTGTTAATTGTTTGGTTTATAGTTTTGTGATTCACCTTGAAATTACTGAATTATCCTTCCATTTTGGGTCACTTTTTCCACACGAAGAGCAATTTGATACTTTTAAGTGAATAGAGACCAAAAAAAAAATGAAGCATAAAGGGGTAACAGGGAGGGTGAAAATCATTTCCTAAATTTTGGAGATAATAGTTTGGTATAGAGTTGCGTAATTTTTCGTCCTTAAGTCAATTTTTTTAATATTTTAACAAATTTTTTTTCTTTTTGAATATAAATATACAGTAGACATTCATGCGGAACTTGAGCAATACAATAATTTAGTGGAGCAGGCCATCGATTTTGCAAAGAGCATTGTGCCCTAGGTGGATGACAAATTTCTCTCTATTAGCTTCTTTCTAGCTGCTTTAGTATCATATTTATGATGCAGAATTATAAATAGCTCTTGGCATCCCATAACTACTCACGTTAGGGCGTGTATATCATAATATTCAAGGATCCCTAAGATGATCAAGCCACTCCACATACCATTTTTCTTTTCCATATATAATACAAGCCAATGAGCAGACTATAATTTTATTTTATTTTTGAACAGAAGAAATTCAGTTTAGTAATTAAGCCCAACAACACTTACAACGACTCTGTCCAAAATACACCGATAGAGATCTAGTAAAACAACCCAACAAATAGTAATAAACAACAAAGCCCAAAATAAGAAAGCTCTCTCAATCAACTCGACAAGAGCCTCAAACTCACAAACACATACTGCAAAGACGCAAACAAACCGAGCCAAGAAAAACAACTACTTTGTAAATTTGTGTAAATAACGGAAATCATAATGTAATGCAGATAATTATTGTAGGTTTAGAAAATAAATACCAAGAAGTGAACCATATTTTATATTGCAAACACAAAGAAACATAACATACATAGGCCATGTGCAGATTAGAGAATTATTGATTATTCAAAACAATCTTTTTATTATACACACAAAGGAGGCAACACAAAAGAAAACAAGCTTAATTTACATAGGGTGCCCTATATAACATTTTACAATACTATACATTTGAGATTTCATGGTCTCCTTTCTGTCCATTACATTTCTGAACTGATCTCTTGAAGATTGATTGAAAATAATGATAGTGACACAAATTTTGTGTCACAACCAATCACAATCCCACTCACATTGGGTGTGGGGCTCGCACGTGGAACCCATGTGGAACCCACACCCCATATGAGTGGGGTTGTGGCACAAAGTTTGTGTCACAATCATTTTTGATTGATGATATCTCTCTCACTCAATATGGAGCGCGGGCTTGAGTCCAAGCATAGGGATCATGACTAATTTGAGCGCCATTAGGCAATAAATTTGGAGGCATATTGTGAATTGGGAAAGAATAGGGATCGGGTAGGCGAGGCTCTTGTTGTCCCCCGTTACTTTCAACAACGGGGGACAAATTTCCGGTGGTAGCACCGGACAATTGAGCCTCATCATCCTCCTCTAAAGGCAATCTCTCATAGGTTGCGTTAGTGAAAGTGGTGGCAATGACCATCACTGGCCCTGCCGCCACAAGCGATCCGACCACACTTCCTCCCACCACCTGTCCCTGTCCACCGGCCAAATATACTGTCAGGCCGGTGGAACTAGGCGGGGACAGTCCTGGTAAAAAAGTACCAACAAGTGAAAGAATCTCAAACCTTCCTTGGAGCGCCACGACAGCACCCGGCGCAGCCGGCTGCCTTAGAGTCACGTTGGCAACGGAACCACTTCCACTGAGCACACAAACTCCCCGCTGACGCCTCCGGGCGAACCTGGCTATGCTCTCGGCTACGTCGGTACCTCCGGCTACCTCCATGACATGACTACGGAGTGCGTTCGGGCTATCCCTAGTCACGAAAACCGGCGGTTGCGGCTTGTTTTTCGATCCGGGAGGCCGGCCCCTTGGTCTACGAGCCCCAACCTCAACCGCGCCTTCTTTAGGTTCGTCTCCACCTCTGTCTTCTTCTTCTTCATCTCCATGGCCAGAACTTAGCGCACTTCTTTTGTTCAGCATAGGTGAGCTAATCGCAGCCGGCTCTATACCCGGCAGGCCGGCCTGGCCTCCTGTCCACCACCGGTTAGCCAGACTTGCCAATTCAATGAACACTTCTAGAAGTAGAGTGGGTTTGTTTGTTTGTTTTCTTTGAGTTAGCGAGGGTACGTAGAGTTGAATTTGAAGTAAGGGATGGGGATGATGAGAGAGAGAAGAGAATCAGATGCAGCAGTGCTTATCTTCAGTTATTTTTGGGTGGAATCAAAAGAAAAAGAGAGTAGTGCCCGAGCGGGTATAGCTGATGTGGTACCTGCTCGCGCACATCCGGTCGTTTAAAAATACAACGGACGTCCTGGATTAAAACACATTTTTTTCTTTTCTTTCTTCATTTTTTTTAAAATCCATCCTGCACTTTTAATCCGGACCATCCGTTGCAATTTTGGATGGTCGGATATGCGCGAGCGGGTGCCATTGAATTTTTTTTCAAAGAGAAGTGGGGTGGAAGATAATTGACCAAAAACAGGACACAAAGACATGAAAATTTGTCATCATGTAAGATCTCAGGTTTAATTCCCGTTATTAGTAATTCTTGGCCTCTTAGGGCTACCTCCCCTCACGCGTAAACATGTGAAATAATTGTGCGACGAACTGTAAGGATTAATCCAAAGTAAGCGCAAGCAGACTCAGGAGACCCTGCATTACCAAAAAAAAAAATTGGAAGAACGAACAGATGCAAAAAACAAAAGAAATAAACCTTTGAACGGAATCAGGCACAAATCAAAGAGAAAAAGGAAACATAAATTGGAGTGAACTTTTCTTGTTCTGGATGAATCATTCTCTTGTCTCTTCAAATTGGTGGTGGGGGTGGTTGGTTGGTTGAGTTGGGAATTAGGGTTATGGGGTTTTGGTGGGTGGGCGTGGGGAAAGGGAAGGAGGCACGTCGATGTCTCGTGGCCCGACAAATCAAAAGGAGAGCTTTGACCCCCAAATATTTAGAGAGTGAAAGTGACAGGAAAACCATTTAAGGCCCTACATTTTTTGTGTAGGAAAATTCTAAAATTAGTCCCCATTCAAGTCCCTATATTTTTGTGTAAATTTTAAAATTAGTCTATTTGGACTATTGTTAAAGTTTAAAAAGTAGGAGTAATTGAAATTCCGTTGGGTGTGTGGGGCCCACCTCTAATTTAACGTGGAGCGGTTGATTTTGTAGGGTAGGAGAAATTTGTGAGTAGGACTGTAAACGAGCCGAGCTTTAGAATGTTCAAGTTCGTTTATTAAATTTTTAAATGAATTCGAGCCGAACTTGCAACTCAATGAAAATTTGACGAGCTGAGCTCGAGCCGAACTTGCCTAGGTTTGAGTCGAACTCGAACTTGTTTACGAGCCTTAACGAGGAAAAAATATTAGATATTTATGCTCTATTATAAGTCTAGAACTTTAAAAAAAAATCTATTTTGTACATAAATTAGTTCATACATGTATAAAATTATAAAAACATATTAGTAAAATTTAAGTTTATAATACTTTTTATTGGTTTATACAAGTACAAGTTATAAAATTTTCATTATGTATATGTAAAAGTTTATACATATCCAAGGTTATATAGGAAATTCTTATGAGATATACATATATTCCAAGTTCGCGAGCCTAATCAAGCCGAATATTGTCAAGTTCAGGTTCAGCTCGTTTATTAAACGAGCCTAAAATTGAGATTCAGGTTCAGTTCGTTTAGTATCTGAATCGAACTCGAACGAGCCTCGAATAGTTCACGAACGGCTCAATTCATTTACAGCCCTATATGTGAGGCATCCTTATAAGAAATCTGGTGATAATTAATCGGATATCGATAAGTTTTGTTTGGAGAATACACGAGGTTGTGTCTCTCTATTATGTGTCTTTACTTGGCGGCTGGCGCTCGATTCACTCACAGTTTTTGGATATCCAGAGTCTCTCACTCTCTCTCAAGCTTTTCAATTCGGAGTCCTTCTGTACTTTTGCTTTCAAGCTTATCTGGTCCCCTTATTTGGCTATACTAAATTTGGAAGTCCTGTACTTTTGCTTCCAACTTGACTGGTCCCCTCATTTGGCTATACTATAAATTCAAAGTCCTCTCCTTATATGCTTCCTAATCGAAAATGATATATACACTCCCCCACAGCCACTCACAGCCACACCCTCTCTCACATGGAGTGTGGTGAGAGTGGCTGGGGAGGGAGTGTATGTATCACTATTGCTTCCTAATAGCTGGTCCCCTAGTTTGGCTATTCATTTTCATCTAATCTTAAAACATCCACCAGAACATCTATCTCCACACCCGAAGGGACTTATATAAGCGAGGCTTCAATTTTGAAGTTGTTTGGTCATTTGCCAATTTGGGTCGAATTTACCCCTCAATTTCAGATTGGGCCTGTTGGTTTTCTTGTTATTTAGGCGCTGGTGGATGGGCAGTTCTGTCTTCTTATAAAGTTGTTGGTTTTTCGGTAATTTATGTGCCATTGGTGCCTACTTTTCCATGGCCAGGAGAACTGCTGTATTGTTGGACACGTGTTGCGTGAGAGGGCTAGGCCATCTATTCTTCGGTTGGGTTTTCGTGCTATATACAGTGCGCAAAAGTAAATATTTTCGAGACTATTCACTGTATTTGGTTGAGGTGATGCAATCTGTCAGAGAAAAAGTTTTGAGAGAGTAACTTCATCTTCATCTTTACTCTTTGCTAGAAAAACCGAAAAGAAATCGATGAAGAGTGGAGCTTTCGCTTGAGGATTCTTGTCTGCAACAAATCGACGGAGAGTTCAGGTAAGTGTTTCCGCTTTATGTTTGTGTTGTTGTCGGGAACTTCTCCGTTTAAAGGTACTGATTTTTGCTTGGCTATTGAACTTTTTTATGTATATGTTTATGATTTGCATGCACATAAAGATCTTGTAATTAGTTCTTTATATGATTTCTGTTTTGAATAAGTTCCGAAATAAGTTTCGGAGTTGGAGTTTTGTGTTTTATTTCAGTAGTGAAATTGTCAGTTTAGTGTTGTTTCTGAAAATTATGTAGTAAAATTTATGGTTTTTGGCAGTTATCAACTACTAATCGTTATTATAAACCGCGTATATAGTCAGATTATGTATGAGATTTTGGTCTGTATTTTTTATTTAATATAAGGGACAAAAGGGTATACAAATGTTTATGTGTATATATATTGGGTATATTTGTTGTTTTATAGGAAAAAAACAGTTTTGACAAAATATTTTGCCAAGAGAAAGTATTTCTGAGGATATATATATGTGTGTGTGTGTGTGTGTGTGTGTCTGTTTGTTTCTTTGTGTAAGGAATTGTAAAATAATTTTATTACATAACAATAAAAATGGCTATAGCATGTAATATGTTAAATTTTTTACGAATGAAATAAGTCCAGAGGTAGTGAATTTCAATGAATTGATTATATAAGTTTGTGTGAAAGTATTATGTTTTTTAGATATTTTCATGAGGATTGGTTATTTTAAACATAATAAGATGCATTTGCTACAATTTTAGTTCTGGCATGCTTGATGAGTGAAGGGCCAACAAAAAAAGGCTTTTCAAATGAGGTTGTTAGTAATGATTGTTTAGTTTAGAAAAATAATCGAAAACAAATGTGTTAACTATAAATAAGTGCAACATGTTATAATCAACATAGAATACTTGTGGCAAACAAATAGATAAAAATATAGAGCAGGAAATGATGGACTTAGATCATTGAAAAAACATTTATCTGAAATTTTGTAAAACAGTGTGTAAAAACATAGATGGCAAAATGATACAATAACATCATTTACTTTATAATCATAGTTAGCATTGAACACCCTAAATTTGCATTGCGTATTAGTAATGCACTTTGCTTATTTATATACCTTCTACATTTGTATAAATTTTGATACTGGTAAAAATGTTAGTAGGAACTGTCCTAATGGTATTGCAAGGTCCATTTGTTCGTTTACAATATGAACACCACCCACGCCATTTAACTTGGCATGGAGCTTTCTACTATTTAGTTATCCGTGGAGGAGCAAGCGAGAATGTTGGTAGGTCAGTCGATCAAGTATTAAGCATACATCCATTTGTCATGATTTTATTTACAACAACAACAACAACAATAACATAACCCATTTAGTCCCCAATAATCGGGAGTATGGGCGCGGGATGGATAGGAGACAGACCTAACCTTTGACAATAAATGCACAAAGTGTCATGATTTTATTTGCTACACATATATCTGTCGGTGAAAGGCTAATAAAAGAAAGGCTTTTGAATTGAAATACTTGATTAATTTGAGATTGTAGTTATACAATAGCAAGGCATTGTAAAATTGGTTTATTACTAATGATTCTTTACTTCGCAAAAATAATGGAAACAAATGTGTCACCTATAACTAAGTGTTACATTTTATAACCACTAGAGAATAGTTATGGTAAAAAAAAATAGATAAAAGCAGCACCAAATCATGGAGTTATATTATTTAAAATGAAATTATGTGAAATCTTGCTAAAAAACTACGTAAAAGCATACATGCCAAAATGATGCCATAATATCATTTACTTTATAATTATAGTTATGAATTCAAGTCATGCCATAATATCATTTACTTTATAATTATGGTTATGAATTCAAGTGCTTAAATGTCAATTGTCTAATTATAGTCGATTTTACTCTTATATATATAGCTTCTGCATTTGTCTAAGTTTTGATGGTGATAAAAATGTAAAAATTTGTAGGGACTGATCTAATGGCATTGCAAGGTCCATTTCTTCGCTGGGACTATGAAAACTATCCACGTCATTTAACTCAGCATGGAGCTTTCTGCTATGTATTTACTCGTGATGCAGCAAGAGAAAACATTGGTAGGTCAATTGATCGAGGAACAGGGCACCTTGTGTATAGGCGAGACTACAACTTTGTGCGTGATTATGGTGAGCGATATCCATTCGGTGTTGGTAATGAATGGGATGTGAAAAGGGATTTCGTTAGGTGGATTGAATCAGTCATCTACTATTCATTTTTGCGAACTAGCATTGGAGGTATTATATATTTTAAAATATATTTTTGTAAGTTGCAAAATATTTATTGCAGATTTTAAACATTTAAGCTTCAAATTCCTAATTTTTTTGATTAATTGTATTTTTGTTTTCTTGTCATTGCTTGTTAATTGTTTTATTAGGTGTACCGCGTTGGTGGTTTCTAATGTTTTTTTGGGTTATGGAGTATTATTGTTTTATAGCTTGGAATTGAAGCTAATGAATACGTGGATGTGAAGTTTGTGGTATAATATTCTTGTATTAGAGCTGATAGAGGCAGCAAATAGACTCATTATAAATTGGGTTTCATAGTTAAACAAACACAAATAAACTACCCACTTTTCATTCCTTCAAATTATCAAAACAAACTCTAATACTATATTACAACAAATCAACAATAACACGGGCATGAAACTCGTGCAACGCACGTAGCATTGTACCTAGTACTATATATAAAGAGGCAGTGAGGCCAATGTTTTCGTCTGGCCATTTCGTCCTTGGTGAAGTTACCCATTCACCCCTGCTCTTCCATTAATTTCCCATGGCTGAAGTGGTAGAATCACAACTTGGTTTCAACCTTTTTTGGCTGAAGTGGTATAACCTGTTATGGCCAGCTGTCATAATATCTTCCATGCATTTGAGGTAATATGGCAAGTTAATCACGCAAATATCTACAAATAGAGGCTTGACTTCACATTTTTTTATAACTTGATGTCTGGATCAGCTTGTGCGTAACTCGA
Source organism: Vaccinium vitis-idaea (assembly GCA_963854785.1). Classification (NCBI taxonomy): domain Eukaryota; kingdom Viridiplantae; phylum Streptophyta; class Magnoliopsida; order Ericales; family Ericaceae; genus Vaccinium; species Vaccinium vitis-idaea. The sequence continues at coordinate 37,563,960 of OY978221.1, read as the reverse complement.
CTAATTACGGGACCCTAGAGGTAACGACTGGGCTTAACTCCCAGTTGCCCGAAGATTTTGCCGGCAAGGGTAATTGAACCTGTGAGACTTAAGGTGATAGCAAACTCCTAAGTCGCGAGCAAGACCACTTTAACAATCCCTCGGGGTTATCTTGACTTCACTATTCAAAGGAGAAAAGTCTAACTCCTGATTTCAAGGGTAAAAAAACAAAAGAAAAATCTAATTAATTGTCACATCACAAAATGATATCCACACTCTCTTTTTTGTCATTTACTAAAAAAATTAACACATAAAAATTTACTAAAAGAAAAAAAAAAACCGGGTGTGTATATCAGTTTGAGAGTGTGAAAATCATTCCCCATGGCACACACACATAAGAAAAATTATTGGGTGGTCGTGGGGCACAGCCAAATGGTGTCCTAACATTCTTCTGCTGTGGAGCTCAATACTAAGTAAGTGCATGAACCCACAACCATGTGTGGTGAATAAGAGGGTTGGGACACCACTAAGAACATAATTAATTAATTATTTTGCTTGCTAAGAATGATTTGAGTGATGCTCTTGAAATCTTATAATAATCAGATTTTTTTTCTGTTTGTGTTATTTAAGCAATGCTTTAGAAATTTCAAATGGTTATACTTGTAGGGTTTTTTTTTTCCCTCGTGAAAATGCATAAAATGCTTCATTTTTTTTTATTTTCACTCTATGCCCCAAAATTTAGGGCCAGCCGGTCTGAGTTGTGTTTGCATGCTATGGAGTATGTTTTATACTTTAAGGTCCGATTTATGGATGATACATTGATACTAATTACATTAGATGGTGGCTAATTAATCTTTCCAACATCAAACCAATGGCAATGGCATGAAATGGTATCTTATACATGATCTCAATTTTGGTTTTAGACCTCAAATTGAATCTAAATGTATTTTTTCCTCTTATTTTATATATTTGACTCCTCAATGTAGTCAATTCTCATATAATGAACCTATAGAATTTTAAGTTAATTTATTCCCTTTTCTTGTATTCATTTGGTGAGTTTCGTTGTTAATTTGTATTACTGCCTTTAATTTTGTATCCTGCTTCTTTTCTCTGTACCTCTGATTTTGGGTTTTTGGATGCCTCTCGGTGTTTTATTTGAACAATAAAAATGTAATAAATAGAATTATGGAAATTTTGTTCTGATATATCCGAGCTTAATTACTTTGAAATTATCCAATTTAGTAAAGGAGTATTATCATTTATGTATGGGCAAGTTGTTATTTTCCGTAGGCAAGTTGTCATTTTTCGCGGGCCTTTTGCTAGTTTCATAAAGATGTTACCCCCATTTCGGCCCTGTTGAGGCAGTCTAAGATAACCTAGCTGGTCTAGTTTGACATGACGATGCTTCGTTCATAGACTCGATCTGTCTAATTCAATGTTTTTTTCCCTATACGATAGGTTGTTAGTATGTTAGTTAAGTTAGATTATTACAAGGAGTGTCAATGATGTTCCATTTGCGTGAACATTGAACCTCTCATCACCTAAGTCCTTGTACATGAACAACTAAGCTAGAAGTCCTAGTTCTCCTAATTCAATTTAATCGCATCTAAAACTAACTTGAAATTAATCCAACACACCTTGACTGATTATATATAACTTCACCTTATTAGGAAGGATCCGTTTATTGACAGTCCACTGACCAGACAATAAATAAGAAAAAAAATATAAAAACACACACCCTAGTATACTTTTTACACTTTTTAATATACTACTTTTTACACTTTTTAATATACTTTCATACACTTTTCACATATGTCAATAAACTATTTAAACCTTAACAACAGCCTAGTTGGCTGATTTTAGAGTTTTCCTATTGAAAAATACTGTAGTAAGATATAGAAACCAAATGTATTATTAAACAGAAATTTATTATTTTGTTTAAGGAAGGTAGATTCCCCTACTGTACATTTTAGGAATTTCACCGTTTAGTTTGCCCACTTGGGGCTACTTTTTGAGCCCACTTCAATGATCAGTGCAAATGGTGGCTAGCTGTGAAGACCCGGAATTTAATGAAAATTATTTTCAATCTTTTATTCATTTTAAGTAATGTGAATGAGTTGATTAATGCTTTAAAATGTGTTTCTTTCTAAGTATTGTATGGGTGTGTATATCTTGGTGTATCGGGAGTTAAGTAAATGGTAGGAATACATGTTACGATGTTGTGTGGGTGTTTGGAGATGTTGAAAATGTGTTAGAAATGATCGGGGTTCGAATTGGTGAAGGTGGTAAAATTTAGAATTTTTCAATCTGGATACCGGTATGGCCTTTTTTTGATACTGGTATCCAGGGAATCCGGCGAACAGAAACTCTAGATACCGGTATGACTTTTTCTTGATACCGGTATCCAACTGTATTTTCTGCGAATTTTCAGCTCGTCACAGACTTTTATAAAAGGGGCCCTTGGCTCATTTCTTCATTCCAAAGCCACGAACCAAGTCCTAAAATCACCCATCTACCTTCTCTCTTCATCCTCGCCTCAAATCTTGTGATTTTAACCTCAATCCACCACAAATCTTCAAGATCTACACATTGGAGACATCAATCTCTCTTGGATTTGAAGTTTTGGCATTCTAGAGGTAAGAGCTTGAGTTTTGGGTTGGTTCTTTCTCTCTCCACGTTCTCTCTCTCCCTATCCCTTGAGTTGTGAGTGAAACCTCACTCTTGTACCTCGTTTTTTTTAACTTGATCCAGTTTCTTGATCACTTAGTGGAGCTCGGATGGAGTTCATTCATGGAGTTTGGAGTCTAAATCATTGGGGTTAGGGTTTTGCTCGGAGCTCTTTATGGCAGGGACTTCTCTCTACTATTTCTAAGTGTTTTTGGATGGATTGTAGCATATATTTTGTTCCTTGCCATGTTTTTCTTGAAAATCTAGTAAACCCACTTTTGGGGTTTGACCTTTAATCCTTCTTGATCTATGAAATTGATTGTTAAACACCATGATTAGTTGATGTTCCTAACATACTCATGCACATGTATTGATTTCTATATAAAAGATTTGGGTTTGAGCTTCAACTTTGAGTTTTGGGTTGAAATTTCATCCTTATGGAAAAATCTGAAAATTTGTCACAAACCTGTGTTTTTGGAATTTTTGTCCGCGGTGATTTTAACAATTTGTAACCCTATCTTTATTTTGGTTCGGACTTTTTCCTTGGTATGCACTTGACCCTTGTTGCCCCATTTCGTGTCGGACACTTGTAATTGTACTTGGACCTCCTTCGTCACTCAAGTGGTTTTGAAATTAAACATTAATTTATTAAGTTGATTAATCGTGGTTACACGTTGGGCACATGTCATGGGTATGAGTTAAAATGAGGACATGCCGAGTTGATTAAAATGAGTCTTTAGGAATATAAGGACACTCGTGGCCGCCAACATAAGTCAGACATATGAAAATGGGTTATGGGACCACGTCATTGAGTTTAATGAATTGTGCCTTTACAAACACCATGAGGACACGTAACATTGCTCTTTAAGGAATTCATGTCGTTGTTTTCGAGGTAGGTGAGTGAGATGCTAATGATCTCTTAATGTATGGAATCACGTGTGATTATTGATCCGTTAGGAATTGAGATTTGACTACTTTATAAAGATTTGGATAGATTGAAGAACGTTGGTTATATTGGATACCAAGGGCCACCATTAGGTGTGTTGCTGGGAGATACTAAGGACCACCATTAGGTGTGTTGCTGGGAATACTGTTCTTCGGTGTGGATAAAAGTACAGTAGATCTATGACATTGTGAATATAATTATAGGGAACTATGAGTTCTGGTAGGGGAATACGGGTCCCCAAACTCCTGAGTACGAGATGAGGATGAAAAAGGATTGTATTGAAATAATAATATGGCGAATGGCTTATGCTTCTAATGTTAAATGGAGAGATAGAGAGAGTCTTAAATATCGGGTTGTCAGCATGGTGTTGTCTATATGGTGGGTGTGAGGAAGATCTTAAACAAAGAACAAGTACAACGATGTATCACCTTTATAACAACTAAGGTGTAGTCATTGACGTAAAATGGTTTTATGAGCATGAGCACATAAATTCTTAGTTGGTCTTAAGTTAGAACTAATTGTCTATTCATGTTGCATCTTCGTGCTTTATTGTGCTCATTTCGTTCCATTTGCATTTAACGATAGTAGAAAGATTTTCCTACTGGGCTAGTATAGCTCACCCTATCATTTTCAGGTACACATCAAGAAGCATGAGGTGGAATGCATGGAATGTGTTGCATCTTTGAAAGCATACATGAAAGGGTCATTTGACTACCAAGTGCACAATATTTTGGATTAGTAAATTCGTGATTATCCCAAATCTTTTTGACATGGATAAATTTTGAATACTTTTCACTTATGCATTTGGGATGCGGGTACTTGTTGACTAGAATTCATGTGTAACTTGATCTGTGAGGAGATTTTGGAACTTTGACTAATGTATATATCGGCTTTTATTTTGAATGAATGTTATTTATTTATATTCTAAATTTGAGGGTGTGACACTAGCTCATGCGGAAGAGCTCTTGAATGCCCCATACTGTATCCTGGGATCGAGTCTCATTTCCCTCTCCCTCATGTAATAGATTAAGAATGATGAATGACAAAAAAAAAAAAGATCAGTATCATACACGTACATTTGACATTTTATTCTTCATTGAGACCAATCCAAGTATCATCCTGTTTGGAGATACTGGTTAATAAGATTACAGAAGGCATTTATTAATAAGTGTTTTTTTATATATCAAACTTATTTCGATTAAATGATATCTACCATTTGTTGATTGACATCCATTTTTTTTTATTACTGTTCGGCCAAATTTAATATGTTATCCTCCACAAATTTTGGTAAATAAAAGCTACTCTGCCCTCCATTTTATGAGACCAATGTTGCTTAGGAACGAATTATTTGCAGTTTTTCTATTTAAAACTGGACAAATCTAATTGCAATTTTTTTTCTTAATGTCTAGTTTAGATTCACCCTAATTATTTAAATCATCATGTTACAGAATTGGTTAAAAAATATTTGTCTGCTTAGTTAATATCGATCAACAAGAAAATGGTATATACGCATTAATCTTGGAGATAAATGGGCTGCAATCTAAATATTTGTCTGCTTAGTTAATATAAATCGAATTGATGGTAATTGATCAATACTCCCTCCGTCCCAAATTGTTGGTCCTTATTTCCTTTTTTGGCTGTCCTAAAACATATGGTCATTTTAAAAAGTTAACAAAGAAAAGTGTGTACTTCTTTCCCTTTTTGGTACTTTTCATAAATAGTTGGATTCCCAAAGTAGGACCAACAATTTGGGACGGAGGGTGATTTTTCTATAACTATCTTCTTGATCAATCATGACTGCCACTATCAGAAATAGACACGGAAGACAAAACAAAGTAAAGCGTTCAATATTGTTCACACTTGTGTGCCGAAACATTTTTGTCGTGTATGTAGCATTGCTCATTGGAGTACTAGTTTTCGGCACACAAGTGTGAACAATATTGAAGAGCAACATTGGAGTCAAGGATGGAGCCAGGGGGGGCTAGTAGGGGCAGTCGCCCCCCCTACGTTTAAAAAAATCTGTACTATTACATTGAAAAAAAAAAATTTATCATCAAACTATATAGTCCCGTCCCCCCTCCGTTTTTTCGTTAAAAAAATAATAATAATAGTAACATAATATTTATCAACCTATGAAACAACTTTGTACTAAAATAAATTCTTTTAAACAAAACAAGACCCAAAATTTATAACCCAACTCAAAGTCAGGGACTCAAGGCCCGTTCATTTTTAAGAACTAAGGCTCATTGAAATTTCGAAAGCCCAAAACTCTGTAATGTGGTGTGTGGACATCAAAAGTGAAAGAAAAAGAAAAGAGCAAAAGAAATTGGGGATTCCCAAAAACACGACCTAACCCCTTTTGCCTCTGCCAAAAAACTCTCCCACAATCAACTCACTATTTCACTTTCTCGGAAGTAATTGGAATTTGGAATGTGGAATGATGAGATGATCTCTGATACTTTGGAAGGGACGGAACTAACTCATTGAAATTGAATACTCTCTCTCGCGCTATTCAGTAATCAGAAGGTGTTGCAATTTGCAAAGAAGACTAGAATTACTCCACTCAAAAGGTAATCTTCTTTACTCTGTTTTTAAAACTTGGTTCAATAGTTTATGTATTAAATTTATTATTTGGCTTGGGGAAGTGGATTTGTTATTGTATTTTGAATTCTGGATGTCTTTATTTCACTTAGGGTTTTAAATTTGGTACAAATTGATTATAAATTCTGGATGTCTTTATTTCTCTGGAGTTTTTAATTTGGTACAAATTGATTATTTTAGTGCACATTCTGAATTATATATACGTGGTACTGGCAGTTAATCATGAGCAAAAAGACAATTGACTCATTCTCTAAGAAAAGAGGTCCACAAAATGTTGATGATGGTACAAGCGCAGAACCTTCAACGCATATTGATGGAAGTGGAACTTCGACACATGAACCGGAACATCGTCCTCCTAAAAGTCCTAGAGTTGAATTGCAAGAATTTGATATATCATCTTTGATAAGGGATCCGGGGTTGAGAGATCCAATATGGAAGGTACCACAACCCCAGCGTGATGAGGTTCTTCGAGCTTGTCTCAATTTTGGACCATACCAACCTCAACTTTCGAAAGGCCAACAAAAAAAAGATAGGAATGGTCGTTGCTTTCTAACTTCTTGGTATAAGTTGTTCCTAGATTGGTTGGAATATTCTCCTGCAAAAGACACTACCTTTTGTCTTCCATGCTATCTTTTTGCTCCGGAAAAGAGTCGCTTTGGTTATAATGCTTTCTCTATTCATGGATTTTCAAACTGGAAGAAAGTCCATGATGGAAAAAATTGTGCCTTCCTAACTCATGTGGGGAAAGATCTTAATTCCATTCATAGAGAAGTTGTTAGTCAGTGCCAAGCCTTACTGAATCAAGCGCAACATATTGAGAAAGTTGTTAAGAAGCAAACTTCCGTGCAAGTTTCAAAAAATCGCTTGCGTTTGAGGACCACAATTGATGCAGTTAAATGGCTCACATTGCATAATTGTTCTCTTAGAGGCCGTGATGAAAGTTCTCGTTCTTCCCATAGAGGAAATTGTATTGATTTGCAAAAGTTATTGGGTTCTTATAATCCAGATGTAAATGCAGTTGTACTAGACAAAGCTCCTCAAAATGCTTCCTATCATTCAGGTCAGTCGCAAAAGGAGATTCTTAGTCTTTTTCATGATAAAATACAAAGATTCATCTGTGAGGAGATCAGTGGTGGAAAATTTTGCATTATCGTGGATGAATCTCAAGATGAGTCAAACAGGGAGCAAATGGCCATTGTCTTGAGGTTTGTTGATAAGGATGGGTTTGTAAAAGAGCGTTTTTTTGAAATAGTTCACGTTTTGAACACTGCTTCGGCTACTTTGAAAAAAGATATATGTAGTGTTGTTGCGCGTCATAACCTTAATGTTCAAAATATCCGTGGCCAAGGATACTATGGTGCTAGTAACATGCGTGGAAGATGGAATGGGTTGCAAGCTTTATTTTTAAATGAGTGCCCATTTGCATATTATATTCATTGCTTTGCTCATCAGCTCCAATTAGCATTAGTAGCGGTATCTAAAGAGGTTATATCAGTGGGTCAGTTCTTCTCCTATCTAACTCTTGTGGTTAATATAATTGGCTCATCTCCTAAAAAACATGATAAATTTAGAGCTGTTCAAGCTACAGAACTTGCTGAAAAGCTAGCCATTCACAATGAAGACGATGAGGATGAGGATGAGGATGAGGATGGGAAGTTTGAGACTAGTAAAGGAAAAAATCAAATTCGCAATTTGAAACGAGCTGCTGATACTCGATGGGGTTCTCATTTGGGTTCTATTTCTAGTTTGATGGATTTGTTCAGTGCAACTTGTTCAGTGTTAAGAGACATCATCAATGATCCAGAAACCACCGGTAATCAACGTTCTGGAACTGATGGAGTTTATGATGCCATTACTACTTTTGAATTTGTGTTCATCTTACATCTTATGAGGGAGATTTTGGAGATCACTGATGATCTTTGCCAAGCTTTGCAACGTCAATCCCAAGATATATTGAATGCAATGCATTTGGTGGCCACAACAAAAGAGCAAATTCAAAAGTTCAGAGAAGATGGATGGGTTCTCCTTCAAGAGAAAGTTACACGATTTTGTGGAAAACACAAGATAAGTGTTCCTGATTTGAATGCTCCTTATATAGCAGGTCGAGGGCGTGTTCGAAAAGATCCTATCACAATTGAACATCATTATCGGATCCAAGTTTTTACATGTATAGTCGATTCTCAATTGCAAGAATTGAACACTCGATTTAAGGAAGATACAATGGAGTTACTCATTCTCAGCACATCTCTAGATCCTCGTGATGGCTTCAGATCATTCAACATTGAAGATACTTGCAAGCTTGCAGAGAAGTATTATCCAATGGATTTCACTGAGCAAGAAAAGTACCACTTGAGATATCAATTGCAAATTACAAGCTTGATGTGTCTAGGCATCCTGAGTTCCAAAATTTGTCAACAATTTCAAAATTGAGTGAAGTGTTGGTGAAGACAAGAAAGTGCACGATATATCATCTTGTCGATAGGTTGATTCAGCTTATATTAACTTCACCTGTTTCAACGGCTACAACCGAACGTGCATTTTCTGCTATGAAATGTGTTAAGACAAGACTTCGCAACAGGATGGAGGATGATTATTTAGCAAATTTCTTGATCACTTATATTGAGAAAGATATTGCTCTAGGGTTGGACACAGACTCTATCATTGATGCTTTTAATGACAAGAAAGAGCGTCGAGCACAGTTCAAGATACCTGATTTCAGTAGATACTAGATAGAATTAGATAAACGTTAATACCTTTTGCAATCTAAGTTGATATTAGAAACATTTTTAGTTTCATTTTCATATGTATTGGCATTATTTTTTTATTTTATTTTTTTTGAGTTAGTAAAAATTCATATCGTTCTCTTAATTTAATTTTTTTTTATTGTGTATATCCGTCCCCCTTACGCCAAAATCCTGGCTCCGTCCCTGATTGGAGTACTAGTTTTTGTCGTCTATGTAGCATTGCTCATTGGAGTACTAGTTTTCGGCACACAAGTGTGAACAATATTGAAGAGCAATGCTACATACACAACAAAAATGTACAACAAAGTGGACAACACACTCACATGGGGTGTGGGCTCCACACACTCAACTGTGTGTGGAGCTCACACCCCATGTGAGTGTGTTGTCCACTTTGTTTTTACATTTTTGTTGTGTATTGGCTGGACAAAACGAAGAGACAAACGAGTGAACGACCCCACTTGAAGATTTTTTATGACATTCTTGCACTTTTTGACACGGTTTTTTTTATTGTTTTCTTTTGATTCTTACCATATTTTTGTCAATTTTTTTTTATATTTTTATACCATATCATTCGTCCTCGATGGAAAAATTTACAAAAATATAAAAAAACATAGGTTAAAGTTAAAAATAGATACATACAAGACAATGAAAAAAAACAAAAAAAAACGGTCTATTTGAAAAAGACTGTTTTGCCAAGAAGTCGCCAAAATATTAGGCTGAGGCCCTTGGGGGTCCTATTTTTTGGCCAAACGTACCACATAAATGATACTCTCAACGTCCTAATTTTTGGCCGTGGGGGTCCTACGTCCTAGTTTGTCCACTTGTGGACCTGTCCAATTTTATTTTTCAACTTATATTGGTACTTGAAGGATATAAATGATATCCTTTCCAAAAAGAAAAAGAAAAAGAAGAAAGAAGAAAGAAGTATATATGAATGATACTCTCTCACCCCCACTTTATTGGGCCACTTTTATAATTTGCTTAGAATTAACAAATTCTCTGCAGCTTTGAAAAATAAAATTGGACAGGCCTAATTTCAATAGTTTTATGTCTATTGGCGTTACTTTAAATGATCTAAATCGTTCATTGCCATAAAAATTGCGCCCTTCGAATATCAATCGAGCAAGCCCAAATATATATATATTGAATAGTACATATTTAAATTTTTAGCAAGTCACATTTCTCCCAACACGGTAACAATTCCATTTATTTTACATATCATTCATTAGAATATTCTTTCTTTCTCGTTCTTTCTTTCTTTTTCTATCCTACATTAAAATGTTTGTGGGTCCCTAAATAAAGTAATTAAGAAGTAATTCCTTTGTTACAATAAGCTAGGTACTCTAGCTCAAGTTAGTTTACCTAGCCAAATAACTAAGCCGTTGGATAGTGTGTTTTGTGAGTTTCCTAGCTAAATTAGCTAATTTGGTTCTTTTACCTAGGCTGATACACTATAATGCACACATTTGTGGTGTACAATTATACTAAATTTATAGAAATGTATCTTGAAATAAATGAATTCCAATCTAATTTATCTATTTCTTTTTTCAATATAAATGTGTTTCAAAATCACGTTTATGATATCCCATTAATACAGTATTTTATGTAATTAGTATCGTCTCAAAATAGATATTGTATGATAATCGAAGTGAATTCGAAGTAGAAATTTTAAAAAATAAAATAAAACTAGACCGGTTCAATATTTGTCCACACTGGAAGCGCATCTTGTGCCTTGTGGCATCTGGACGAGATAATAGTGACCTCCAAATAGAACAAGGTCCTAGTTTTTTTTTGTTTTTTGTTTTTTGTTTTTGTTTTTGTTTTTCAATAATAAGTCTTATTTAATTTTATCTCAATTATACCAAAATTCATAAATAAAATAAGTGCTTATGTTAATACTCCCTCCGTCCCAAATTTTTTGTCCAGTCTATAAAACGAAGACTTGCAAATAATTGCACAATTTTTTATAAAAAAAATCCATATTTTTTTAACAAGTTACGAGATATTAATGAGTACTTCTAGTTTATGTAAAATGTATGAAAATTTTCTTTTAAAAGGCTTATTATTTTTAGGTCCTCGTTACGTACCGGAACAAAAAATTTGGGACAGAGAGAGTAAAACAGACTTGGCTCCTCTCCAGTAGGGGGAGAGGAGCTTCCTATCAAGTTCTGTCATTTTCAAGCCCATACTGGACCCTCATTGATGATCAGAATCGTACATCGCGTAGATCTCATTTGTTCCTTCAACCATGCGTAAATTTGTGATGATCAGATACCGTTCGATACATGATCGAAAAGTATTTATCTTGAAAAAGTGGAGAAAAGTTGTTTCGATCCAATGTGTCTAGTAAGTTTTTTTTTTCAAGATTAATGTGATCTGATTAGTTATCAAACGGTATCCAATCAACATGATTTTTTGCATGATTGAAGTACTCCACGAGATCTATATAATGTACTGTTTCCGATCATCCATGTGGCCGAAGTATAGGCACTAAAAAGAATAATAGAACTAAACGAGAAGCTCCTCTCCTATTACTTTAATCGGGTGCTTAGGTAGGTACCCAGCCGCTTATAGGTACTTGTCTCATTTGGTTCAACAACAATCCATCGCCCATTACCTCACCCAAAGAATATTCCTACCTAAGTCAAACAATCTTGAACCAATCCATCTCCCATTTTTTTTAATAATTGGATATCCGTGTCAGCTTGCGTGCACCTCGACTAATTTCAAAGCCCTGAAAGTAACGATCGGGCATAACCCCTAGTGGCCCCAAGAGATGACTAACAAGGAGAATCAAACCTGAGACCCTAGGTGGAAGCAAACCCGTAAGTTCCAAAACAATACCACTTTGCCAACCCCTTTGGGTTCTAATCCATCTCACATCGGGTCCAGGGGTGCAGGTGTGCACAGTTGGTGTACTCATCAGGGTCGTTGATCTTAGCAATCAATATCTTAGTTTTCACCTCGGCAATGGACGACTCGAATTTACAAAGTGCTAAGATGAAATCCGATTAAAAACACATCGGACGGCCTGATGCCGTACACTAGCACCCCCGCTTCCTCTCCCATTACCTCACCCAAAGAATATTTCCGACCTAAAGTCACACAATCTTTTGTATGACATCCGTTTATTAATACAATCTTCTAATAGGATTCTTCGCTCTCGCTCTGTACTTCTGCTCTCAATCTTTGCTTTAAATATTCTCGAAAATCATTTTCATGCTTGTGTATCTGCTTGCCTCACAAACCCAGATGATTTGACCCATTTGAGATTTAAAAAATTAACCGAGGGAGTACTTTAAAAACGGTTAAACGAAGGGTACCGATGGGAACGCGGGGCCCACTCTGCGTACCGCACAAATAGTTCGAGCCGATCAATAACTTCAAAAAAAAAATGAGTGGGTCTTTCAAAAATCAGCTCAATCCGATATGTGTAGATGTTTGATTCAATCTTCCATTTTTTCATTCAAATTACATGGGAAAAATGGAAAATTGTATTTATATATCGGATTGAGCTGATTTTTTTTGGGGCCCACTTAATTTTTTTTTAAAAATTATTTAACTACTCAGATTATTTGTGATGGACCCAAAGTGAGGCCGCGTTCCGTGTCTGGTACCTTTAAAAAATGGGACGGCTGGGGTACTTATCTGTACGACTATCTATTTATATCTACATCATTTTGTAGAAACCAAAGCCCGAGGCCCGCCAAGTCGTAAAGAAAAAGAACACCACCCAAAACGGCAAACCTCACCACCATGTGCACGTTAGAGAAGCGCGGCGAGATCTTCTTCCTAACCCTAACCGGAGACGATGAGCACCGTCTCAACCCCACTTTCATCGAATCGCTCCGGTCGGCTCTTCGCCAAGCCAAGGACCAGTCCACTCGCGGCTCGGCTTTAGTCACCATCGCTCAAGGCAAGTTCTTCTCCAACGGCTTCGACCTCGCGTGGGCGCAGTCCGCCGCCGCCGCAGGCGGACGATCCGCCCACGACCGATTGGTGGACATGGTGGAGTTGTTCAGGCCGGCGGTAGCGGATTTCATTTCGATGCCGATGCCGACGATTGCCGCCGTGACGGGACACGCCGCCGCCGCCGGGATGATGCTGGCGTTGAGTCATGATTATGTTTTGATGAGGAGCGATCGAGGCGTGTTGTATATGAGCGAGTTGGACATAGGTAAGCCCTAGACTCTTAAAATCGTTTTTATTGGTCAATACGTAACAGTTTTTAGCCTTCCAATACCATTATGGTTTTTAGCCTTCCGATACCATTATGCTTCGATATACGGATAGATGGAAAAATTGCATGCGTATCGCTACGGGAACTGATTAAGGCACTTTAAAAAAATTTAGAATAAGTTTTGAATTCGGAAAATTCACGACTACAATCGATTCGTGCTATGATGCATTGTTCAATGTCCCGAAATAGTTGCACTTCTACCTTTATTGTAGTCCTGATACTGTTATTTAAAACCTTGCTTTAGTGCTCTTATGGTCCACTAGCTTATTTTGCTTATATTTTGAAAATGCAAAACGCAAAGGAAATAAGTAAATAAGTATCAAAACAATTCAATCAAGTCAATTTATTTGCTGCTTGTTTGTTGTAAGTAAATAAATAAGATGACGAACCAAACGGCCTTTTGGAGGCCACTGGCACTTAGTGACAGAACCAGGAATTTGTCTTGGAGGCGCCAAGTCCGAGTCCTGTCCACCCCCACAATACTATCCCTTTTAATTGATGTTAATTGTAAACATCAGCGAAATTTGGATTGTTTCTCGTCACTCTAGTATTTTTTGTTGTAAACTTTATTTATCAGTTCCCTGTATCAGTTTTAGCTTTCTAAACCTCTAAAGATGAGTTTTTGACAAGGTTGTAAGCAGTAGTAAGAAACAATTTCAATGTACAAAAATAAGATCTATGTTACATGGGCTCAGGTACGAGTGTCGGGTAAGTACGTGTCTAAGTGGCGGATTCATCTAATTCACATCTCAAGGTCACGGGGACACAGCAAAATATTTGTACTCCTGGATGCATTTCTTTTGGATTCTAGAATAAATGGTGTTTACTATGTGGGTTAGGACATTCCTGCATTCTATAAGAGTTATATAGTTCAATGTAAGTTCAACTTGCTAATATGTTTTCTAGGTGAGTGTCCAACCAAATACATCGGACAGGAATCCCATACCCAAGTAGGAGTGTCTGACACATGTGCTTTATACTATATATTAGAAGAGTCCGAGTAGCATAGAATAACTGGTGATGAAAAATCTATAAAGTGATCAGTTTTTTGGGCGAAATTGGATTTAATGGAACATGGAGTCGTATTACACGAGAATGTGTAAAGTACGAAAGTGAAGTGGTAAGTGGTAACCATATCTGCCCCTGCTCACACTCTGAGAATTCTCGATCAGATCTGTTTTTATTATGTTAGTTGGTCACTGCGGAACTACAATAGCTGAAGCTGACCACCTCTGTCCCTCTATACCAAAACGGAGGGATGTGTAACATGTAATCAGATATGCGCGAGTTTTATCCAAGTGTTTAATTCATCAAATGTTTATAATCTACAACGAAAAAGACACAGACACGGCACCTTGTCCGAGTGTTCAACAGGCGTACTGGACTTCTACTTCTATATTATTGAGCCCTTGTAATGAAGATCTCAAGTTCTTATCTGTTTAATTTGTTGTCAAATGTCAATGCTAGTTTGATTTCGGTCCGGATAGTAGTTATGATCGATACAACTTCAAATTGGGTCACATGACATAATAGGAGATGTGCTGCTTTTACTTGTGTATGTGTGGAGGGTTGAACTCTATACTATATGAAATTGAACCAAGCTTCCAACATGTTAATCTAGGTTGTTGTATGGCCGATAGCAGGTTTTTTATGGAGTCTGTTCGCTTTGTATAATCGGTGCACTCATTTCTGCAATGCTATTGCTATGGTGACCACATTTGAATACTGCGTTTTGGGTATCATATGATGTCACCATAGTAGAATGTGCTCCACTAGACGACATACGGAACAAATTCTAAACTAATACATGGGTCACACATCACCTGGTACCCAAATTTGATCACCATAGTAGGAGTATTAGTGATTCATAATTTCCATTATCTCATATGTTCACCACCTCTTGTCTTTCATGTAGGGTTGAATTTCCCAGACTACTTCACGGCGCTGGTGAGGTCAAAGGTGGGGTCGTCCGCAGCTCGAAGGGACATTTTGTTGAAAGCAAGGAAAATGAAGGCAATGGAGGCTGTGGCTATGGGTATCGTCGATTCGGTGCACAATAGCGGGGAGGCGACCGTGGCGGCTGCCGTTCGCCTGGGGGAGGAGTTGGTTAAAAGGAAGTGGGACGGCGAGGTGTATGCGGATATACGAAAATCTATGTACCCTGAGCTATGTTTCGTCCTCGGATTGGCCAACAAGGATGCTGTAGCCTCAGCCCGGCTTTGAAATGTGAAATTGCTTTGTGTTCTTGGGAAAAAATAAGCATGTACGTAAACATTAGGTTAAAAAGATTGTTGTTGGCCTGGAAACAGGACATGTACTTTGAAGTTAAAAGTGATGGTACAAACTGTCCTCCAGGTTTGTTGGCCTGGAAACAGGACATGTCGTTTTGGATTGTTTTCACTAATGTTCCTGCCCGACTGATTTTCGAGATTTCTCTTGTCGAGACGAACCAATAATAAAAAAAAAAAAAGACACAAAATTAACAAATGCCAAAAAAAAAATTGAATAATAACAAAAAAATAATCTGGCTAGAGAAAGTCGGCAATCAGGGCCGGGCCCAACGTTTGGGTTGCCCAAACCCAACAGTAGACTTGGTTGCCCACTTACTAATAAATCATAAAAGATTAAAAAAACATACAAGTAAAAAAAATAAAAATAAATAAATGTTACATTGTTCTTTTAGCTTGAATCACATCAAAAAAACCATATTCAAAGTATAACTCCAATTATAGTGCTTCATGATTGGCACGAGCCGATTCAAAGAAAATTCTCCTTACATTTTTTAAAGCAATTTTTTTCAATACAACTACAAAGGACATGCGTAAAAATATATAATTGTAAGAGGTTTTTTCAAGAATATAATAAAGTTTGCTTGACATTTTAAGGTCTAAGATATGACTTGTGGGAAAAAAATTAGTAATGAACTGTATTAGCTTACTTGATTTTTTTCAATTTTTCATCACTGTGGAAAAGGTTTTTAATAAAATGTAGAAACATATCACTCATACATCAATGTTGTGTTTGTGAATTGGCAGAGGGAAAAAAAAAAAACCACAAGCCATAAATATCAAGACGAGAAATTGAGGGAAGCCTGAGGGCAGTTTCTTCGGATTAGAAAAAACAGAGAGAAACAAGGAGAAAGAGAGTCAATAAAGAGGCCAAAAGTCATGGGAAAAAGGTGGCAGGGAATCAAACCCGAGTGGGCAGCGCACAACCGTTCTATATGCACAGATGAGGTGCACTATCCGGCGCCGGGGACCCCTTTTTGGGTTCCACACGGTTGATCCGAACCGTCTATTCATCCCAAGATCAAATTCCAAGGGGCCTACGCGGAAATCATCTCATTTGGACGTTGTTAAGTACTCGATCCAAAATCACCCCATTTCGTCCAAAAAAATTTGAACAAAACGGAGCATTTTTTAATCAAGCACTTAGGAACGTCCGATTGAGATGATCTCCATAAGGGCCCCTCGGAATTTGATTCTGGGATGAATAGACGGCTCAGATCGACCGTATGGACCCACAAAGGGGTCGCTATCGTTGGTCGATACATGATCTTTACCAGGGGGTCGGTACCCCTGAATTTTCCGGGGCACCTGTATGCGTAACAAGCAACCACGGTACCAGGACCTCTCCTAGCAAGATATATGGAACTGTATTGGTTGTGTTCGTTTGATAGTTTAGTTTAGTTTTGATGATGTAAAAAGGTGTAATGAGTGGAGAGAGATAGAGAGAGAAATGAGGGTAATGATGATGTCATCAAAACTGAAACTAAACTAAAACTGGAAAATGAACACAACCATTATATTTATACATATTTTTAGGGTTTTTTTTTTTGTTTTGTTGCCCTAGCCCTAGGGATGGCAATTCCCCCAAACCCGATGGATACCCGCCCCGCCCCTTCTTATTTGAAGGCGGATATTACTCGATTTTTCATCCAATAGGAGCGGGTATGGTAGAACTTAAGAATCCCCAGTTGAAAATGGGGCGGATATAATTTTGTGATATCTACCTCCGAATACCCATACCCGCCCCCGTTTCCAATTATATATGATACATTTTTTTTATGAATGTATGTATATATGCAAGCATATAGTAGTATATAAATGTATATGTATATGTATGTGTGTATATATAAGTATGCATATACGTATAATTTGTGTATATTGTTCCGAATTAAAACTATATATGCTAAATGTTAAAAAAAGTTTAGTGATGGTAGTTAAAATTTTATATATCTTGGTAGACTGTTATTTCTTTATAATTTTTTATTCTATTTTGTTGTAAATCGTTGTTTTTGTTATTATAGGACACATAAATTAGATCTTATTTATTTATTTATTTTTGTTCAACAAGTTTGGATATGGATTTATCCGAATGTACTTGATCCCCAGTAGGAGGCGGGTATGGTGGATTGTCCACTATCCCTATTGGGTATGGAGGTGGGGATAGGAATGAAATTCCCAATTGGAGATCGGGGGTAGAATAGGTTCCCCCAATCCATACCCTACCCGTTGCCATCCCTACCTAGCCCGGGGGCTTGCTGGGCTCACCCTTGGGCCGGGCAGCAATAAAACGAAGGACCCGGATCTTTCTAGTCCAACTCCAACTGCTGATAAATTTTCTGCCGTCCACTAACAACTGTTTATCTTGCCAACAAATTTGAAGTATTGAAAACACTTTTGGACCGACCTCTACAGTCGACCTCTGCAGACTGTAGTCCCCTGTATAACTGCAGACAAGTCATTTCCTAAAATTCATTTCACTAAAGCCAATGATAAAATTGGAGCACTTATAAACAATCTGTTCGGGCTGGACTTGTGTCCGGACTTGTGCACATCATCCGCTCACAACCTTAACTCATTTAGAGCATCCTCATCAGCCATTGTAAAACACTGTTTCAGACAAATTGTTGAGCCAAAGCCAAAAACTTCACCCACATCAGCCTCAACAAATGCTTGGACAAATTGCAAAATTTCAAGTTTTGCTACAGTAACTCAATACTCCTATCAAGTTACTGTTCACGGGCTACCAAATAGTTTAATAGTTTCTCTTCCTCTCTCTCTGCCGTGTATACCCTCTTTGCCGCGTATACCCATGCCGGCCCCACCCACTCACTCTTTTTCTTTCTCTCCCTCTCTCTCTCTCTCTCTTTAATATTTGTTTATTCATTAAAGTACTTGCAGAGTTGCACCACTCCCCAATCGGTAAAGGTATAGTAGAGTAAAAGTATAGTTTTTTTTTTTTTTTATGAGAGTTGAGGGGAATAGTAAAGTTTAGATAGAGAGTCTGATTTTGTGAATTTTTGAATAAGTGACTTGCTAATTTATAAAATGTGTTTTTGAGGTTAAATTTGGTGTTTTTTTTTTTGTTGAGTCTGATGAGGATGCCCTTTAGTTGGCTTAGACAGTTAGACTGCTCAACTAACATGAGTCATACATAGTCATCCAATTAAGGCTTCGCATGAATTATTGCGACAAGGGGGAAAAAAAACGTAATGTAATTTGTTAGGGGTGTAATCAGTTATCAGTCCGGTTCGGTCTGATTTTTATTTGACATTTTCAGCCCGAATCGTACATTTTGAATTGTAAATATATAAACTGAAACCAAAACGTTTACTATTCGGTTTGATTTTGTTCGGTGTTATTCGGATCGATGGTTTTTTTATTTCAAATTTTTACAGTTTATAGGTATAGATAGAAAACGTTAACTGAACCTAGATCACTAGATCCGTTTTTCTGTTATTGGGACAAAAAAATTTAGGGAATTGATATAAGCACTCTCATTTTCTCTATTGACACTCTTTTTTTTTTTGTCTAAACCACCGGTAACCGGAAGCCCACTGGACCCCGACTACATCCGGTTTCAAGCCGGGTCGGCCCACGAAGGGGTAAAGCTCTCCCAACGCAAGTTTCCTCCATTCACAAGACTCGAACTCGAGACCTTGCTTAAGGGGAACAAGTGCCGAACCACTTGAACCACTCCCATTTTCTCTATTGACACTCTTTTTTTTTTTATATATATATAAAGTACAAAAGTGAGTTTACCTAATAAAGACAAAAAATGAGTGCCAATAGAAAATGAAAAGTGCTAATAACACTTCCCAAGAGTTACTGCCGGATGAAATTCTTGCCCGCATTTTATCTCTGCTGAAAATTAAAGAAGCAGTGACATAGATGGAGGGATTTGTGGAAATTCACTAGCAGTTTGAACTTTGATGCATCGGAGACAATATTGAAACTACTTGGTAGAAAAAAAGAGCCAGAGAGGTCAAAGTAAGTGGTTTGATTCGGTTTGGGTGAATCAAGTTTTGCAGTTGCATCAATGTCCTTTATTAGTAGAGCTTTTCCATTTTCATATTTATGGTGGCTCCATTCTGAAATATATTTAGCATTTTATTTTCTGCTACTATGAAGCCGGTGTTATTTTGAAAACAAGGTGTTTTTTTTTTTTCACTCATAGCATTTGCTACGAATCCCACATTCCACTACTTGGGCATCTAGAATAGTTGTGCTCTAATCAATGTGTCTTTTCACTCTCTCTCTCTCTCTCTCTCTCTCTTCTCCGAAAACCCTAGCCACCACTAGTATTACTCTTCCTCCTTCCCCTCCCCCCTAGGGTTTCAATACCCATAGTAGTGGGAGGGGAGGGCCATGGTACTATTTATTTTTTCGTTCGTTCTTTCTTTTTCTTTTGTCTCTCCAGATCATCGACTTGTCGTCTGATCTGAGAGGGTTATGTCTCTCGTTTTGTGA
The DNA here is from genome assembly GCA_963854785.1 of Vaccinium vitis-idaea. Classification (NCBI taxonomy): domain Eukaryota; kingdom Viridiplantae; phylum Streptophyta; class Magnoliopsida; order Ericales; family Ericaceae; genus Vaccinium; species Vaccinium vitis-idaea. The sequence goes on along the minus strand of OY978221.1, from coordinate 37,544,028 downwards.
GAGTTGTTAGTTTCGTCTTCGGACGAATTTTCGTCTACAGATCGGGTACTTCCAGACGTGGTTGCTTTTCAATGGTATATGTGCCAACAGTGTTCTTACCCTACATGATATCGCTGACAGGGCAACTCGTGGTGGCTTTGGGAGTTCATTGGTGCGAGCATGTTTGGTTGGAGTCCATCCGATCGTCTGGGTATTCTTTATCTTTTATCTTTAACTAGCACTAAGTCTCTTCGGAGATGCTGATTCTAGGTATGAATCTTGTAAGTGCTCCTGTTTGCGTCAGACCATGTCTGGGTTAGGGTGAAACACATCGATTGCCTTGTGCGTTTCTTGTTCTCTATTAAGATGATTAGTTTGGCTTTGTCCAAGATCTTTGTAATGAATTTCGTTTTTGTAAGTGTCGTTGGGCGTTCATTAATATAATCTTCTCATTTCCGTAAAAAAAATAAAAATAAAAATAATCAATGTGTCTTTTGGCTGCAATTGAACATGCTGGGAATTTGACAAATTTGACATTGAAGGCTCTCTCAAATTCCTGCACGTGGTAATTCAAGTAGCGGTCGATTGTTTGGATCAACTTTGCCAAGTCTTTCAATATAAACTGATCTTCCATCCTTATCAACCCATGGTGTCCCTGTGGATAGTATTCAAGGACCTCGTCTCTCTCCTTGAACTCAAAATCCTATACAAGATGGAACATGAGCAAAATAAGAGACAAAGTGGCAGCCTAAGAAAAGTGTGTTTCCATGTGTTCCGCTTTGTTAGGACCATAGGCCACGGTTCGTTTGTGTTGGCAAATTCCACGACAAAACACATATTTACTTGTATCCCTTTTTATCGAGTTGTATTTTATTTTAGAGTGTCTGTTTAGGAAGTGGAAGGAAATCAATATCTTGTAACAGAAAGATTGAGTTTTTAGGTGGAAGCAAATCAAGGGAGATCAAGGCATCAAGGGTTTCAGAAATTAGCAATTTCAATAAGGGAAGAAGATCAAGAAAATTATGGGGCTGCGATATATGGGGACATTAATTCAAGAAATCAAGATTTCGCTATATGGCAACTTTAATTTAGAAAAAGTGCTTGATAGGCTACACGAGTTGCTCGAGCAGCTTGTTTGTTTTTCAGCAGCTTATAAATACCAAGTTTGTTAGGGTTTATTGATGACCACAGATGAGAGAGCTGCTCCAGAACTTCTCTTAATCTCAGAAAATATTGAAGGGGGTTTTTGGCTGGAATCTTGGAGTAAAAAGAAGATCGATGGATCATTGAGCAACAAGCATAACTCCAAGAAGTTTTTTTTTTTTAAAACTTTGATTAAACTATTTGAGTGGGCCTTCGGTGGATTTCCGAAGGTTAGTGGAAGGCTTGTGGATTCAAGGCAGTGGCGGTCAAGCACTGGGTGTGGTGAACGTGGATTCGACAAGTAGTTCTTAGGACGATTTGTGAGGATTCAGAATCGTAGGGTAAGATTACTTGTAACCGCACAATGTTTTATAGTGTTTGATTCATTCCCGTCGTTTTTACCCGTATTGGGGTTTTCCACGTATATCTGGTGTTCATCGTTTGTTTTTTAATTCCCGTTATTGCTTGACTGTTCGACTGCTAGCAAAATAGGATTTTTCACGCTTTAATGTGGCATTTTGAACATATAGTAAGACATCTTTGTATGAGTACTCTGTAACGGTTTTAGTGCCAAAATCCTTTCTCCACTGGAGCATGTCAGCCCACCAAAAATCTGAGCCCCATATACAGAAAGTTGGAAGTGATATCAATTTTAAATCTACCCAATATCAGATGTCGAGAATGAAATTGGTCAAATGCATAAAGCGGTCTCATTCTTTACAAAGCATCCCTAATTTTCCTGATCGCATTGCAAAGTAATTACTGGCCTATAAAATAATATTCTTCTACTTTCATTTCGTGATAAGAAAATTATCATTGTCCTAACGTCTCCTTCAATAGGTCCACTCTACATATCTGTAGATTTTAACAAAAATTCCTTCAGCTTACCAACTCTGGGTGTCACATATATACAACTTAGCAGCATAAATGTAATCCTGTTAGGTGGTGACTGAAAAAGACAAGGAAAAATGGATGATTTTGTTCTTCTACCTTCTTCCAAGCATCAGAAGTTGTCTGGAGAACAGATTTTTGGTGAGGGAATTGATATAATCAGCAGCTTGTCGGACAATGTTCTCCATCACATCATCTCCTTCCTTTCAACCAAAGACTCCATACGAACTTCTATATTATCCATAAGATGAAAATACTTATGGACCTCTATTTCGGACATCAATTTGGATGATATTTCTTATTGGTCTGGCAGAAGAAACGATACTGTCATACTGACAAAAAAGAATGGCCAGTGTCCAATGGGTCAGAGGTTCTTGGATTCCGTGGATACAGTTCTCCTTCTTCACGATGCTTCAGATATTAAAAGACTTCATCTGAATATTCTTGGGTCTGTGAGTTCTTCTCGTCTTAATTTATGGATCTCTACTGCTGTCAGGCACAACGTTCAAGAGGTTGCTCTTTTTTCATTTTTCTAGGGGGGTAAATTAGAGAGCTTGATCTCTCCTTACCTGGTAGAACGCAGTTTCTGCTGCCTTGTCGCCTATTTACTTGTGAGTCTCTACTTGTGTTCAAGTTATTTATGGACCGCGTTTTGAAAGCTCCTAGTTTTATTTACTTCTCAAGCCTCAAGACCTTGATGTTGACGCCCTTATATTTTCTGATGACGAATCAACACAAAACCTATTTTCTAGTTGCCCGGTGCTTCAAGAGTTGTCCTTAACGAATTGTGGATGGAAGAATGTAAAGACTCTCACCATTTCCATTCCAACACTGAAGAGATTGACTATTGAAGATGACCCATTGTGGGCAGATCCGCGGATGTACTCAGTCAGTCATGTGGTCAAAATTTATACTCCAAATCTCATCGACCTGAAATTCACTTCCATTTATGTGAGCTATCTTCCTTAGTCAATGCATATATTGACCTTCCACATCGAGTTATGCTGCAGCAAGACGTTTCTCCTAGTTTGATAGGAGTTCTTACAGGGGTTTGCAATGTCAATGTCAAATGTTTGACATTGATTGTAGCAGATGATACGCTTCTGGTATGTGAGAACTTCCTTGCGCTAAATTAAAGAACTATTGTTTACGTGTCCACAATTCTATACAATACTAAAACTAACACAGCATCTTATAGCCGTGGAAAACAACCATTTCTCTCCTGAAATTTCATTGCCACAATGGTTGTTCACTATTGAACCCTGGGGTAAGTTATCAAGGCTCTTTGGAAAGCTTTGAGAATCAGGAGAAAACAGCAGCTTTTGGTCGGGGAAAAAATATTTGATAAAACGAAATGATTTCATAACTAAAGCTAAATTTTAACAAGACATATGGTTCTCTAAAAACGAAAATTGTCTACCGGATTTGCACTTCAATGTAGTGCCAGAGTGGATACACATCACAAGTCACAGGGTGGATGAAAATTTTCCAATAACCACAGTATTTGCAAACTCAACAAATACCAAACAATACCAATCAAGGGTTAAACATAGCTTATCACTACCTGTTTGTCTCCTAAAGGAATTGTTAATCACAATATCAAAATGTCAGAAAGAGACATGAAATCTCTCTCTTGAATTCTTTGCTGTGTGGTCTTAAAGATCCACAAGATTCAATATCCCTGTCAATGCAATTATTTCCATCACACCCACTAACAGAATGAAAGGAACGTATCTGCAATTAGATGATGCACAAACTATTGTAAAAAGAAAGAAAAGAGAAAGTAACGCAATGTAAGCATCGTTCTCATAAAATTGAAAGCACTCGAACTATACTGTTGCAGGCGTGAATATCTAGTATCGAAGCTGGTTTAGGCCCTAGATTTAGTAACTGGTTTACACAATAGTTCTGAATATTTGTCTCAGAAATTGGTTTACTTTGAAGCTCCAAACCACTCAACATTCATGACAATTATCACTCGACGAAAGTTGATCCAGCTTGGTCCCCTGAGTGTTCTCAATACGACATAAAGATAACTAACACAATATATACAGAATATTTTTTGCAGCAATGACCCAAATTTAGTCAGAGGGATCCTTCTTTTTTTTTTTTTTGGTACAACGGAAGATCAAAACAACAACAAGAGAAAACAATAGAAGGACTAGCAAACGCTAGTCTCTAAACTGCCCTCCACCCAGGGCATCTTCAATCACAAGCGTGCGAATGGACTGAGGAGAGTCCTCCAAAACCACCAGAGTGTCAATTTGTTCAGCTCCAATGTGCGCAAGATGGTCAGCGCATTGATTTGCCTCACGGAAAACATGGCTCAAGGACGAGCATGTGCGGGTGAGCATAATTTTTGCCTCCTTGATCAAGTGCCTTTGGGGGTGTTCTTCGTTGGGTCCATCATTGATAAGTTGGACTGCAACCAAGGAGTCGGATTCAATGGCAATGTTGTTGTGTCCCTTCTCAAGCATGATAGTTAGTCCACGATATATTCCCCAAATCTCGGCTTCCAAGCTAGAGGTGCAGTCTAGTCTTCCAAAGAAACCCAGCAGCCAGTGGCCTTGATGATCCCGAAATATGCCTCCATATCCAGCTAGGTTACGACTTTCCATCCAACAGCCATCCGTGTTAAGCTTCTAGTGCTGAAGAAACTAAAATCTTTCTGGAAAAAAGGAAAAGCTTCCAGAGTATTGGGATACCTTGTTGTTAGAAAAATACAGTGGCAATCGCTAAATTCCAAAGAACAATTTCATATTCATAACCCAGAACAGATTACAACGATATGTAAACCAACTGGAAATTACTCAAACGGAAAAACAGAGATACAAACTGTGTCGATTGGCCAAAGAAAGAAACCAAATAAAAAAAAGGAGAGACAAATAAACCGAAAGAGAAGGAAACACCATTCCAAGACTTCAGTTCAGTTCCTACAACCACTTAATATTTTTCTCAACAACCAAGCGATTTGTTTTTACATGGTAAAGGAAGAACCCATTACCTATTCAATTCAATTCATACAAATATATAATAAAGAGGCCCAGCGGAACAAAGTGGAAACAAAACAAATAAGGAAAACATCATATGTGTGGTGTAGGAGCCAAGTGCAACTCATGTAATCCAATGAGCCAACTGAATATCGACTGAATGCGAGTCTGATCCAGTGTGTTTTTAATCATTCGAGTAGATTCATCCCGAACAGAGAATGGAGATCACAAAAAGAACTCAGAGGTAAAAATACAATAGCAGCATCTTTCCACAACATGAGGAAATAAAAACATTAAATTTTACCAAACAGATGAAATGAAGGCAATACCAATATGATTGTGAGAACAAAACAAAAAAATACTTATTGGTGGAAAACCATGACCTGCACTAAAAGAAAAATGATATGCACAGGACTTCATATTCAACTGAAAACCCTACTTCACTAAAGCATTACACATAACAAAATTTAGCAAAAACAAATTGAACATGTGAAACTTCCCTTGTAATGTGAATTTAACAAATTTATTCCTATTTAAAGTATTCAGGTAAGGGGGGATACCATTTACGATTTTTCTACACTTTTTTGCATCAAAGCAGTACATAATTTTTCATTCTTTGGGTCAGAAGTTGGAACAACACGGTTCAATCCCAATCCCAATCCTGAATTCCAACTCCCATCCTGAATATGTGAATATCTATATCACGAAGTGAATATCTGTATAACAAATAGGAGGATTCAATTGTCCACATAGAACTCGACAGAAATGAAACATCTATCTCTTTGATTTTGGCAACTGAAATGAAACATAATGGAACATTACCCATTCAGAGAAAATCTAATCAATAATCATGATAAATAAATTGAAAACTTGAGAAGAATTTTTTTTTTTCACCACAGAATAAATTGACTCACACACTGATCTATACTAAAAAGCTTTCATACCTTTGGTCCTCCCTTTACCTTTCTATAACTGAACAACCCTCGGTCACTGTCAAATATAGTCCTCAAATCAGAGAAACTTATAGGCACGTAAATGTTCACATGAGCATCCACTAATTCTTCTTTGTTAAGTCGTTCCTAATGTTACGTGGAATTTGATGCTTGATTTTTGTTTTATAAGTATTGGGAAGCATATCACATTAATGTGCTTTAGTTCGGGCTTAAAATGAAATCCAATGCAAGCGAGTTTAGCCCAATCCAATAGTCATTCAGAGGTTAGATTTGCGGGCTCGAGTGTCAAGGGAATGTGCAAGGCGGCCAAGGAAAACAAAACTACTTAATGAAGTAAGAGTTCTCTGGCAAAGAATCAGCTAAATTTACATTACCCAATAAGATTAACTTGGCTTGCCGAAGGAATCACTTTTTAATTGGTCAAGGAAACAAAGATTAGTTTGTACGGGGGTTTATATGTGTTACCAAAGCGGAGAAGTTGGAAACAAAGTCTCTTATTTAAAGCAACTTGGGGCAACACACAAAGAGCCTCAGGAAATAGGACACTGATGTGCAGCTTAGGGCGGCAAACGAGTAAAGGAAAGGAAGTTGCTGCTCTTTGAAGGAATGAGAGAGATTCAGAAATACTTACTAAATGCATTTTTTCATCAGAGTGGGCAGTGGTGCATGAGATCGGAAGCTGAACTTTGAAGGAAGAGAGGATGTGCTTTTGGGTGAAGGGTGATACCTCCTGCGCAGTCGCCACCATGAACGATTAACGAAGCCTCCAAGCTATGGTTGATAGATCGGGTTTTGAACACTGTTATTGACCCTTGTTATGAGATAAAGCAATCGAACGATGAGATTTTTGGTAAAGCAATACGTTGAATGCCCAATCCATTCTTGACCACTGAATTTATGCCAAACTAATTAGAACGTTTGGATTTAAATCGAACGACTGAAAATATGGGGATTCTGAAAACACTGAGCTCTTCTTATTATAGAGATTTTCACCTCCAAGAGGCAGCTCATCAAAATCACTATCGCGCTCTCTGTCTCCGTCTCTGATGGATTGAGGATTGAGTATATATGTATAGATAATAGATCTCTACAGGAAAGAAGAGCTGCCTCTTGGAGGTGAAAATCTCTATAATAAAAAGAACTCAGTGTTTTCAGAATCCCCATATTTTCAGTCGTTCGATTTAAATCCAAACGTTCTGATTAGTTCGGCATAAATTCAGTGGTCAAGAATGGATTGGCATTCAACGTATTGCTTTACCAAAAATCTCATCGTTCGATTGCTTTATCTCAAAACAAGGGTCAATACCAGTGTTCAAAACCCGATCTATCAACCATAGCTTGGAGGCTTCGTTAATCGTTCATGGTGGCAACTGCGCAGGAGGTATCACCCTTCACCCAAAAGCACATCCTCTCTTCCTTCAAAGTTCAGCTTCCGATCTCATGCACCACTGCCCACTCTGATGAAAAAATGCATTTAGTAAGTATTTCTGAATCTCTCTCATACCTTCAAAGAGCAGCAACTTCCTTTCCTTTACTCGTTTGCCGCCCTAAGCTGCACATCAGTGTCCAATTTCCTGAGGCTCTTTGTGTGTTGCCCGAAGTTGCTTTAAATAAGAGACTTTGTTTCCAACTTCTCCGCTTTGGTAACACATATACACCCCCGTACAAACTAATCTTTGTTTCCTTGACCAATTAAAAAGTGATTCCTTCGGCAAGCCAAGTTAATCTTATTGGGTAATGTAAATTTAGCTGATTCTTTGCCAGAGAACTCTTACTTCATTAAGTAGTTTTGTTTTCCTTGGCCGCCTTGCACATTCCCTTGACACTCGAGCCCGCAAATCTAACCTGCTGATCAAACTTCTGGAGCTCCCCCCGGAAACTAGATTTAGCCCTCGAGTAGCATTTCTCCTCGGCCTTCAATTTAGACTTGACATTCCGTAGGGCATTAGCGCATTTCTGAATGGAGGAACGAGTCTTCCTCAAGCTACGGAGTAATTGGTGTGATTTTTTAAACGTGGCCATGGTTGGTTGTTAACTGGAGGGAGAGAGAGGGGTGAGGGAAAGAGTGAAGTTAAGAGACTATTTATAGATGAATTGCGGCAGGGTTGCTGTCACGCCCTGCTTTTTAACAAACTAAATGTCGCAAATGCTCACGTGGAACAAGTCAAAGGTCAACGATTTTCCAAAGAAAAGTCTAAGTCAATGTTCCATTGCGTACATAAGTCAACGGTTCGCTAAACGGTGCTACCTCGTACCCGAATACATTAATACTCAATACATAAAAGTTTGAAGTTATTACATTAGTTCCAATAAGTCAAAAGATTGAAAAGAATAGAAGTTACATTGCCATCTACCAAAAATACTAGTTATAAGATGGGAAAATAACTTCATGCATGCCTAAGCTTCATATTATGCATCACTCCACAAGCATCCAAGCTCATGCTCCATGCCGTGTACCTAAAAATGATAGGGTGAGCTCACTAGCCCAGTACGAAACAATTCTGTTAACGCTAGGTGTATAAAGGTGATAAGTGCACATGAATAGGCTTACCATGAGTGAGACGAACAAAAGATGAAACGGAGGATTACAACAAGGGATAAAGGTTCGTCAAGTACCCAAGTGTCCAAGTATCCCAAGAAATATTAACGTGTCCAAGAACGTATCCAAATGTCAAATTTAGTACCCAAATGTTCAAAAACGTATCCAATTATACCAAAATGCTATATCTTTCATGAAATATTCCATTTCCAAACACTTCTCAAAATATCCATTTATTTTATTTTATTTTATTTTATTTTATTATAGGGAATTAATCCCTCTACCGGATTTCGTGGGCTCCATTCACCCCTGCCGGATTTCGTGAGCTCCGTACACCCCTGCCGGATTTCTTGGGTTCCGCACACCCCTACCGGATTTCGTGGGCTCCATGCACCCATGGCTAGGGACACACCGAATGGTGGCCCTAGTATTCACATTTATCCATAAAACACTTTTGATTCAAAACCCATTTAAAAACTTCACATTTTGTCCCGTCGTTATCATTTGCGTCGAAGTGTCAAACCAACTCATTACATTACCCAAACGTTGCCAAAATAAAGTTGGAGGGGTGTACAATGTGTCAAATATTCAAGGGGAGGATAAAGAATGAAAATATAATATTTTAGCGTTTCCCAACCAGTTGGAGGTTTTTGCCCAACTGGTTGGGCAGAGACAGATTCGAGCGAAATTTTCAGAAGCGCCCAACCGGTTGGAGGTTTTTGCACGACTGGTTTGGGAAACTCAGATTTCCTACGAATTTTTCCCAAAGCATGAAACTTCAACCCAAAGCTAAATGTCATGGTTTAAGCTCAAATAAGGTGTTCTAATCAACAAACAACCATGGAGAGAGGATCAAACATGTATCAATTGAGAGATTAAACAACCAAATGTGTGGATCAAGGAGCAAATAGAAGGAAAACCCATTTCAATGGTGAACAACAAGTTCCACTAGAAATTTGAGAGCAATGTAAGAATATATGCTACAAATCAACAACATACAACTAGAGGAAGTAGAAATTTATCCCATACCTCAAGATTGAAGCTTGAAATGGGTAGAATAAGCAAAACCCTAGATTTTGAAGCTCCCAAACAGAAATGCTTGGTCTCTACGAAGAACCGCGGTGAACCCGACTCCAATTGACGCGTAGAAGAAAGTTTTGAACTTGGTTCTTGAAGAGATTGAGTGAGAGAGGTGAATTTGTAGAGAGAAGGTGGAGAAAATTGAAGGAGAGGAGGAGGAGAGAGAGGGAGGTGTAATTTTTGTCCACAAAAAGACTAACACACACTTATATACTTACACCCCTTTACACTTGTACCCCTCAACTTTCAAATGTATTTTAAAGAGACCCAAATGCAATCCACTTCCACCACATTGACCCCTATTTAGTCAAAATTCAATTCCTTACATTTACCCAATATTATTCCAGGAAAATTATGCAAAAATACGGGTCTTTACATTCTACCGTCCTTAGAAAAATTTTGTCCTCAAAATTTGCATCAACTATGCAACCCCAAACCACTACATGCTCATGCATGGTATGCAACATGTGCTACAACTCAAAAACTCATAAAATGCATAACTTCGAACGTGTACTCACATATCTCAAACGGAAAATAACTCTGGGTGTTTCTCCTTCATCTCATCCTCCCATTCCCACGTCGATCTCCTTCATCTCATCCTCCCATTCCCACATCGATTTCTCACTACCAAAATTATTCCATAGCACTCGCACCAATCGAATAGTTTTACCCCTTAGCGTTTTCTCCCGTGAATCTATCACCCGAATCGGTTTCTCTCCATAAGATGCGTCGGCCTCAAGTTCAAGTTCGGACCACTCCAACACATGCGATGGATCCGGCTCGTACTTCTTCAACATGGACACGTGGAACACGTCATGAATACCCGATAGTCTTGGCGGCAATGCCAAATGATACGCAACCTCCCCGACCTTCTCAATGATATCAAATGGCCCGATATAACACGGTGAAAGTGCTTGCGCCCTTGGATTGTATTCCAATGATATTTCCCCAAGCGTAGGGTTTAGGTCGGCGGTAGCATGATACCGGTAAGTCTGGGTCGATTCCACAGAGACCAAATGTGCAGCGCGTGATGGTTGAGTCGCGAACGATGGTTTAGCCTTAAAGCGGCAAACTTGGCTTTGTAGTTTGGGGGTGGAATTCACTTAACTTCATGAATGATGCGAGATTAAAAAGACTAATTTAAACAAGGCAAAGTCAAGGGGTTCACAACACCAATGACTTAGGCCGATTCGTTCTCCTCTAGAATAACCGGCTCGGGGTCATCGTTAAACGACCCCGAACGAAAGATTTGGTATTTAAACTCGTTTGACTAGAAATGGTGTTTCTCAAAGAGTAGGATTCTTGTGCCATTTATACAAACATTTTGATTGACATCGCCCTAAGCATCACACGTGCCAAGTGGTCACTCCCTTGGCTACGTGTGATCAACGGGATTAACAAATCCAAATTTTGATGCATAAAATCAATCCGTACTCTTTGATTAACAGACAAAGTTTGCATTATGGCGAGGAGAGTGAATGAGCCTAAGTCACGGGGTGCTAATCACCCATGACCGAGCTTAAAACGACTACTCGATCATTACTACGTAAAACATGACTATTTTTATGAAGGAAATAAAGAACATAACAATATAACTTTGAAAAGTGATTTTTAATGAAGATCCTAAGTTAGCCTACAACTTTAAACCTTAAGAAATTAATTAACAAGGTTTAGAACTAGGATCTTTAAGAGAAAATAGCTAGAGGAACATGGAAATGAAAAACTTAACGAGAACAAAAATAAACTAGATAGATAGAACAATCTAAGTCCGAGCTACAACATTAATAAACGACAAATTAACGGAAGTTAAACACTTACATGAGAAATCTAGAGAGAGAGAGCTTCCAAAACTCTCTAATGGAGGAGAGAGGGGAGAGCAAATTAACTAGGAAAGAAAATAAAAGAAGTGAAGTGGGAAGGAGAGAGGGGAGACTCTTTTATCATCCTTTTCTCTCTCTACATAATATCTAATAAAGTCCTCACAACAACTAAAAGTTTTCATAAAAGGAAAGTACAAAAAGAGCTTGAAAAATGGTGCCCGGGGTACTTCTGGACCGGTCCAGAATTATTCCGGATCGGTCCGGAATTGTCTGGAAATTTTTGGGCAATTCTGGATCGGTCCAGAATAATTCCGAATAGGTCTGGAATCGTCTGGAAATTTTTGGGCAATTCTGGATCGGTCCAGAATAATTCCGGATAGGTCCGGAATTATCTTGACTTGAATTTGACCTCTTTGATCACTCCCGTTGAATTGCGTGCTTCCGGACTTCCTCCAAAACACTTAAATGAGTTGTGCGACCCTCAGGGGAGGTGTTCCTTGGTCACTTAAGTGCTCGTTCACTCCCGGACTCCACCGGGAGTTTTTGTGAGTGTCAAACACGGCTTCAAAGCCAACGGCGTGACTTGTGATATTTTGCATTCCCGGGCCTTGGCCGAATCGTCTTTTCGTGGCTCTTGAGGCCCGGCGTTGGCGTGCCATGGGGCACGTGGCCCTCAGTAACTTGGGATGGTTCTCAATATGGTACAAAACGCGCTCATTTTCCTTGTTTAACCTGTAACTTACAAAAACACCACTACACGCATATCAACCAAATTAAGTGCGAATTCGCGCGTGTGTGTGGAATAAATGAGCGAGATAAGACCCGGTTATCTACATTATTGGGGGCTTATCAGAAAGCTTACCCCCGCGCCCAAAACGAGTCAAACCCGTACACGATGAAATCTTAAGAAAAACATGATCTCCCACATCAAAAGATAACGGGCGTCTCCGACGATCGGCAAAACTCTTTTCACGACTTTAAGCGGTCAACAAACGTTGGAGAATCACTTTCACTTTCTCGGTAGTTGCCTCTTGGGCGGCCTTAAGTCTCTTGCTAATCAATCTCATGCTCTCGGCGGTCTCGGTCATTGACTCGGGTCCCACTAAATTCGCTTCTCCAAATTTGGACCAACACACGGGCTATCTACAAGAAATCAACAATTCCATTTTGAAAACAATAAACTACAAAAAATCTAAAAATCTGTTTGAAAAAAACAAAAAAAAAATAATTAGCAAAACTTTCAATAATCAACAATTCCATTTTGAAAACAAAAAAATTACCAAAAATCTAAAAATCTATTTGAAAAAATATATATCTAAAAAGAAAATGGTAGACCTCGAGATGAAATGGGCTATTTTTCTTGAAAAAAGAGCAAAGAAAACTAAAACCCAAGACATAAATTTCAAGAAAATGATAAATCTTGAGGATGTGAAAATAATCCAACATAGATCTTAGAGGGGGTTTTCTTGAAAAAGAGAGAAGAAAACTAAAACCCAAGTCACAAATCTCAAGAAAATGGTAGACCTCGGGATGAAATGGGCTTGTGGCTGGGCAGTTTAGCAAGATCGGTGGAGAGTTAGAAGAGACGACAGAGGTGAGGCACGACAAAAATATCGCATCTTTTCGGGTTAGAGAGAGAGGGTAAATGATGGGGAAAGAGAGGAGGGTGGGCTTTTATAATGCAGCTAATTAAGATTCAATTTTTAGGGTTTCAGTGGGAGGGAAATAAAGTGGTGGGGCTTTTATATGGTGCAGCTGAAGCGACAAAAGGCAATTACATGTGCATGTTTGATGAACGGCGTACAAGGCTCCACCGGTTCAAATCCCATTTCACTTAAAGTATCTTCCCACACCAGATCCAAACCTCCAATCAACCTTTTTCATATCTGGCCCGGTCCATCCCAACCACTGGACAAACCGGTTCATCATTTTATTTTTTAATACTTTAAATGCTTTTAACCAAAAATATTACTATAATTTAATTTTGTAAAAACTAGTACCGGTTGGGAGGAATTCCCGAAACTTCCGAAATAAGACCACTTTTCAAATATATTTTGATAATATTTATAAGCTTGAATATTTAAATTTCGGATGGAAATTGAGTTTTGGAGAAAAATTAAATTAAAATTGAAGAGTAAAGAATTGTGAAGTATGCGAATAGTTGGGAGATGGGTGACTATTTGAAATGCACATGGAGTCTGAAAACAGAGATATGGGGCATTATCCCCTAACAATCTCTCTATTATAGAATACTAGCTATTTTTGTTAGTAAAATACAAAAAATTGAACTGCAAGATCCTCTCCATTAGGCAACATAAAATACATTGTTGAATAATAACAAGTTTTCTTCGTCTATTTTTACCTATGCACTATTCACACTTTTTATTATTATTTTTGTTTCTTTCCCTCCCTCTCTCCTCTCTTTATGAAGGAAAAAGGAAAAAGGAAAAAAAATGGTGAAGAGAAAGAAGAAAAAAAATGGTGAAGAGAAAGAATAAAAAAAGGTGTATTATAATAGGTCGTAGGTTAAATAGATAGTATTGTTGTAATATTGAGAGATATGTAGATAGGTAAATGTAAATATGCACTATTCACTGGCATATTTGCTAAAAATTTAGAATTCGGAATCTCTGTATCACCCCCACTACACAACAACTGTCTGTTTCAGCAATCAATGGTTCTACACACCTTAAAGTAGGGATCCCGGCTCCCAAAATATACCTAATCTGTTGGGAATGCCCTTATAGAAGGTTAACCATAATGTTGGAAAAAAGGCATATAAAATGTGTGCATTGAATCAAACTTGCAAATTGCCGTCAATTTGATAAGAGAGCGTTGAAAGACATACACAAAAAGCTTTGATCGCAGACTCCAAGCTAGAAGCAAATCTAGTTCACATTTATAGAGAGGTTATCACCTCGCTATATTAGGAGCGGAGCAAGAGCAATAATTAGTCGTAACTGAGGAATTATTGCCATAATCAGTTCGCCACTTCATGATCAAAGATGCCCTAGGCGGTAGACGTTGGACGCTATAGGGGACTTAGGGTTCCCATTAGGGGTAAGCATAATACCCGAGATATGAATACTCGACCCGAACTGACCAGAAGGGGTTTCGGAAAATATATCTGAAGATAAAAGAATATGGAAAATATATCTGAAGATAAAAGAATATGGAATATATATATATATATATATCCCAACCACCAATTTTGCTCACTTTTACACCCCACCCCACCCCACAATAGTTCTGTAGTCCTCTCTCTCTCTCTCTCTCTCTCTCTCTCTCGCTCGCTTTAACCAGTGTATAAAAGCCACACCTTACCTTTCTTATCTCTCGTATCACACTATCACCCTATCGCCCTGTTTGGCGACCGGATTTGCACCCGGATTTGGCTCAGCCCCGGATTTGTAATCAAGGGCCCACCTCCAGCCAGCGTTTGGTGCACAATTTTCGTCCCCAACTCCACCCAGACTATTTTCACTATTTGGAGTGCAAATCCGGCTTCACCCGGATTTGCCAACGACAGCCCTAACCCTGTCGTTGGCTAACAAGGGTGGATTTGGGGGGTTTTCTACTTATTTTACCCCTCCAAACCCGGGTGATTTTGGAGGGTTTTGAACCAAAAAATACCCAAAAAAAGGGAGAGATTACCATTGTCGTCGTCGTCAACCATCGTCGGAACTAACTCGATGTCACCGGAATTCACCCGATTTGGCTGCTCTGCTGTGGCCTCTTTCGTTGTATTGTACTACATATTGGGGAGGGAGAGAGAGAGAGAGATTAAAAGCCGAAGCCATTTTTCGGTCAGATCTGTTTTGTTCGCCTGTAAAAGCCAGAGCTATTTTCCGGTGAGATCTGTGAGAAGCCGTATCCAACGGTATGTATTATCTTCTCCGTTACAGGTATTTTCGAGTTTGAATTTTTAGATCGGAGTGTCCCGCCACAATTATCACTATAAAAACTAGACAATTTATCCCCTTCTCTTCACCCCACCACCATCTTCAAAGTGAAATCGTTGTCATGGCTCACGAGAAAAAATCACTCTCGATGTTACGCAGGCTGATCGGGATCCGCAAGTCACTGGCGAGGCGTTTCGAGAGGATTGGTAGCCTTAATGTCTTGTTCGAGGAGCAGAAGAAAAGGTTGAGGAAAGTAAAAGCTCGTTTCAAGGCTGAATTGCGTCGGTTTGATGAAGAGAATCTGACCGAGCAAGAGTATCTCAATATCTCCAAGAACCTACACAGCTTCAGGCCGTGGCTTTGATCGAGATCCAAAATTTGAATGGGAGCATTGCTAAGACTGCTGAACATCTAGATAAGGACGAGGTTGAAGCCTCGAGACTCGAGGGTAGGCTTGGAAGCCCCGAAATCCACGTTGTTCACATATCTAGCGAATGCTTTGTTTGACCTCACTCGGTAGCCAACCAGTAATAGACAATTGAGCAATAGGAATGCTGCTCTCAGAGAGAAAATTGACCTCCTCTAGTGAAGACACACAAATTGTTGGAACGCTTCCAAGCCTGCCCTCGAACCTCGAGGCTTCAACCTCGTCCTTATCTAGATGTTCAGCAGTCTCAGCAATGCTCCCATTCAAATTTTGGATCTCGATCAAAGCCGCGGCCTAAAGTTGTGTAGGTTCTTGGAGATATTAAGATACTCTTGCTCGGTCAGATTCTCTTCATCAAACTAACGCAATTCAGCCTTGAAACGAGATTTTGCTTTCCTCAGCCTTTTCTTCAGCTCCTCCAACGAGACATTAAGGCTACCAATCCTCTCAAAATGCCTTGCCAGTGAATTGCAGATCCCGATCAGCCTGCATAACATCGAGAGTGATTTTTTCTTGTTAGCCATGACGACGATTTCACTTTGAAGATGGTGGTGGGGTGACGAGAAGGGGATGAATCGTTTGGTATTTATAGTGATAATTATCCCTGGTCAATTTGAACAAAAAATTCAAACTCAAAAATACCTGCAACGAAGAAGAGAATACATACCGTATGATACGGCTTCTCATGGAGGGCTAAGATTCTTTTGGTATCGATCCAAGTGAAGCCTCAGCAACCAATAGCCGTTCTGCATATTGGAGACCACGTCACAAGTTATCAGCTTTTGATATCGACTATTGTATTTAAGCTTCATACGGAGGGCTGGGATGTCTTTTCGTGTCGATCCAAGTGAACCAGCCCCATTGGTCGACAAAATTTAAATAAAAAAAGAAAAGAAAAGAATAATGATAAAATATCTTTTTGGGTAAATATCATTTTGATTATTCCTTTTTTGTCAATTGATTTTTATAAAATTCATTTTTATATTAATAAAAAAAGGAACAAAAAGGAACAAGAAATCAACAATTCCATTTTGAAAACAATAAATTACAAAAAAAAATGTTTGAAAAAAACAAAAAATTTAATTAGTAAAACTTTCAATAATCAACAATTCCATTTTGAAAACAATAAATTACAAAAAAAATATAAAAATATGTTTGAAAAAAACAAATAAAAATTAATTAGCAAAACTTTCAATAATCAACAATTCCATTTTGAAAACAATAAATTAAAAAAAATCTAAAAATCTGTTTGAAAAAAAATTAATTAGCAAAAATTTTAATAATCAACAATTCCATTTTGAAAACAAAAAATCTAAAAATCTGTTTAAAAAACAAAAATAAATAATTAGCAAAACTTTCAATAATCAACAATTCCATTTTGAAAACAAAAAAATTGCAAAAAATCTAAAAATCTATTTGAAAAAAAAAATCTAAAAAAAAATGGTAGACCTCGAGATGGAATGAGCTATTTTTCTTGAAAAAAGAGCAAAGAAAACTAAAACCCAAGACATGAATTTCAGAAAAATGGTAGATCATGAGGACGCAAAAATAATCCATCATGGATCTTTGAAGGGGTTTTCTTGAAAAAAGAGAAGAAAACTAAAATCCAAGTCACAAATCTCAAGAAAACGGTAGACCTCGAGATGAAATGGGCTTGTGGCTGGGCAGTTTAGCAAGATCGGTAAGCAAAGAGGGTGGAGAGAGAGGTGGGGGAGGAGAGTTAGAGGAGACGACAGAGGAGAGGCACGACAAAAATATCGCATCTTTTGGGGTTAGAAAGAGAGGGTAAATGATGGGGAGAGAGAGGAGGGTGGGCTTTGATAATGCAGCTAATCAAGATTCAATTTTTAGGGTTTCAGTGGGAGGGAAGATAAAGTGGTGGGGCTTTTATTTAGTGCAGCTGCAACGACAAAAGGGAATTGCATGTGCGTGTGATGGACGACATACAAGACTCCACCGGTTCAAATCCCATCTCACTTAAAGTATCTTCCCACACCAGATCCAAACCTCCAATCAACCTTTTTGATATCTAGTCCGGTCCATCCCACCCACTGTACAAACCGGTTCATCGTTTTATTTTTTAATACTTTAAATGCTTTTAACCAAAAATATTACTATAATTTAATTTTGTAATAACTAGTACCGGTTGGGAGGAATTCCGGATACTTCCGAAATAAGACCACTTTTCAAATATATTTTGATAATATCTATAAGCTTGAATATTTAAATTTCGGATGGAAATTGAGTTATGGAGAAAAAATAGTAAATAAAAATTTGAAAAGTAAAGAATTGTGAAGTATATGTGTGAATAGTTGGGAGATGGGTGACTATTTGAAATTTGAAATGCACATGGAGTCTGGAAACAGAGATATGGGGCATTCTCCCCCAACAATCTCTCTATTATGGAATACTAGCTATTTTTGCTAGTGAAATACAAAAAATTGAGCTGCAAGTGCCTCTCCATTAGGCAACGTAAGATACACTGTTGAATAATAACTAGTTTTCTTCATCTATTTTTACCTAAGCACTATTCACACTTTTTTATGATTGTTTTTTCTTTCCCTCCCTCTCCCCTCTCTCTTTATGAAGGAAAAAGAAAAAAGAAAATGGTGAATAGAAAGAATAAAAAAAAGTATATTATAACAAGTCGTAGGTTAAATAAATAGTATTGTTGTAATTTTTTATTTTTTTTTGATCGGCAATAGTATTGTTGTAATATTGAGAGAGATGTAGATATGTAAATGTAAATATGCACTATTCACTGGCAGATTTGGCTAAAAATTTAGAATCTGAAATCCCTGTAGCGCCCCTTCTGCGTAGCAGTTATCCGTTTCAGCAATCAATGGTCGCTTCACCCCTTTAAGTAGGGACCCCATAGAGGGTTAACCATAATGTGGGAAAAAGGCATATAAAATGTGTGCATCGAATCAGACTCGCAAATTGCCGTAAATTTGATATAAGAGGGCACTGTTGAAAGACATAGTCAATAAGCCTTAATTGCAGACTCCAAGCTAGATCGAACATGTGCAAATCTAGTTGACATTTACAGAGAGGCTATCACCTCGCTAGATTGGGAGAGGAGCAAGAGGAATAATTAGTCGCAACTGCCACAATCAATTCGCCACTTCATGATCAGAGATGCCCTCGGTGGTAGGCGTTGGATGCTATAGGGGACTTGGGGTTCCCGTTAGGGGTAAGCATAATATCCAAGACCCGAATGCCCGGCCCGACCTGAATCGACCAGAAGGGGTTTCGGGTGGGTTTGAACTTACATCGAGTTGGGTTACGGGTTGAGTAGTAATAAATGCGAGTTTCGGGTCGGGTGTCGAGTTAAAAAAAATCTGGACCAGTCGAAACCAATCCGACCCGACCATATGTAATATGTGAAGATAAAAGAATATGGAAAATATATATATACCCCAACCATCAATTTTGTTCACTTTTACACCCTACCCCACTCTGTAGTCCTCTCTCTCTCTCTCTCTCTCTCTCTCTAACCAGTGTATAACAGCCACACGGTCCTCGCCTTTTTCTCTCTATCCTTTCACCCTACAGTCCCCCGCCCCTCCTAGAGGATGAGATCATGAGACGAGTCAGACGACTGATGTGCTCCCCCACAGCGAGTCTCCGACAACCACTCCGACCACCGTCGTCCACCTGGCCATCCACTATAGATTGCACACCCAAACCCTCTCAAAATCTCAGATCTGTGTGTGTGTGTGTGTAGTATTTGAGTGTAACGACGACGATGTACAAATTATTTGATTTGTGTATTTGAATTTTGAAGCCTTGATTTGTTTTTCGTATGGAACTTGATCTATTTTCCAGTTTTCGTATGGGACTCTTTGGTCTTGAGGATTATCTTGTTTGATAGATTTTAATTAATTCTATTATACAAAATTTTCAAAATCATGAAAAATATTGTCGATTTAAGAATGATATGAATATCAAAAACTGTCAAATCAATGAGTACTTTTTAGGGATAGAATTGAAAATTTGGTATGTTTTGATGGCTATTTATAGAAAGTGGACACTTATTTTGAGACATCCTAAAATAGAAAGGTGGATATTTAAAATGGGACGGAGGGAGTAATATTCATATGTCAAAAGATTGTGCAGGTTGAAGTTAGCAATGCAAAAGATCTGATTTCATTCATTGTACCTGTTGTTTGGGAACCTCAATTGAAACACTATGCTAGTCAATTTTCTTGTTGTTTGTCATGGACTGTCCCTTGCTGCTGTCGTCCATGTCATCGCTATCTATTGTTTTGTTGCTTGCTATGTACAGGATGAGTTACCAAGCTTAAAGTTTTCTGTTTTGCTCTTTTTGTAATACCCCAAGTTTGGGGGTAGATGTGTTTAGTTTCACATTGGTTGTTTACATGAGTGATCTTGGGTGTTACAAATCATTTGGGCTACTACTAGTACCTTGGGCTTAAGTATTTTGGGTCATGTGGTGTGGCGTGTGGATCAAATCTAGGTACTGGGCCAGTGGTCTACATGGGGCGTTACACTTTTTGTTGGGAGAGCCAGCAGAAGAGGTGTTTTTCATGAGATATGGTTTGTTTCAATTTCTCTGATGAAGAAAGCTTGAATATCGAACTTGCACTGATTGATCCCTCCATAATCATACATATAGGTTTTCAAGTGGAGGCTGCAATTTTTTGGTACGGATAACTTTTGCAACAGAGGCATTGAGAGATGCCCCTGTATGGAAGTGTAGCTTAGGATAAAAAGTTGTGGATTTGTAATGTTTCTTTTGTAGAAGGATAATGCAATAAGTTGAATTTGGAAGTAGTAGTTGTATTTTTGCGTTTACATCTAGTGTGCCTTGCATCATTTCCTCACCAGTGATTTGGAAGAGATTCTCAGCAGGTAGGGCAAAGATGGTTGCTTGAATTGAGCCTGTTGGATCTATTATTTGGACCTCAAACATGATCCTGCATTATTGATCAGAGTGTTAATGTGTTCAGGATATTTATGAAGAGAATTGTTTAGAATTACTTACTTGGGTGATGCACCAACTTCTTTGCTACAATAGTTGCACTTGAATTCTCCATTGCCGTATGCATATGTTCTATATCGCACTCAATGCATACTAAATAAAGGAATTTTTGGTTGAAATTTGTGACTTGCACCATTCTTCAATGCTTGGATATTCGGCCTAAAATGAAAATAAGCTTGGTCAGTATGATGGTCATTGTTTGCTGATCATTTAAGTAATAAACATGTTAGTGAAACAGTATTACCCGCATTAGACAAGAGATGAGAAAAACAAGCAAAGTTGGAGAATTTGAAAGGATAATAACACTATATGCACAAAATTTGCTGATTTGTACTTGTGTATGCTTTGTTTTAAGAAGCATTAAAGTTACAAATTTAAGAGATTATTCCTGGCAATATACATAGCACAAGTGCTGAAAATGTGAATAGACATGGAAATTCTGAGTTTAGGGTTTTATTTGTGTTACTGATTGTCAATGTTGTAGAGTGAGTACGCATAATCTGTTTATTTAAATCAGCTATTTTATGTGAATGTACTAAGAAATCTGAATTATACATTGACACTAAATGAGTTCACACAATATAGGAACCAGAATTGGGCCACTGGAGCAATTACAGTGCTAAATCTCTCTTCTTCTTCTTTATTATTATTAAGAAGTAATGTTTAGAACGACAGACAAATTACTGTTTTCCAATTGCACTTTGTAATCAGAGTTCCAAAAAAAGTTTACCTTGGAATCGACCATGCATCCTTCAATTGGTTTATAGGAATTGTGGAAACCTTAAACATAAAAGCATTTTGATATAAAATCAAACTTTTGCTCTGAAATAGTATTCTAATTCCAATAAGGTCTGATACATTAGGAATTATAGAAAAGTGAGGCTGTAGATGGGCTGCAGTTATATGAAGTTGCTAAAGAAAAGTAAGGATTTGTATTTATTTTCATTACAAAGCATACAGTTATAAAGACCTGAATAATTCTTTGAAAATTGAGGAGAAAGTGGGAAATGTACATAACAAGATGTTTCTCTGGTAGAAGTGAAGATCTAATAGAATTGCGTTTGTTTTCTCCTAGTTTCATGGAATGTACCTTTCGAACAGATGTTGGAAGGTTGACAATTTTAAAGATTTCCTTTGGTGTTGGTTCTTTGTACTTTGTCATCGCCTCATTGGCATTTTCCCTGGTGCTGTGAGTGGAATTTCTTTGATTTTGCTGGCATTGGCAAGACACCTATGAAGAAGTAGTGTGAGAGGTATTTTGAAAAAGTTGTATGTTTTGTAAGTGCATTTACCATGTCTGAAGTCCTGTGGCCTCTAGTATTGGTGGATGGAAAATAAAGATTGATGACTTCCTTATTTCCAGTCCAATACCTGTGTAATAAAAAATGGTTGATTGAATGTAAATAGAAGGAGGCGTAAGGTTTAATTTGCTTTGGTTGAGTTTAGTGTTACAATAGTAGTCTGATGTTTTCATCCTCATTCCAATTGCAGCTAGAAATGTTCCAGGTAAGTTTGCCACCCTAGTTCACCAGAAGGAAATAACAGCGGATATTGCAATGCATCAGATAGGCCATAGTAATGCCTGATTCTTTGACTGTGACCATCATGTTTTGGCACGACTATATCTCGCTCTCGTAGTTCAGTGGCATTCTCAACCTCCATCCAAATTGCTGCAACCTAACAAAGGGTGAAGCAGCTGCTGTGTTGACTATTTTTGGATCAGCTTTCAACCTAATTTCATACTCCTATTTATCAAAATCTTGCATTTCCCTGGGGCTGCAGAAGAACCTTGAGTATGGATTGGTTTCTAAGACATTGATCAATTCTTCAATAATGGGCTTTGTGATTTTTCCTTTAAACCTTTTCTATTGATCACTTCATCTTCTGTGTCGTAAAAATATAACTGAAGATAGGAAGGTGGATGACCTGATGGATATAAGCTATTATTGTACTGGTATATCTGACCCTGAGCTCTGAATGTATAAACACCATTGCATCGTTTTGCAAATTCTGGATCCAAGTTAACTCCCAATGATATAAAAGAGAAGGCATTGTTGTACGGTAAAATGTACAGGAGGAAATGCTGTGATTCAGGACCTAAACATGAATATAAGTGCTATAAGCTATCAGGAATCACAATTGGATAAAGGGATACTTGGCTCTTGCAGCAGCAGAATCTTGGAGCTTCATACGGGAAGTTTTTAACTCCACAACACATGCACGGTGGGAGCAAAGGTAATCTGTATGTTTCAGTGGGGGGAGCATGCTTTGGAAAAGCTGGGGATGGCATTAGTGTGCCCGCTGCAATACCTAGACCAATGATACATTACTTTTACATGTACTTTGCTAAAAAGATAGGCCAGAGTTTCTAAAATGGTAGGGTAATTGCTAACCTACATTGATGTCATAGAGTGTACCTATGAGACACATGAGTTTAGTTTTACGTTAGAATGTAGCAATGTAAAGTTCTATCATAGCTTAATTCAAAGAAGTATGGATTTCATACATAATTCATCTTGCACTTCATCAGACCATCGAGAAGAGGAACCTAAAATAAAGCTAACGTGGTGTGATACATGTGAGTACTATTTTATTTTTAAATTTTTAATGGCAAATTTTTTTTTTTTTTTTGATAAGTACTTCACTTTTATAAAGCCCAAACAATCAACAAAACAAACCAAGGAGATAGCCCTGGTATTACAACTGAATGCAAGACAAAGCAACAACATTATACAGCTCAAGCATGAACAAAGAAAACTAGCAAAACTATACGAAGAAAAACTATCCAAGCAACACCGCTCTCTCAGACAACCCCCAAGCTTCACAGATTCGCTTGTTAACCAAAGAGGGTTTCATCCTTGTTGCCGAGCTTAAAAAGGCTCGAATTGAATCAATGGTCAATTGAGCCACCTGATCAACCGAACCAGTTTTTTGCTGGAATATCCTAGAATTCCTTTCCATCCATATAAAATAGATAGTAGCAGCTAAAGATCCTTTCATCGCCCTACATCGCAAATCATTGCCAGTCACATGTTGGGTAAACCAATCCATGATTTCAGAAAGCTTAGACTGTCCTCCTGAACTAGATAATTTGCTCCAAATTTTAAGCCAAACAGATCTAGAGAATGGGCACTCAAAGAATAGATGGTGGTGAGATTCTGTCGCCATAGCACATAAGGAGCAATTCACATCTACAATCACTCCCCAACTAGCAAGTTTGTCCTTAGTATTCAGTCTATGTTGAAAAGCCAACCAAAAGATGAAAGCCCATCGAGGTACATGCTTCTTGAACCAGACAACCGTTGTCCATGGTAGCTTAGGAGATTGTTGCCTGATTGCTTCCCATGCAAACCTAACAGAGTAAGATCCAGTGGAGCTGGGCAGCCAAACTACAGAGTCTTCAACATCAGGAGCAGGAATTAGGTTTGCGGGAGTGTGAGCAATAATACTTTGCATCACTCTAGTTCGAGCTCTAGGCCATCTCCACAGTCCGAATCGAATAATAGAGCACACCTTTGCCTTCAAAGAGTTACCCGCATTATACAAAACATCAACCCCAAAACGCTTATACAGAGGCCCAAGAGCATGCCAATTATCAATCCATAAGAAAGTGGACTATCCATTACCAACTTTGTAGAGAATCAAAGACTGACCAATATCTCGCAACCCAAATACCTTCCTAACAGTCCAAATTTTTTTTTTATTAGTCTTTGGAAACAGATTACAATACAAAGGCTAAAAGGATCCAAGCATGAAAAGCATCATAGCGCAAAAAAGCATCTCAACTAGGTTGGCACCCCCTCCCATGACAATCATATGTCGGCAAGAACCCAAAATGGAGATAACAAAAGTTGACAAGAAATCAACCAAAAGATACAATTCTAGAGCATGAAAAATTAAGAGAGCACTCCGAGATAGCTCCTGAACATGATAACTTCTGAACATCCATCGAAACCCAGCAGCTTTAATCTTCAAAAGAAAGTCCCATGTGATTATGAGCAGTAAGGACCTTATAAATTCCCAGCATGAACAAGTAAGCACTTCAACTTCATAACTAATCCTTAAAGCAGAAAAACTTCCATTCTCCAAATTGGTGATACCAGAGCGCAACAGCAGCAGCATATTACCATAGGACACTAATCACCCACAAGCCACAAAAAGTCCATTTGAAATAAAATCAGCTTCCAAACCAAACCGTCCATATGTCCTTCATGCTTCCAAACTTCTTGCACTAACATTCAGTGGTAGAAAGATCAAAGTAGAAAGCAGCATAACAAAGTTTCCAAACAGCAGCAACTCAAATTAGTACATCAACAGCATCAGCAAATTATAGATGATACTTCCAGCATCACCCAGTAAAAGATTAAAATTAGCGGCAAGATTCATGTTTCCTACTTGAAAGCAGCATTGGTGTACATCATCAACATCAGTGTTCCAAGTGCATCCAGGTAATTTGCATATACTGCAGTCTAGCAAAATGATGGCTTTAAAGAATACAACAACTAGTAGCTCAGAGCACCATTGCACAGCAACATAACAGATTTGCAAAGAACAAACAAACAATTGCTTCCCCCAGTACCTCCCCAGAATAAATAGGAGAAATACAAGGAGGCCAAAAGAACCAAACCGGACACCAGGATCCCCAACACAGCCACTACCCAAGACTCAACCATCAAAAGACCCCCCGAAAGAAAAAAAAAACCCCTGAAACGCCACACCCAACAGACCCCAACAACCCAAAGAAACAAAAAAGGACACAAAAATTAAAGAAGACAGACTCCCTTGCCCAGATAAACAGACACACACCCCTCCCCACCCAGGTCCTATCCAAAAACACACACCCCCCACCCCAAGAAAACCCCACTTCAAATAGATTCCAGAATGCTTTTGAACCTGAACAAAAAAATCCTCAATTAAGTAATCCTTCCACCCATCTTTATTTCGTACCCAGAAAGCGACTCTAAGTTTAATTAATTACTTGACCTCTTCCCAATTTAGATTCACCTCTTCAAAGACACATTGATTTCTCTGATTCCAAATAGTCCATAATACTGCAAAAGGAATGAATTCCCAAATCATTTTCTTCTTCCCCTTAAGCTTCCAATCCTTCCACCAAATTAGTAGGGTATGAATTTTAGCAGGGTCACCCATTGAACTCCCCACCATAGAGTGATATCTGTCCCAATTTCCCAGATAGGTTGACAGAGCAATAACAAGTGATCCAGTGTTTCCTGATCCAGTATTTGAAGTTGTCTTTGAATTGTATTATGTAGCTAAGTCCTCAAATTGTTTGAAGACTAATATGGACCGATCATGTAGCTGTTAATATTCAGTCATCTTATATCTTTTACATAAATTATCTTATTAGTGAGCTCAAAATAAATTCATTGTACCCATGTTTTAATGCAATCAACCAATTAATAATATTTTTAATAGCGTTTCATCTCTTAATAAATAAACAAGATATTTAAATACTACTAAACTACTTTTTCTTTTTTCTTGCGTGAAGAAAAAAATAATGGGATTGTAAAAATCAAATTGAAAAAAACATAGTACAAAGATATTTAAGAAAGTGGTTTCTTTTCGAATTTCCTAATATATTTGTGACGCAGAATATAATTAAGATTTTATTTTTTCAACATATTTTGGTTATTCAATAAATAAATGAATAAGGTGATAAATATCTCTTACTTTTTATTTGCAAAAATAAAAGTAAAAAGGTAATATTTAAAAGTTGTCCCTCTAATTTGCATGAAATTTCAATTTAGTTCTTCTAGGAGAGGAAATGACATTTTTGCCCTTCGATAATATTGGTTTCATGGAAGCTTTCAGCGAGAGGGATGAATTTGAGGCGGAATGTATACTATGGGATTAAAATTGATACAATTAATACTGGAGTGACGAAATTAAGATTCATGCAAACTAGATAGACTACCTCTAAAATTTTCCCTTACTATTTTGCCCTAGCCTAATTCGATCTGGTACTTTTTAGTAAAGGTGGCAAATTGACTTTCGCATAAATCCCCCCTCCCATCTTCTAGTGAATCCTACTGTATTTTCTTTCTCCGGCAAAAATGGACTCCAGCATCCAGAAGTCGCCTTTGCCATGAACTGGTAATTACTCTCTCTCTCTCTCTCTCTCAGCAAAAAAAAAAAAAAAAAAAACCACATCTAATGAAAAAATTCGCACTTGTTGGAGAGTTTGAAGGCAGATTTCGACTACAGGAACATAGCAAAGGAGATTTTGGAAATCCTATCTCTTCTTGGTGAAATTCAAACCTGAGGTAAAGGAAAGCTAAGTTTTTTTTATCAATATATATGTCTACTTTTTGATGAACTTGTTAATCTAATTATTTCTTCCAATTAGCAAATAGAAAAAGCAAATCGGGCAAAGTTCTAATTTTTGCCCCTCCAATACAAAATCCTGGCTATATATATATATATATATAGCTGCTTAACAAAGCGGTTGTTTTTTCTTCCGGTTGATTCTCAACATTGATAACTTCGGCATTTATCACCACACTATTTTGGTCATTGTTTCTATGCTTTTTATCTATTGCAACTTTGTAACGAGAGTTACTCTTAATATATAGCACGACTTTGTTCAAGAAAGAAATTATTCTTGTGAAGAAAAATTTAGCTATTTAAGTGAATGTTCTGTACTATCACTACTATGTGTCGAATTTCAGTTATTGAGACCGTGTACTAAACATTTGAAAATCTCCTTTTACTTGAGGCTCTGTTTTAGGGTTTTAAGAGGGAATTAATCCATTGATTTTTAGTCTTATAACGAAACAATTGTGCTGTTTTTTAATTTATTTTATTAAGGCGCCTTTCCTGAGATGAGTAAATGTCAAAGCCTAAATTTTGTGGCACTAACAAATTGTTTTTTCACATTATCGTGTACTATAAAAATGTTGTCCTTAGGTATGAGAGATTCCACTTGTTTGAAGCGAGCACCTTCTCTTTTTGCATATTAACTGGTTAATATGTATCACTCTTTGCTGCAGCACCACTTCACAGTCACATGGGGAAACGGGCGCGGCGATCCTCCGTCTACCCTATATACCAGGTGAACTCTGTTTAGTGAACTTTCACATTTAACAATCCCCAGGCACACGGGTATAAGATATTAAATTAGAAGAATAATAGAAAAGCTTGATTTGCTTTGAGGTCTGTTCGGCAGGGTCATGCTGAATATGTGGGACTTTTGATTTTTTTTCGCTTATATTTTTTAACCAATCCTTACGATC
Source organism: Vaccinium vitis-idaea (assembly GCA_963854785.1). Classification (NCBI taxonomy): domain Eukaryota; kingdom Viridiplantae; phylum Streptophyta; class Magnoliopsida; order Ericales; family Ericaceae; genus Vaccinium; species Vaccinium vitis-idaea. The sequence goes on along the minus strand of OY978221.1, from coordinate 37,516,046 downwards.
GATTTTATTGTCGGTAGAGGGATAAGCATTTGGAGGATCGAATAAGCCAGCTGCCGGATGAAATTCTTGCCGACATTTTATCTCTGCTGAAAATGAAAGAAGCAGGAAGAAGCAGTGTGCTTTCACATAGATGGAGGGATTTGTGGAAATTCACCAGCAGTTTGAACTTTGATGCATCGAAGACACTATTGAAAGTGTTTGGTCGAAAACATGAGCCAGAGAGGTCAAAGTACGTGGCTTGGGTGAATCAAGTTTTGAAGTTGCATCTATGTCCTTCTTTGGACGAGTTTAGAGTTGGTTTTTACTTGGATAGCAGAAATAGCTGCGATATTGACGAATGGATAAACTTTGTGATACCAAAGAGAGTAAAAATACTTGAGATTGACTTGCATTCCTCATCTTTCGACACACGCTACACCCCTTCGCAGGAGTGTTATCTCTGCTTCAAAAGCCCATCTAACTTATCTAGCATTAAATGCCTAACCAGCCTTTCATTAGGCCATGTAAATGTACGTGGAGAACTCATCGAATACTTCCTGTCCAATTGTCCAAATCTGGAACAATTGCGGATGTTTTGTTTAGACCAGATTGTTAATCTAAATGTTTCTGGTCCTTCACTCCAGTTGAAGCACCTTGAGATATTCCGATGCGAATTATTGGAGAGTCTAGAGTTTTGTGCCCCCAAGCTTGTGACCTTCAAGTATTTTGGGCAAACGTCCATAAGATTGTCCCTTGGGAGCCTTCCTCTTCTTGCTGAGTTAGATATTGGTGCGGCGCGTGATCATCAAGCTACATATGCTCTTGTACCTTTCTCAAGTTATCTTTCACAGATTGAGACTTTGAATTTGCACACGTGGCTGCCAAAGGTAACATTTCCAAGGTTTATACCTTTTCCTTTGCTATGCATTGTCTTATAGTTGTTTCTCTTTTTCAGGAATACATAGAGATCCCGAGAATTGTCGAATTAACGAAACTTAAGCATCTTATATTAGATTTCGACAATTATTATGGCTCAAGATTTCCTTGTTTTACATCTCTAGTTGAGGCAGCTCCGTCTTTGCACAAATTGACAATCAAGGTGATTTTTCTTATAAGATGCCTTCCATGTCTTTTTTTCCATTACATTTGATTTTAGAAATGCATGTGAACCATGAATTATTGTGGCTGCACCTATATTTTCACCTTTGTAGAAGACTAGAAGTATTGACCTTTGTTGTAGGGATCATGTAAAATGCCCTCGCTCCTGCATCAGGAGCGAGGATTTGTGCTCCATAAGTAAGAAACATGACTGAAGCACAAGTCTGACCATATAGGAGCGCGATCCAACTCTAGTCCGGAGTGTGTGGCTGGGGATTGGAGTTTCTGGCAACCCTGATCGTCGATTCTCCAGCCAGCACTCCATGGATTGAGAAGGCCGATTTGATGGAAAAGAAAAGAGCGTCAGCCGTCGGGAGAGGGAAGATTGGCTCAGAGAGAGAGAGATCTAATGACAATCGTGAGACATAGTTGGGAAACGGGTTGGGTATTTGTTGAGTACATCAGTTTTCGTTTGGGAAATGATTTTCCCACTCCCCTTTTGAGAGAGGGAAAGATCTAATGACAGTCGTGAGACAGTTGGGTGACGGGCTGGGTATTTGTTGAGTTCATCAGTTTTCTTTTGGGAAATGATTTTCACACTATCCATTTGCATTCCTTTTTTTCTTTGTCCTTGCAAAATTATCAAATTGCCCTTTATATGTAAAGAGTGAATGTAGAAATAAGTATAATTTAGTAATTTCACATGGATAAAAAGACCCCCCCAAAAAAGGAGCATAAATGGATAAAAGGGTAGTATGAAAATGATTTCCCTTTGTTTTGAGGGAGATCAATCATTACAGCTGTATAGCTAAGGGTGGGAATTCCGGACATCACCCATAAACAAGACACGGATGACACGAAGGTAGAGAGTTTGGGTCGACCACTTTTCTACAAAGACACGAATATGGTACGGCCTGCAAACATGAATATTAAGCGGGACGAATATGGGTTAGACTCACATAACTCGATAAGAACACAGATAAACCGTTAAATTTTCGATGTCAACTCATTTAACTCGACATGACACGACATGATGAAGGCTATGCCAATTGCCAACCCATAGCCCATACTTGTATTTCCTTAAAAACTAGACTGATTCTTTGGAATTTCCTAATCTGTAGAAGATTTATCATGTTTGGTCAGCTTGTACAGGAAACTATTAATGTAATTTTGTAAAGGCCAAGACATACATATTATTATACAATCCATTGTAGATTTTTTTCCCCAAGATCGAAACCAACTGAATATTGAATTTCCTAATCACTATGTTTCCATTGTAAAATTTCCAAAATTAATTAAATTCATCTATGCTAGTGTCCTATTTTCTTTGCAAGAAAAAAAATCTTATTTGATAGTTGTTGGTTTCTTTCTATTAATTTAGCTGAAAATGAAAAAAAGTATTTAATATTGAGACCTATGTCTAGTTGTAGCTTAAGGTATTTTTTTAATAAAATGATTTTGTTATTGTTTACTTTTTTGTGGGTTTCATCATTTCCATGATTATAATGAATTGAAAATGTCCCCATTTTTTTTTTATTGGATTAAATAAGTTGTTCATGAGCAACATTGCAAGTGTATAATTTTATGTACATAGTCAAAACATAATTAAGCATCTTAACAGTGTCAACCTGAACATGACACAGTTTTAAGATGGTCAGGTTAGTGTCAAAATATTTCACACGTTTATGTTCTATATGCTTTGACACGAACCCGAAAAGACATGAAACCCACAATGACGTGGCACGAACACGGCATGAAACACACACGATGCCCGCCCATATGTATACTAAGCAATTACTACTGTTGTGTATTTAAGAAGTGGGCTACTGCAGGATAAATATGGCCAGCCCACACGTCTCCTCTTTTTCTCACATGCTGGGCTTCTACTAGGGCGACATTTTTAATTAATTTTTATGTATACCCATCTTAATAATTAAAAATGAATACTATATATACACTCCTCCCAAGCGCCTAACCTTAGGATCTTATGTTTGTCTCCACTCTCACTCCGTGCAACTAAGATATTGACATTGTAATGGAGGCTAGATGTTGGACTTCACGATATATTGGCTTTTTTTGTAGTAACTAGCAACTGTTTCAAGATTTATGATCGAGGATGCATTCTAATTTGACTACACAATGTATTTGCGTTATCTCTGTTATTGACTTTATTTCTGTTATTTGGCTTCATCGTTAATATTCACATCGGGTTGTGATTTGTTTGACGAGGATGAAGTTGTGGCAAAACAAAGAAGAAATGTATATAATCTGCATATGCTAAGCATGTTTATCGGTTGAAATTCTTGACAAGATACGTTAACGTGACACAATAACGCGATGCAGTAACATGAAAAAGCATATTGGAAGTGTAATATCCCTGTCCATGGGAGCTAGTGGAAGTTAGTTCTCTATACAATATATGCACCACAAGCTACTATTACCCCTTGTTATATTTTTTGAGTCGCATGGTTAGTAGGTCAGAGGGTTGGATCGTTATGGTTGAGCGGATATGTTTCGTTATGGGTTGGGTCCATGGTTGTCAGAATCGCCCGATTCACGGTTCGATTCACGATTCTGTGCAAAAACGATATGAATCTACTGGTGAATCAAGGTTGATATAGAATCGAAGGTGAATCGTCCAATTCACGGTTCAATTCGTGATTCGATTCCCGATTCACGCAAAAACAATTCGAATCTTTAGGTGAATCAAGGTTTATCACAACTTACATTCGACAATATGAAACCACTTATGCTATTTTGCCTTGTTTTTTCTTATAGAAAAGTAAGAATGTGAGATCATATATTATGAGAAATCATATTCCTTATTCAATGGAGACGAATCTACCATGGATATGTAATTTCACAAATCAATCTTTTTGGTTCTTGTATCCTCTAAATCATAGATCAGGGCACGACTCTGAGGCTCGGACTAACCCACATACGTTGCCATATAAGCTAGTTTTCTACCTATTAGGCTACAAGCTTTATTTTGTAAGCTTTTTATTATGAATCCTTAATATCTATATGCATATATCGACGTTACTATAGTATTTATTTTCCTATGATGCCATGTGATCATCAATTTATACTAGAAAACAAACTTAAATATGTATTTCAGCTTAAATTTTACAATGTATCTTTATTATGTAGATGCATAGATACATTTTCTAATTGTGAAAGTTGGACCGAATCGTTATGATTCACGATTCAAAAAAGGGTCAGCAAACTTGGTTGGGTCATTATGTTTGCACGGCTATATTTCAGAAGAAAAGAAAAAACACGACCTATGGTTAATTATGGTTGCGCGGTTAATTATGGTTGCATGGATAACAGATCGACAGCTTATGTTGATTTAATATGGCTTTGTGGTCGATTGTACAATTGATTTTTAATGTTGACACTTGTGGTTTGTTATTTCCTATTGGTCAAATCACGATTCCCGTCCAATAGAACTTTTTCCCTAGACCACGTTTTAGAACCAGATTACTTTTACCACCTCTCATATTATGAGTCACTTGTTTGTAAAAGATATTTAGATGAAAGCATAATGTCATTCTTCTGCCACTTTCAAAAAAATAGTCCCTCTGTCCCGATTTGTTTGCAATTTTTCTGTTTTTGAAACCACTAAAAGGAAAAGTTCCAATAATGACCCTTTAGTCTTGTATAATTATAACCCTACAAATTTAAGTTAATAATTGTCTACAATGGTGTTTTTGAAAATTTACACACTTTTCAACTCAAATAGTTTGACTCAATAAACTGGGAGAATTCTTGTAATGAGCAAACAAATTGGGACGGAGGGAGTATGATATTCTTATGCTTAGTACTTGGCTGTTGTCAAATCGCCAATCGAATTGAGATTGGCCTTTTTATGGTTGTTATCATTTTTGCGTGAATCGTGAATTCAATTGCGAATCAAACTGCGAATCGTACAATTCACCACCGACTTCGTATGAACCTTGATTCAGTTATAGATTCGTATCGTTTTTGCATGAATCATGAATCATCTGGTTCTGACAACTGTGCTTGGGAGTTGTTTGATGTATTTTCAGACTGGCCTTTTTATGGCTGTTATCATGTTTGCATGAATCATGAATTGAATCGCGAATCAAACTGCGAATCGTACGATTCACCACCGATTTTGTATAAACCTTGATTCACCTATAGATTCGTATCGTTTTTGCGTGAATCATGAATCGTGAATCATCTGGTTCTGACAACTATGCTTGGGAGTATTGTTTGATGTATTTTCAGTTCTCTCATAGACTATCAGCAAGGCATGATGAAGCCTTTTTCTGGTCTTTTTTCTTTTGCAGTGGAGCTCGAGTGTCCGCTCAAGGGCAATACTATCAAAGACATTAACTCCGCATCCCCATGAATGCCTCAAGGATGTGGAGATTTTTGGGTTTGTTGATCGAAAGCTTGTGATGCGCCTACTTCAGAATGCTATCAATCTCGAGAAGATAACTATTGATCCTTACCATCCATCAGATAAATGTGAGAAAAGCAAGGAGAAAGAGAGAGCACGAAAACGTGCTCACAAGCTTCGAGAAAGATTTCCTTCTGGAGTTAAATTGATTGTCCTTTAATTTTGATTGACAGTCATTGGCAGGAGAAGTTGTTTTCTTAGTGTCTACGTACTCTATTAGTTTTCTTTGTAATGTTGTTTATTTAAGCCTGCATAGTGTTTCCTGCCAACTTCCTGAGAGGCTTCAGCTTTAGGATCTAGATACTTAATTATTAAATTACCATTGTAAGTTATTTTCTGACGTGTGACATGCAATGGTTTCGGAAGGCAACAGTAGTTCATAAAATTATTGGCTGTACTGAGCTGTTTTTTTCGTTGCTTTTATTGAAACAGTTCTGGAGTCCTTATCAGTTATTTCAGACTTTCCAGTTGTATTTTTCTATTGTGGTTATAGTCCGGTGGTTTGGTTTTTTTTTTTTTTTTTTTGAAAAAGGTCCGGTGGGTTGTTTGGTGGTGTTTTTCATTGAAAGAGTGACCTCTTTAGGTGTAATTTGTTTCTTAGGTTCAAGTCATGGTGTAGTGGTGTCTTATTGGAGTACTAATGTTTATGCCTTTTTTATTGGGATTTTGACAAATACTTTAGTTGGGAATTCATGTAAAGTTTGCTTCTTTTGATGGTAACAGTAAGGATATTGTTAATGTGCAACTATTGCGATTGTGATTTTTAATTATTCACTTATAGGAATCATTTCAACTATTTTTTATGTTGCATTTGTCATTGTTTTTCGATTTAATTCTTATATGATGCTATATCCACACACATGCGCGCGTATATTGCTCCATCCATGCGTGTTCAAATTCATTTTGTGTGCAGTCACAAAATATAGACTGAAGCTAGCGAGCTCGAATAGTATATTGAAGTATAGCTATATGTGTCATGATGATTGTTCTTTCTCATGCATTCCATCCTCTCTCTTTTTTCGGGAATTTTACGGGCCGGTACAATTTTTTGGGGGAGTGCACCGCCAACTCCATGTCCCTTTTTGAAATGCACCGAAAACTCCTCAAGGAATGGAATCTCTCGCAGGCAGCGGGCCTCACCACTCTCTCTCTCTCTCTCTCTCTCTCTCTCTCTCTCTCTCTCTCTCTCTCTCTCTCTACCCATCCCACATAGGCACAATCTCTCTCTCTCTCTCTACCCATCCCACATAGGCACAATCTCTCTCTCTCTCTCTCTCTCTCTCTCTCTCTCTCTCTCTCTCTCTCTACCCATCCCACATAGGCACAATCTCTCTCTCTCTCTCTCTCTCTCTCTCTCTCTCTCTCTCTCTCTCTCTCATCAATTCCCCAAACCGTATGAAAGTGCTTAAATTCTAGGGTATCCTATGAAAGTACCTAAACGCTAAAACTCTATAATAAGAAAGTGCACCATAAACTTAAACCCTTGGATACCTTACGAAAGTGCCTGAGGGTACTTTATGAAAGTGTCTAAGGCCCCGTTTGATACAAGGTTTCATTTTGGAGGGATTGATAATGAGGTGGGATTGAGATTGATAATGTGATGAGATTATTAATGAGGAGATAAATCTTTCCAATTCTACCCTACCATGGAAACACTATTTTTTTTATCATCAGCAAAACCATGAAATGCCACTGGACCAAATTCAAGAACCATTTGACCGTATTACATATTCATTTGGAAGCATTTTTTTTGTCAATTTTTTTTTTTCACATTTCAAATGGAGAATAATATTTTTCTTACGTTGAAGTGGTGTAGTGCAGGGTTTTTCTTACGTTATAAACTGCAAGGATATTTGTGGGAAAAGATAAAAAGAGTGAGGTCAAATATGTCTTCATTAGCCCAATTCTTTGGGACAGGATTCACAATACCAACCCCCCTTGGGTTGGTGAATCCGGCTAATTTGGGGGTTTCAAAGTCCCAAATCCCACACCTAAAAAACAAATCAAACAACAATTTAAAGAGCCCACCCCCTTAACAATCCTAATCCCACCCCTGAAACCTAGTAACAAACATAGCCTAAAACCCTATAATAGAAAAGTGCACCCGTAAACCTAAATCCAAAAAAAAAAATGATTGACTTTAATGGTTATTACCAATGCTTGGGGATTGTCGAGCCGTTGCGGTAAAGCAATTATGAGTACTTGAATTTGGCGCGAAAAAAATCGAAAAGCGATACACGGAACCTCTTCATTTTTTGATTTGAAATATCATGATTTTAGCACCCAGGTGCTAAAATCTTTTGAAAAACTGGGCCTAAAAGTTATCCAAAGATTACAAGCCCAATTGCTCATCCAAAAGGCTGAGAATAGAAAAACTAGGCGGAGTCGCTTATGATGACTACCTAAATGGCCCATTGTCGTTGGCTCGTGCACTGGGATTTGAAGAGAGATTTTTGGGGTTTCGATTTGTGAATGTCATTGTTGTACACTCCTAATTAGGTCACTCATGTTGTATCCATATTAGAAATTATTTTCTAATTTTTCCAGCTGTCTTGAGACATTACTCTGTCTCAATTCTTTGTTTTTCTTTGTTTCTAAATGTGAAATAACATAAATCCAATCCGAATCTGAACTCTTTAAATCTGACTTCAATAATTCAAATCCAAAAAAAACGAATATTCAATCCAAAAATCCAAATCCGATCCTTTTTACCGCTTCAGAGAGAGGATTTAAAACGAAAAATTGAATAAATTGTTTAAAACTTATGATATTCGAATAGAATAAATTGAATTTTTACAAAATAATTACAAGAAATTTGGACAAAATGAATGTTGAATTATACAGAGCAGTTGAAATTGGAGGTAGTACTGCCTCAGGTTTTTCAACTAGCGCGCCTCAGGCCCCCCTCACTGAATCCAGTTGACGATATTGCGAATTTGGTTGTGAAATTCCAACCAATGTAAATATGGGCAAGTTGGGTTGGGTTATAAGTGAGCGGGTTGGATTGGGTTGTCAATTGTCACCTCTACACAAAAGCATACTTCAATATAAGAGTACAGAATAGAAATATTTTATTTTTTTGGCAAGGTTTAAATTCTTCTAGCATTTGTGTAAAAAGATCTTGTTTTAACCTATTTAATTAGTGGCATACCCAAGAAAACGAAAGACAAACGGAACATCACCCATTAGACCGAGGGCACAGCTACATGGTGTCCGCTAGGGGTGGAAAAAAAAACGACAGTACCCGAACCGACCGAAAAATTGGGAATTCAGTTTGGTGATCGGTCGGCCCAGTCTGAGAAAAAAAATCCGAAAAAACCAAAACACATCTCGGTTCGGTTTCGGTTTCTCGGAAAATGTCAAACCGAACCGAACCGAAATACCCTAAAATCATGCCGATTGGGACCGAATTACCCCAAAACCACCCCTATTTTATAAATAATTCCATACAACTCTAATAAAATGCATACTTTAATGGTAAAAAGCAAACCGAAAAAACCGGAAAAAAAAAAAAAAAAACCGACCAGACCGAACCACCCCGAACCGATCGGTTCATTATTTTTTTCGGTAGGGATCGGTTCCCAGCTAAATCACCCCGAACTGATCGGTTTGGTCCCGAATACCCCAAAAACCGAACCGACTGATTTTCACCCCTAGTGCCCGCCCCTCACCTAAAAATTTCTACAAAACCGACACAGAACTAAAGGAGAGATACGCGGTTCCATGTAGGCCTGTCAACGTGTCAACGGGTCAGATCTGATCCGAATCCTCGGATTTGGAACTCTGATATTCACGAATCCGAATCCGATCTTCTTTTTTTTTTTAATGCACCTGCAATTTTGCATCCTGATATTAATGTGATTTGAAACCAACCCACTATTTTGCAAACAAGGTATTTGTGTTTTTTCCTACAAACTGTGTTTCTCTTGAAAATTGAAACACGACCATTGGATCCATAACCACTGTCCATCCACTTCTGTGACCCTCGAAAAGAAAAACAAAAAAAAAAAAAATTTGATGACGAAGAAAACCGAAAATTATCTGGACACAATCACACAACTGCACTTGAATTGCCATCAATTCATACAAACAACCACAAATTACCGGATTTTCTCAAGAAAACAAGAACATAATCGAAATGGGTTTGGTGAAAACTTTACAACAAACAAAACAACAGCAGAATTCGAAATGGGTTTTGTTTTGAGTTCAATTCACAACAAACGAAACAAGATTTCAATTCTCAGATCTAACAAATCAACGTGAATGTCGATGAACAGCGTGAATGTCGCTGTGTATGTATTGTAACGCAAAAAGGATTTTTTGTTTTGGTGAGCCGGATTAGGATCTTGATAGGATTAGATCCGGATCCGATCCGGATTTTATTCGAATTTTCGGTTCCGGATTATCGGATCTGAAATACCGGATTCGTATCCGGATCAGATCCGACCCGTTGACAGGCCTAGTTCCATGCACACCAGTCTGTTCAGTTCACCAATCTCCAAAAGTTGATGCAAAACCCCAGCTCATTTTCTACATGAACAATCAAAGACTCAGCTACCAAACCCAGATTTTTTAATATCCTGGCATTCCTTTCACACATGACCGAATAATCAGACCGATACATAGTTTGTGTACATGCAAAAAGGCTTGTGTTCTTGACATCCTTAGAATACCCAGAGTCCACGAGAACCTTGAATTCCACAAGAACTACAAAGAAATTGAATTGCCACTGGGATTATCCAGCGATTTAGCCTAATTCCTTATCAACCAGAAACCTCAAAACTAGGAATCTTAGGGGTTCAACAAAACTGACTTAAACTCAAAAAACTAACTTATTGTGCTTTACGAATCAGTTTGTTGAATGGGAACAAAAAATTCGCATGGTCAAGAGTCAAGACACTAATGCTGGACAACAAAAAACGAGACGAAATACAACTCCGAACCATAAAAATAACACAATTTGAACCACATCACTATGGTCTATGGACCTCCTCTACACCCAAAGTCGCAAAAGAGCTCTTTTGATAAATGTCCCAAATAGTATCCTAACTGCCAATAGTGTATCTCATCGTTGCATTCCCTGAACTAGATTGTCAGACATTCCCCGAACCTGTTCACACTTATGCTTCTTGACCCACATGCCCCGGACACTTTACAACGATAGTATCCAGAAGATTTTTATGTAGTAGAGCAATTTTGTCCCGAACCTATGAAACTGCCAATCTTCCCAAAGACCATCCTAGGATTCATCTGAGGAAGGAGACCAGAAGTAATTCTGCAATTTGGTATGCCCTTCTGCTGAGCTATTCAATTTATAAAAAAAAAATAATAATAATCGCAGTATTCCCATTGTCAGGAGAGGGAAAAGTATCCTGATTTGGACGCAAGCAGTTGGTCATTAGCCATTACGATCTACCTGGGCAGGCCGTCAAAGCAAAGATAGTACGCTACGAAAAGATGTGGCAAAAGAACTACCAAATACTGTAGGAACCAAAACAGAGAGAGCAACTTAAGAGATTGAGAGACATATAAAGATGGAGTATAATTCTAGCAATGGTCTGTTTCTAAAGATACAGGTAAACCTAACATCTATAGCCTAAACTGACATCATAACCAAGCACAACTTGATGACTGCAAATTGGCAAAAATCAAACTTTCCTTTTTTGCTCGTCACGGATAACTTCACCAATATTTGTTTGTCCAAGAGACAATATCCCAAATATTATATTTAAACTTTCTCGAACCTATCCCTGGCGTTTAAAAAGAAGCCCATCCAACTCCTCCCCATAAAAGTGGCGAGGGTAATCAGACTTGCATTAATTTTCCACAATCTATTCAGCTTTTCTCCATTGCATTGTAACATAAGCACATTCACATTGAAACTGGATGCATTTGTTCATATCAGAGAAGTCTATCACCAATCAAGAATATCGGATTCATCTTTTGTTCATATCAGACAAGCCAACCTGTCACCCAATCACCACTATCTCCAATAGCAGAAGGTTCAAGCAATTTCCCAGCATCATTTGCCTTAAATCACCAGCGTAAGAGCTTACTGATTTAATGAAGACACTTCCCAAATTTCCCAAATCACACAGACAAGTCACTATTTACCGCAAACTAATACATTCACTCAAAACATAACAAAGAAGCTATAGGCAGGTCATAAATCTATGTCTACTCATCATTTTTAATTATATCCACACAAAAAACAACCAAAGAAAGAAACCAAATAAAAAAAAGGAGAGACAAATAAACCAAAAGAGAAGGAAACACCATTCCAAGACTTCAGTTCAGTTCCTACAACCGCTTAATATTTTTCTCAACAACCAAGCGATTTGTTTTTACATGGTAAAGGAAGAACCCATTACCTATTCAATTCAATTCATATGAATATATAATAAAGAGGCTCAGCGGAACAAAGTGGAAACAAAACAAATAAGGACAACATCATACGCGTGGTGTAGGAGCCAAGTGTAACTCATGCAATCCAATGAGCCAACTGAATATCGACTGAATGCGAGTCTGATCCAGTGTGTTTTTAATCATTCGAGTAGATACATCCCGAACAGAGATTGGAGATCACAAAAAGAACTCAGAGGTAAAAATACAATAGCAGCATCTTTCCACAACGTGAGGAAATAAAAACATTAAATTTTACCAAACAGATGAAATGAAAGGCAATACCAATATGATTGTGAGACCAAAAAAAAATACTTTTCGTGAAAAACCATGACCTGCAGTAAAAGAAAAATGATATGCACAGGACTTCATATTCAACTGAAAACGCTACTTCACTAAAGCATTACACTTAACAAAATTTAGCAAAAACAAATTGAACATGTGAACTTCCCTTGTAATGTGACTTTAACAACTTCATTCCTATTTAGAGTATCTAGGTAAGGGGGGATACCATTTACGATTTTTCTACACTTTTTTTGCATCAGAGCAGTACAGGATTTTTCATTCTTTGGGTCAGAAGTTGGAACAACACGGTTCAATCCCAATCCTGAATTCCAACTCCCATCCTGAATAAGTGAATATCTATATCACGAAGTGAATATCTATATCACGAAGTGAATATCTGTATAACAAATAGGAGGATTCAATTGTCCACATAGAACTCGACAGAAATGAAACATCTATCTCTTTGATTTTGGCAACTGAAATGAAACATAATGGAACATTACCCATTCAGAGAAAATCTAATAAATAATCATAATAAAGAAATTGACAATTTGAGAAGAAAAAAAAAATTTCACCACAGAATAAATAGACTCTACACACTGATCTATACTAAAAAGCTTTCATACCTTTGATCCTCCCTTTACCGTTCTATAACCAAAGAACCCTCGGTCACTGTCAAATATGGTCCTCAAATCAGAGAAACTTATAGGCACGTAAATGTTCGCATGAGCACCCACTAATTCTTCTTTGTTAAGACATTCCTAATGTTATACGGAATTTGATGCTTGGTTTTTTTTTTTTAAGTATTGGGAAGCGTATCACGTTAATGTGCTTTAGTTCGGGCTTAAAATGAAATCCAATGCAAGCGAGTTTAGCCCAATCCAATAGTCATTCAAAGGTTAGATTTGCGGGCTCGAGTCTCAAGGGAACGTGCAACGCAGCCAAGGAAAACAAAACTACTTAATGAAGTAGGAGTTCTCTGGCAAAGGGATCAGCTAAACTCACATTACCCAATAAGATTAACTTGGCTTGCTGAAGGAATCACTTTCTAATTGGTCAAGGAAACAAAGATTAGTATGTACAGGGGTTTATACGTATTACCAAAGTTGAGAAGTTGAACTAGGAAAAGAAGTCTCTTGCTTAAAGCAATCGGGCAACACGCAAAGAGCCTCTGGAAATTGGACACTGATGTGCAGCTTAGAGTGGCAAACAAGTAAAGGAAAGGAAGTTGCTGCTCTTTGAAGGAATGAGAAGGATTCAGAAAAACTTACTAAATGCATTTTTTCATCAGAGTGGGCAATGGTGCATGAGAGCGGAAGCCGAACTTTGAAGGAAGAGAGGATGTGCTTTTGGGTGAAGGGTGATACCTCCTGCGCAGTCACCACCATGAACGATTAACGAAGCCTCCAAGCTATGGTTGATAGCTAGGGTTTTGGTAAAGCAATACGTTGAATGCCCAATCCATTCTTGACCACTGAATTTATGCCAAACTAATCAGAACGTTTGGATTTAGATTGAACGACTGAAAATATGGGGATTTTGAAAACACTGAGCTCTTCTTAGTATAGAGATTTTCACCTCCAAGAGGTAGCTCATCAAAATCACTATCCGCAGCTCCAGAACGAGGAGCACATATGACATAAACTAACCTGCATTCATAGTTTGTAAAACAATATCTTAACCACCCCACATTGACGGAAGGTAAATCATAGAGCTTATAAAAGAAGAGAAGAAAGAGTGGAAGTTGGTTTTTTCTTGTGTTCCCTCCAGGATGGACTTGTTCAAATTCCCAATTGCATTGCTTGGAAAATGCACACAATGTTCACTAGCGAAGGCAAAAACAAGGCCAAAGAACTGGAGATCAATAATTGATCATCTATGAGGCTATTATATTCACTGCTAAACTTATTGCATCAAGATGATATTTCAAGTTTAATTCTGCACGGCTAAGCTAGTTCTGCCCCTTCTAATCAAGCTACAAACATCGGTTAATTCAGTATAACAAGGACATACAATGCCAAGAATTGATATCTATTGACTATTATCCATCACCTTTTATACTCAACAAACACTATTAAGATACATTGAAATTCAATTCTAAACCAGTATCATATTAATCAAGCTAACAAAATATAGAAGCATATTCGCATATCGGTTTGCTTCACATGCTACCAGTTTGCTTCGTAAAATCAATTTTCAGGTTCAAAACTGACTGTCTAAGGTTTCCTAGAATTAGAAGCATATTCGCATATCGGTACTACAGAATTGGACGGTCCTAATATTAATATTTATACATACAATTTATAAATTTCAAAGCAACAGATTATACAAGAGCAGGACACTAATGTGCTATACTAAAGAGGAAATATCCCATATAAAGGCCAGTAAATACGTATTCGTAAGAACCTCAGAGGTACTTTTAGGTGGCTGTCTCCAGACGTTCAGATCAGTAAAAATTGTCTCCAGACATCATATTTTTTGGAATTATACCATTAACTTTTCAAACTAAAGGAAAAATGGCAGAGACTTTCCAAAAGGATGTTCTACCACTCAGCAACTCAACAAGAAACGTGATCACATTGGAACAACCATTAACTTTTCAAATCAAAGGAAAAATGGAAGAGACTTTCCAAAAGGATGATCTACCCCTTGGCAACTCAACAAGAAATCTGAATATTAACATAACGCAGAAAAGTGAAGCACTCAGTTGTAATTATCAGGGTGTTTCATTCACTTGCTTCTATTGAACAGTTATTCATTATTTGAAAATTGAATGCAATGGATAGAATGGAAAATACCTACTGAAAAGACGCCCACGTCATCCCTAAATAATCTCCAAGCAACTGATAAGTTGCCAACTCTCTGCTCTAAAACTCCCAAGCCTGAAAAATATGATGATAGCAACTGAACTTGATTACTCCAAATCTCGTTAAAAACAACAAGGGGCGAATAACTATAGGTTTATTAAGCATTGAACTTCCAGTATGCACAGCACCATTTAAAATCAATTCACTAGTATGGAAAATGCACACAATGTTCACTAGCGAAGGAAAAAACAAGGCCAAAGAACTGGAGATCAATAATTAATCATCTATTAGGCTATTATACTCACTGCTAAACTGATTGCATCAAGATGCTGTTTCAAGTTTAATTCTGCACGGCTTAGCTAGTTATGCCCCTTCTAATCAAGCTACAAATGTCGGTTAACTCAGTATAACAAGGACATACAATGCCAAGAATTGATATCTATTGACAATTATCCATCACCTTTTATACTCAACAAACACAATTAAGATACATTGAAATTCAATTCTAAACCATTATCATATTAATCAAGCGAACAAAATATAGAAACGCCATAGCTCGATGGATTTCCTAGCTTGTTGTCATTTTTATGTTCGCTATTAGTGTTAGCAGTGGTATCTCTTCCTTTCATCTAAACCTTTAAAAATGTAGGAACCTGATAAACAAAAGCAGGTGAAGCTGAACTATCCCCATGAGTTTGACATCTATCTAGAGATTCATATTTAGAGTCACAATCACAACATTCCACCACTTATGTGTCCTACCATTGCGTATTGAACAGATACTAGAGCACAACTTCAAATTGATGATCTCATCAAACGTTTTTTCTTCCCACTTTCAGATAAAATTCACTTGTACATGAATTGTCGTCCATACACCTATTTTCCAGTCCTAAGATGAAAAATAACAAGTAGAACAAAGTAAAATAATAAATTCATTTCCCTATTAACATAACGTGGAAAAGTGAAGCACTCAGTTTGTCATTATCAGGGTTTTTCATTCACTTGCTTCTACTGAACAGTTATTCATTATCTGAAAATTGAATGCAATGGATGGAATGGAAAATACCTGCTGAAAAGACAACCACATCATCCCCGTAACCTAGCTTTGGGAATTTTTGCTTAGAGAAGCCCTAAATAATCTCCGAGCAACTGATAAGTTGCCAACTCTCTGCTCTAACACTCCCAAGCCTGAAAAATATGATGATAGCAACTGAACTTGATTACTCTACCACAGTTGAATGTGTTTAAAAAAAACAAGGGATGTATAACTAGAGGTTTATTTAGCATTGAACTTCCAGTATCAACAGGACTGTTTAAAATCAATTCACTATTTCAGATCATACCTCTGGCATTTTCATTCCAAACACACATTGGATTTGAACATAGCACCACATGGAGAGAGAGAGAGAGAGAGAGAGAGAGTAGAGTAAAAAGCAGTATTATTATATACTAATTCGATGACAATTACAAGACTCCGGCAGAAAGAAGCCAACAGAGCATGTACAGCCAACTCAACAATACCAGTAACATTTACTCAAGCAACAATGCTTGTACAGACAAATCAACAGAAATGACTCAACAGCAAATGACTCAACTCCTCGACTCTCGAATCTAGACTTTTAATCCTTTCTGACGGCAGAAATCATGAATTTCTTGTTTGACCACTTCTGAGCATCCAGCCACCACTTGAACTTTAACATGATTGAAGATCGAGGCAGACAGAAACTTCACATCATCAAGAGAGGCAACACAGATGGAGCTATACTCCATCAATTGCCTCTCGAGCTTTCTGGCTTCTTCACGATCTTCACGGCCATTTCGGGAGACCTTCACCCTTCACCTCCTCCTCTCTAAGGCGTTCTAAGGCGTTCCATTTCAGACGAGGCTGCAAGTTCTTCCTTCCTCAACTGATGTAGATTTCTTCCAATTGATGAGTACTCGTTATCAGGGATAACCGGCAGATCAAACTTCTCAAGCTCCACTTTGAAACTGGATTTCGCCCTTGAGCAGAGCTTCTCCTCATTCTTCAATTTAGACCTGATGTTCTTCAGAGCATGTCAATGGCAGCACGAGTCTTCTTCAGCCAGTTATCCCTAAATTGAAGAATGAAGAGAAGCTCTGCTCAAGGGCGAAATCCAGTTTCAAAGCTGAGCTCCTGAAGTTTGATCTGCCAGTTATCCCTGATAACGAGTACTCATCTATTGGAAGAAATCTACATCAGTTGAGGAAAGAAGAACTTGGTAGATCTTGAGGATGCAAAAGTAATCCATCATGGATCTCAGAAGGAGTTTTCTTGAAGAAAAAAAAAAAGAGGAGAAATAAAACCAAAGTCATAAATCTCAAGGAAAGGGTAGACCTCGAGATGAAAAGGGCTTGTGGCTGGGCAGTTTAGCCAAAGATCGGTAGGCAAAGAGGGGTGGAGAGAGGTGGACGAGGAGAGGAGACGACATAGGAGAGGCACGGCATAAAAATTCCATCTTTGGGGGTTAGAGAGGCTGTAGGGGTACATGATGGGGAGAGAGAGAGGGGAGGGTGGGGTTTTATAGTGCAGCTAATCAAGATTCAATTTTTTTAGGGTTTCAGTGGGAGGGAAGATAAAGTGGTGAGGCTTTTATATGGTGCAGCTGAAATGACAAAAGGTAATTGCATGTGCATGTGATGGACGGTGTACAAAGCTCCACTGGTACAAATCCCAACTCACTTACCGACCATGTACTGACAGCGTCGCCGACGCCGTTGTGGGTCCCAACCGGTCGATCCGAGCCGTTCATCATTCTCAAAATCAAATTCCGAGTGGGCCTACACGGGAATCGAGGCAATCGGACGGCTGTAAAATGGTGATTTTGGATCGAGCTCACACACCCGTCCGATTGCCTCGATTCCAATGGGGTGATTTTGGATCGAGTTCAGACAGCCGTCCGATTGCCTCGATTCCAATGGGGGTGATTTTGGATCGAGCTCACACACCCGTCCGATTGCCTCGATTCCAATGGGGTGATTTTGGATCGAGCTCATACAGCCGTCCGATTGCCTTGATTCTTGCGTAGGCCCACTCGGAATTTGATTTTGAGAATGATGAACGGCTCGGATCGACCGGTTGGGACCCACAACGACGTCTGCGATGCCGTCGGTACATGGTCAGTGCACCACGATCGGTGTATATATCATCTTCCCCAACATTCACCTGACTGTTACCTAGTCGCCGTCACCCTCGATCGCTGTCACCAGTCGAAGAAACCCACTTCAATTGGTCCATTTTTTTGGACATAGCCGTCGATTTCCGTCGCCGTCGCCCTCGTTGTTGTCGTCGTCGATAGAGTTAGCCCAACAATGTTCGTATATGGATGGGGAACAATGTTTTACCCTAGTTGCTGCAGCAACCTTTTCTTCCTCCTCTTCTCCATTTTACCCGAAAAAGCCAGTTACCGACTTACCAGATCCGATCGGTTTACGGGGTAGTTTGGTCGGGTTCCAGGTTTAGTGTTTCCCCAACCCGATCAAATTTGGGATATGTATCGTATATCGCTTTTTTCATTGTGTAAATCTGATCGGGATAATTGATTGTTGAAAGAAGAGTTTCTGAAGTTTAGGTGGACAAAATTTGGGAAGATGGAGAAATAATTAAGACGAGAGTGGGGAAAGAGAAGGGAATGAGAGTATTTATATTGCACATGAATTCAAACTTTCTTTTGACAATGTACAAAATTGCTAGAACCCATCCCTATTTATACTATTCCATGGAAGACTCTAGTTTAAAGATATTTTCATTCAAGATAAACTTTTAGGTAAATTCTAGAACTACACATGGAACTATTCCTCAAAAAAAAATCTAGATATTTCACAATAATATTTTGGAATTTTTAGAAGATGAATATTTTAGAACTTCCATAAACAAGATATTTATATATCATTCAATAATTTATTCATCTTTGGGCTTTCCTTATATAAACCCAAAATCAGTCAGCTGCTAGTCTGCTACCAAGATCACAGAACACCAGATAAGTAATCAAATCCAAACATGTGGAATTTCAAATGCAAATGAACTAACAGATGGATACTTAACTACCAAGGGCTTAACTTATTCTAACCAACCGTTTCATCCATGATGCAGGGAAGCCTATGAAATTAAGATTAACGTGCAACAAGGACAATCACAAACAGGGCCGGCCCAAGGGTTTCAAGTGCCCTAGGCCTTGTCTAAAAAATGTGCCCTAAGAGTACACCCTGCTGCCAAGTGGTAGTAAATCATACTCTAAACATTTTGTCTAAAATCATACAGAAATATGTATATGTATACCCTGCTGCCAAGTGGTAGTACAAGGAGCTTTAGAGGGGTGGAGTTGTCACATAAAGTTTCAGTTGGTAGTAGTACTGCTATCTCTCAAGGATTCAATCTACCCATGGACGAAACAGTGCAAGGCTGTGTTTTGATTTGGATTTGTGGAGGGTAGAACAAGGAAAAGGGAAATGAAGGGAAAAGAACTAGCAATGCTATATAAGTGAAACATCCCACATTTGGATTTGGTTGGGAAAAGTGCAAGAAAATGTTTAAATATGTATTGTGAAGATTTAAAAGATCAGAAAATGTAGAGAGAAAAACTTTCATTATTCACTGTTTCGTGTGTTCTCTTTCCACACCACTCCTAGTGTTACAGCATGCACAATTAGCACACTATTGAGTTGTCCCACATCGGTAGATTTCAAAAGGACATGGGAGAGTAGCTTATATAAATATCTAAAGCCCAGCTTCTCTGCTCAGGGTATACGTGTGAGTCCTTTTTTTAGTTTGGGCCGACGGGTCCAATGGCCATGGCAATTGCTTAGGCCTTTTGGGTCACAAATGTTGGGCAATAAAGAGTTCTAGTCAAGCCCATTGTGAATAAGTATGGGAGTGCCCCCAAAATTGGTATTTTTTGGAGTGCCCTAGGCCCAGGCCTTGTGGGCCTAGGGCCTGGGCCGGCCCTGATCACAAATTAAGATTAACCCAACTTTCACGTACCCACGCCTCCGTCATGCTTAGGCTTGGTTTTCCATTTGCTAAAATGGAAATCTCATAAAATCAAGTGGTTGATTTTAGCAAATGAAGTGGGGAGGTGATTTTATCTCCAATGAATCTGGACATATATATGTCCAGATTCATTGGAGATAAAATCACCTCCCCACTTCATTTGCTAAAATCAACCACATTTTATCACCTCACCTCATTTTATCTTTTGGCAAACTAAGCCTTAGTTTAAAAAAATAACTCCTTGGCTACAATTGTTATTGGGTTTGGTTATTTGAGCTACAGTTATTCACTATTTAACGCTCCTTAGCTACAATCGAAAAATGGCCTCCTTCCCAAGAACAATGCACATTTAATATACATGGAACCTGATGTATATACTATTTAACACTTCTACTCATCTTTCGGGGCTCCATTATTAGTATAATCACTGTCGGCCTTTGGTGGAGGCCTGGTGGGCCAACCCCAAAGACCGGCCCTGAGAGAGACCAGAGAGGGGTGTGTTCGATTATCAAAGTAATAAAGTATATTGCGTCCTTAAAACCAGAGATATGATGGTCTTTTTGCCCTCTTTGTTAATGGAGTGAGTAAGCCCAACACATCAGAAGTTAAGAGGGTCAACTTGTTCGTTTCAATGACGAGGGGTGCAAAGTGATACTGAGTAATAGTTGAGGGGTGTCTGAAAATTAAGCCTTCTCAAAATACATTGGAGATCTCCCCAAATATGAAAGTTGTGAATGTCCTTGACACCTTGCAGCATTTTCTTAGGTGTGCTTTTCATTTTATAGTCTTTTCTCCTTTCCATTATTTTAACACATTTTTTGGTTAAAGGTGGAAAGACCACCGTTGTGATTAAATAATCAACATTCACATACGAATTATCGCCTTGTCATCGGTGAATCTTGATTCCCGCCTTCTAACCACTAGAGGCCGGGCACATGCGATGCATATGCAAGTCGAACTTCGGCTAAAAAATTATGCACAAAAACTCCCGGATTATCGTATGATCGCTTGTGCATTACATTGTCGTTTTTGGACAAATAAACAATACTGTAGTATAAAAAAATATCACGCTAAATATGCTATTCATCCTTTCCCAGATTTATGCAATGTAATCTGACCATATGCACATAATCAAAAATTACAACACTAACACTGACGTTGCCGTCGATTTTTCTCGGTTAACTCGAACATAATTCCTTTTCTGGTTCAATTGCCTTCGCTTGTTCTTTAATGTAACTGTACGATTTAACTGCATATGAAATTAAATAATAATAATCGAAAAGAGTAAACAAAGGAAGAAACAAAAAAAAGGTAAACACTAGTTTAATTTTTTTTCCTACTCTTATTGGTTTTTGTTTTGAAGACGTTTAGATCCACATTCATTCCTAGGAAGGTTTCTTTGGCGAAATTATCTACTGTGCATGCTCAAAGAAGGTAAAAATTCAAATAATTGTTTTTTAATTATTGGGTTTTTTTTCTTTGTTTTTTTTTTTTTTTACAGATTCTTTGTTCTAAATACACCAAATGAAAAAAAAAATACAATAGAGGGGATTAAAAATGGAGGAAGAAAATTTAGTTGGGAATTCATGCCTTCGTTCATATATAGGTGTATCAAATGTGGTTTTTTTTTTTTTTTTTTAATGTTGCGAATTCAAGGCTAAAAAGGTATGGTTTTCACGTGTTCATTTCCTCAACACAAAAAACCATCATGGAAAATGGGAAAAAATGTAAGAAACCAAAACTAAAAATGAAACCATTATTTTACCTATGTAGAAGATGAAGTGTTGCGTGAGATAAAAGGGCAAGCACCATGGAAGCAAATTCACAGAATCACACACCATGGAAGATGACAAAACATATATGGAGATGAAGAGAACATCGGTGGAGAGTAATGACACCAAAGTGGCATAATTTTGGAACCAAAACAGTTATTGTAAGTTTGCATCGTGGCGGGTGATGCAATTTCTTAACGCAGTTCTTTTGCCCAAGGAACGTGTAACCCCAGTTATTTCAAATGCATTGAGTTTAAATTGAGGTTTTGTGACAGTTAAGAGGGCAATTTAGGTATAATAAAAATGTGAGTCTGCCTCAAAATTTTGTCCACACCAAAACGGTGCTCTCCTTTTATATATTAGATAGAATAGATAAGTACAACTTTGTGACCTTAAGGTATGATCTAGCGACCACCACTGTAAAGTTTGCGGACGTGGGGGTAACTATTGCGGCCACAATATTAAAGTTCGCGGCCATAAGGTTAAAAAATGTGGACGCAGCGTTGAAGTTTGTAGCCACAACGTTCAACTCAGTGGCCAAAAGATTTAAATTTGAGGCCACAATATTGAAGTTTCCGGGCAGCCAATCGATTGGACTCCACAACGTTAATATTTGCGGCCACGAATTCACGGCCACATTTGGAAGTTTGCGGGCACAATTAGAGTGGTAAGAGGTTAAAGATTACGGCCACAAAGTTTAAGTTTGCGGCCACAAATTCAAAATTCGATGAGAGGCTCATAAAACCTCTATAATCGATCCATGCTGAAGAAAATTACCTACAGAAACAAGGGTATGGTGTAAATTGTAAGTCTACCTTTGAATTCCAGTGCGCTAGCTTAGTGGGACAAGGGGTTCCTACTGTGCACTATGTGCATGCACCCCATCCGGCCGTCTGTTGCGAAAATGCATGGCTCGAATCAAATCCAAGTCATGGCACGACACTATGCACCTGCCACCTAGTACCCAGCAGGGCCCCGAAATCCAGCGTAGTGAAACAGGCCGTAGAGTCGTAGACTAGTTGTGCATACACATTCCGAGCTTAAAAATTTGATCGTGATAAGTTATAATTCAGTTTCTAGAGCTCGAGACCATTCGTGCAAAAAAAACACCAATAACCAAGTGATCGAACAATATTGTCGGCAGATTTGATTTGATCATGTGGCTATTGCATTAGTGTCTAAAATTTGGATCCACTACCTTCAATTAATAATTTTTTTTTTTTTGGGTTCCACAGAAGTTGCTTGAGCCCAAAATGGGTTTGATTCCAAGCTAAAAATTATTATTCTTAAATTTTAATATGTAGAGCTCTACAAGTAAAACATTTGTGCAAAACAATTCGAAAAATGAACGAAAAATGTGATTTTGAAAAAGCACTTCAAAATAAATTCAATGTGATATTATTATCCAATAAACTTGATTTTATCCAAGAAAAATCTACATAGCTGAACAATTTGAAAGAACATTTTAGACTCAAGATGAGCCCCAACACACTTGTTACCAATTTGTGGGAAGAAAACCCCATTCTCGAGCTGGAAGCCTACCAGTGAAGCGATCCTGCTCATTGACTTCAGCAAAATTCCCTTAGGCTTTACCAAGGGAAAAAAATGTACTCAATACGTAGTTTTCCTCCGGCTTTCATTGGGCACCCACTAGTAAATGACGGGATTGGTTTTCGGAGGATACCCGCTAGTTAATGATGGGATTGGTCTAAGGATTAGTCACGGTACACATAAGCTGACCCGAAAACTGAGCTATTAAAACAAATACTACTGTAGTATTACTACCTATCAAGATATTTCCAAGCCTTAAAATCTCTAAGAAGATGTCCTTGCCAATGCAGATAACAAAGCATGCAAAATCTCCTTCAAAACACAGCGATGCATTGCTCCAACAACCCGTTCCGGTACAACCTGACATGAAAGGCATAACGACCCATAGCCGACTCCACCATAAACAAACAATGCGCTCCGAATACATTTGGGTTCGACCAAAGCGACTTCGTTTTGGCCTCACGGACAGACCAAGTCGAAGTCGGTTCACAATTTGTTGAGGTTGATTGTCTTGATCGTGACTACAGTGGAGTTCATTGGAATGCAGATTGCTTTGTAGACTATGGCGCTTACTCCTCGGCCAATAACGTCAAGGATGTGGTAGGAGTTTGGGTCTAGCGGGTAGGTTGGTTCTTTTCGGGTTCTTCTTTTGATTGGTTTTTTTGGAGATGGGTTTTGGGTATTTGTTGGGTTTTGAAATGGGTTTTGGTTTTGGAAGTGATGACTGGTGAGAATTGGGAGGTTGTGGGGATTCTTTTATGGCTTTTCCTGAAGATGCATTGGAGAAAAGCTAGTGAGAGAAAACAGAGGTGGTGACTAAAAAGCACAACTTTGACAGTCTATTTTCTCCCTGAAGTAAAAGACATCTCACTCCAAATAAGGGCTTAAGAAACCTTGACAAATTAAAAATCCAGGAAAAATGAAAGACCATTACAGCACAAAACAAGGGACTAACTAGCTTTGGATAAAAGGTCAAGAATGCAAAGCTTATCTGCCCGAGAGCCATTTTAAGCCGTGAGACTTTAAGGTCCGTTTCTAACAGTTTGAATTTCATTACAGCTTCTTCAATATGTCTGTCTAACTTGTCTTTGTCTTCTGGGTCTTCTTTTTCAGCTGCCTCTGAGTAATTGAGTTCTTCATTCCCAGGAAATATAGCAATGCACCAAAAAGAGCTATGCACTGTCAAGAAATGGAAATCCAGTTACCCAAAGTGGATTCTCGGAGCGAAAAAAGAAGACGAGAAACCTAAGAAGCACAGATATCGGCATATGACATTTTGATCACAGACACATGGACTCGTTATTCTTCCAAATGACACAAACATTGGGATATGTCAATTCTTCACAATAGACATGATAGTCATATGTTGAAACCGTGTCATAAGTTATAACCTCCAAGTGCATTCCCAACTCCAAGTGTGTCCCCCACCAGGTCCGACTAGGAAGAAGAAAAAGTTGAACAAATAATTGGCCAATTAGGTGTGTCCAACT
Source organism: Vaccinium vitis-idaea (assembly GCA_963854785.1). NCBI lineage: Eukaryota > Viridiplantae > Streptophyta > Magnoliopsida > Ericales > Ericaceae > Vaccinium > Vaccinium vitis-idaea. The sequence continues at coordinate 37,491,225 of OY978221.1, read as the reverse complement.
TATGTCCGGACTATGAAGCACCGATACTTCCAGATGCCAGCAGTGGACACGAAAAATACGTATAAATTTAGTTAATTTTTTTAGGGGGGGCACAGGAGGGATACAGGGAGAACACGTATAGGGACAACGGCAAGGGTTAAATATGCAATTTTTAGTTTTGGGGGGTGTAAAATATGTATTTCTTAATGATGCTTATGTTTAATGTTTATACATATAACTATGTCTCCAATATTATTAAATTTATTTCCATGTCTCCTGATGTGTCTGTGTCCCCAATCTTTTAGAAATCCCGTGTCCCGTGTCCGTGACTATATTGGAGTCCATATCCATATACGTGCTCCATACTGTCCGGAGTGTGTTTGAACATGTCTGTGTTACATGGGTGTTGAGCACTCATACTGAGATCATGGATGCGCCCCGCGCTTCCTAGTAAGGAATAAATGAGATAATGAAAGCAAACCTGTAAGAACTCCTGTAGAAGTGCGAAAAATTCTGGTTCCCCGTACTTGTAGTTGAAGAAATCATACAAAAGTGGAGTCGTACATGCCAAGTAGTATAGCTACACGTACAAAATAAGCAGAAGAAAAAGAAAAGCAAGAACAATGATTAGCAAGGGTGACATGAGAGATGATAAAAGGTAAGTGTAACACCACAGTTTTGAATTAGTTCATTGTTGAAAGATATAAAAAGTTTGAAACTCGGAAGAGCAGATAGTCCTAACCAATAGATAAGCACCGAGAGAACTGCCAAATACAAATAGAGCGCCTCCAACCCCCTTCAGAACAATAGAGGCTGCAACAACGTAGCTTACCTGAATAAAGAATATCCGAATTAGATTAACTACAATTGAAGCAAGACGAAGCATGAACAAATCTACCAAGGAAAATAGAAAGCATAGAAAATAAAAGAACAGACTCACATCGATTTTTGGTACCCCTTCCCCCAACTTAGAAGTCAGAAATCTTTGGACAACAGCTAACTTCGGGGAGAGTTCCTTGGCTGCAGGCCCACCATCAGTACCATATTCATCGAACCTGTGAAGATGCATATAACACATTAATGAAATGAATATTCCTTCCGGTAAAACCGTAAAACCAAGTGCATATATAATACAGGTAGAAGGAACTAGCCAGTTCAACAAAAGAGGAAAAAATGGAGGACAACGAAAATGAAAAAGAAAGAGTAGTTCCATGAATGATGTAAAGAACCTCGCCAAAATGATAAAGGTAGTCTACGCTTAAAAAAAAAAAAGGAGAGCTGGAGGACGGAAGTGAAAAGCAACATCAAGTAAAAGATGAAAAGGAAGGGGGAGAAAGTAGGGAGGAAGAAAAGAAAGGATTGATTTCAGCACATGAAACAAATAGGATGAGTAATATTGGCAGCGAAGAGCTTTTATTTTGGTTCTCTGCTAGTATTATTGGCAGCGTAACCATTATAAAATTCTTCAGGGAAAAAGAATGCACGCATAAAGCTCCTGCTTCATATGCAAAACCAAAACAGGTAAAGGAATGCTTCAGGTAAATTGGCGAATCTTTTAGACAAGCACCGGAAAAAGTCTTTTAAGAATGTAAACAACCAAACCCATGGGTGGCTGGCTGGTTTAGTTAAACCACCTTGAATTTCTATCTGCATCGTAATAGTTTCCAAAAGGACAAGGGTAAGACCTTCCCAGGATTAACAATACCACTCACACCCTTTTTACACTCACAGCTTCTATAAGTAGCTTATATAAATCAGTTCCCAAGATTTTATCAGATAGATCAACAGGTGCCTTCCAGACCAACAAATTCTCACGGTGAACAGTGGATGATAAAAATAGAGATCTACCATAATGGTTCCTTTAAAAAACATCGTTTATGTTCACTGCCATAGACTGCTTTAAATCAGAACATGCCATTGGGGTTGAACACACCAAATATAAGTCCTTACAGTACATGAATGACAGGCAGAATGTTCACAAGGTGGGGTTGGTAAAATCCCCCATTTCAAAAAATATTCATTGTCTTCCTGGAACTCAGATTTTCTACGATTCCATTACAGCCAATCAAATGCAGTATTAAAAACTACTAGGGGAATTGAGACCCGGCAGTTCAAAGTTTGCAAATTAGGATAGATGAGCAACATCAAAAGTCATGCTTCATTTAAGACCTCCAAGCATGCCAACTAAAATTGCAAAATGAGCTAAGATACACCGACTCAACGAAACAAAAGCATAAGAAACATGAATACAGTAGAGTCAAGCGAACCAAACACAAGTATCCCCAAGACAAACTGATAAAACACAGTTGTTGAGAATTATTAACCACAAATCTCATCCAAGCTAATGGAAGCACCCATAAGAAAATTCACTCACACAAAAGTGAAATAATAAGTGATTCAGCACAAATTAACTACATCTTGGGAGAGAGAATTCACTAGCCAAAAATTAAAAAGTGAAAAAAAGATAGCCAAAGGTGTAAAACTTACACATCTATCGAAGCCTCACTCAAGTATAGTTGAGCACAAGCTTGCCCGCAGTGCTCACCAATATTTTTTCTCATACCCCCTTCTGTCTCTATTTTCTTCCTCACATAATCTCACTCACTCACTTATTATAGCTCACATATCAAACTCATTATGGATTCTAGACTTACAACCCAATCTAGATGCATGTAGATAAACCAAGCTGCATGGGACTCCATCAATTTTAGCCCAACTCAAACAGCCCATGAATGGACCCAAACACTTACGCCCACTTTGGCAGCCAAGCAAATTCTGAAAAAAATAAAAGAATTTCTTCACTTCTCAGAGACTTCAAAAATCCATATCCTATGCCCAAGCCAAAGTCAATTGACTTAGTCCGTATTAGCGCAACAGCTTTTAGCTTTTAAAAAGCAGTTGTTAGTTATTGTAAGAAGTTCACAACCGACTTCAAGATTATAGAAATTCTTACAAACTGAAAAAGGGCCTAAACTATGACTTTAGATAAAACTAGATTCAAGGTCCTTTTGAGACGAGATTTTGAATCCTAACTAACTTGAAAGCTGAATTTTTTATTTTTCAGTGGTTGCCAACTTAAGTTTCTCCAAAATAGAATCTAAAGCTATAGTCTAAAATTCGTTTACAGCCATCTTAAATAACCCTTTCCGCTTCTACTAGAATTGACAATCACTAACCTAAAGTAGAATCCAAAGTTACAATCTAAAATCTGTTTCTACTTTCTACAACTATAGTAAACACTTAACACCCCTTAGACTTTCCACCTTTTGAAACCCTAAAAGAGATTGTTTGGAAGAAGAAAAAAGACGGAAATAAATTAAAATAAGTAAATTTTCCTCTATACTCTCTTTAAATTTTCACTTCCTTTCCTTACTTTTCCCCAAATTCCAAACAGGCCCTAAAGCAAGAGGATTACAAATTTGAAGCTTTATTCACTGTTCTAACGAACAATATAGCACACAATACAGCAACAACAAAAAAAAAAGGCATGTGAAGGACGATTCATGTCAAATAACACATCCATAGCTACAAAATCTAGATCTGATAGCGAAATTGTATTTCTACAAAACCACAGCATACACCGTACAGGAGATTCAATACGTAATTACACAGACGCAGACACATAGAGAGAATGATTACGTTTGCCAAGCGGAGAGGATGAAGAGGGAGGCGAAGAGGACCCTGCCGAGGAACGAAGAGAACCCCATTACTGCTGTAGAGAGAGAGAGAGAGAGAGAGAGAGAGAGAGAGGCCTACTCTCCTCTAAACGGTCGAACTGAGAGGATCAAATTGTGGACTGTCCAGACACTCTATTCTCATTGGATCTACCATGGCATCTTCTAATTGCACGCACTTATTTTCTTCCGACAAAGCGTAAATTTATATATTTATAGTAAAATTTTGGCTCAATCGAATATCGGTAAGTGTTTGATCCAAACAGTTTTAAAAGCACTAGTTCCTATCACAGTTTTTGCAAAACTGTGACGATCAAGCACTTATAGATATCCAATTGAGCTGAATTTTTGTTTGACCTCCTATTTTACTCATTTAAATAAGATCAATGGTTCAGAACACCATAGTGGGATACGAAACAAAATCGTGTGTTTTTTTAAGTGTGAGGGGAACCGGCCCCTATATATATATATATACAATCCCGATCGGGATTCCTCACCATACATTGGTGCAGACCTCGTAGATAGGGATTGGATTTCGATCATCCAAACCATTCAATATATTTAAAACATATTTTTAAGGGTCCACGCATAAAGTCACGAAAGAAAAATTAAAAATGGCTTGATCCAAGCATTGTTAATCTATTATGTGGATAGCACATAAAACAGGATCTTGAATTCAACATGTCTTAATAATAATAATTTAAACATTATTTTTGTTGGACATCAAGATAAGAATGAACAAACCCCCGAGATGAAACTTTAATTCTTGGCTCGAGTTCTTCTTTCTTGTTCTAATTTTTCAAAATGACTCAACTTCTAATATTGATGAAAAAAATGTGCGTTTAAGGGCTGGTTATTCTAGTCTTCAATGGATTAGAGAGATATGTCTTTTATCTAGAGATTTCCTTTTATTCCCAAACATAACAAACGTGCACAAAATGTGGAGGCTAGTGGGTCACCACAAAAACGTGAGTCTACCACACAAACCATAATTGGATTCTATTTTCTTTTTTTGGCTAAGACCATGATTGGAATTTTTTCATTGCGACTCTGTCCCTTAGTCAAATATTGGTTAGGACATCCCAAGAAATTTATCCACATATTAAACTCATCCTCGCTACATTTCAATCCAGTGGCGGCTCCAGGAATTTGTCTTAGGGTGTTCAAAAATTACTTTTGTCAGCCAACAAGACCTTAAAAATTTTGTTTTATAGGAAAAATATTTTTTTTGGGAAGTTACTAGATATTAATGTTGTATTTTTTAATTTTTCATGGAAAGAGTTTAAATTATTTTAACCAACTTTTGTTTTGAATGTACAATGAAAAGTACTCCATTGTACAGAAGGAGAGTAAGATTTTAACATTTTTTTTTATCACTCAAGTTTTTGGGCCAGTTTACGCGCACTGTTCCAATCGCGAATCGCCTCCTCCCAGTCTTCTTAGCAACTCTTTACCCACCAATCGCCACCCCTTCCCTTTTGCAATGCTCATAGCCTTCCCTCATCCAAAACAATGCCCTTCCACCCCTGTTCTCCTTCTCTTTTGTGCACTCTCTCTATCTTTTACATTCTTTTTACGTGTGCATTGATATGTTTTAAGTTTCTAAACGAGAGGATGGAGATAAAAGAGGCCTATGATGGTTAGGAGAGGCCTATGAGGGGACTAGAGGTTGTTAGGGAGACTAATGTTAAATTGTAATAACTCGAAATTTCATGAATAAAAATTTCGATTTATTAATTTGAATATTTAATTTTTAATATCGCTAATTAAATTAAATTATTATCTAGTTTAAATGATTTGAATAAAAATTCGTTTTATTCGTTTTATTAATTTTCTGCGCCGTAAATCAACGCGTGCACAACGGGTATTACACCGTATCGCGTCTGGAAAGTCCTACAAATCCCCCAACTCCTATTTTGTCTCCTTATAGCTAGCACCACCCCATTTAATATCTAAGTTAGACCTATTTTCCATTTTTGGAAAGCCTAATTAACCATGTGGCCAATTTTGACTTTGCTTCTAACTTTGATTTTACTTTTACTGCTCCTAATTTAGATTTTAGTGAGTTAATGAGAGTGAGAGAGGGAGAGAGAGAGAGAGAGAGAGGTTTGGGAGAGGAAAGGGGAGAGAAATTGCTTCCCTCGCCGTATAATTTTACGGGCGTGTATCCGTACGCGCGTTCTGGCGCATTTCGGCGCCGTTTTTCTTCTAAATTCCTAAGCGTTATATTTTTGTATTCTCCTAAAGCTATCTAGGAATTTCCTAAAATACTTGTTTATTTTCTTAAAATAATAATTCTCTAATTATTTTTCATGGTACACTAGTTTGTATTTTTCACGCACAAAACCAACCTGACGGGGCATTTTTCGTCCCAATGAAGGGGAACTTATCTCCCAATTAATGGGGAGACACTTTATATCATATTATTGCTAGCCTTAGAAGGCTATAATTATTAGGGTTGCTTTTTCTATAAAGTAGATATATGTATAGATGTATAGATATAACACTCCGTGGCTAATTTCGTGTGTATAACTAGTACCCAAAACTACCCATTTACACCCCAACCTAATGAACCTAGACATTATACGTCTTTTCCTACGTATTTACAAATCCCATACTTGGGCCACAAGATTTATCCTAGTGGAAGCAAATCATATCCTATTATTTAGCCTTAAAAGGCTACAAAATACTATTTGAAAAACATTTTTTCAACTATATGGGGAGAGAGAGGGGGACGGCCTGGGAGGAGAGTTTCATTGTGTTGCCTATAAATAGAACTTACCTCATTTGGAAATCTCAGACAAAAAACTCTCCAAACTACCTTTGTAGTAAACTAGTTTTTCAAGAAGAAAAACCATGAGTTCTTCGAGTTCTTCTTGAAACTCAACCTTCCACCACCACACTCCACCACCCTCGACCACCCCTAGATCTTAGAAAGGTAGAATAAGCTAGTTAAAAAGCGTTCGGGTAGCTGTTACTCCGCCGGAATCCAACTAGCTTATCGGCTTCCGACTAATCATTGGAATTAAGATAGATACTTCATCTTAACCTTAGATTAGTATTTTTCTAGTTCATTTTAAATATGTTGTTATTATGCTTAAATGTGATTAATTATGTTTAGACGAGATTATGTTGGATGATTAGCGATTTAATGAAAGATTAGACTTTGAAAATCACACTTAGTCGTTACTATGCACGAATTGAGATTGACTTATCAAAATGCACCATTATAATGCCCGATGAACTTTTGGAAAACAAAATTATGCAGTTATAATGCCCGAATGAAAATCGACTTTTCAAAATTATGCAGTTATAATGCCCGACTGATTTTTAGAAAGTAACCGACTGAACTTTTCTTAAAGCAACTTCAAAATGTGTTGACTGTATTTAGACTGTTGAGATAACACAAGGCTAACACCCTTGAAGGTCTGTCAAAAAAGAAGAGCCTCGCGCTGTCTAAGAAAGGAATGGTGACAGTAACTGGATTCGTCCGACCATCCGGCCTAGGACTCTCCTGGTTATCTCATTTGTCTAAAGAAAGTCACCAATGAGATTTTATTCCTAAAGTAACACGGTTATCGTGAACTGGTTTTTAAACGAAAAGTTTATCGTGAGATAATTTGAAACGAAGAGTTTTTATGGAAATTACGGCCTGTGCACATTTCACGAGATGATACGACATAACACGTTTTTCGAGAAAATGAACGATTATTTTCACAAGAAGAAATAAAGATAAAATAAGAAAGAAATAATGATGTGATGAATGATTAACACGATAATGCTGTTGAAGTCCCGCCCCAGTTCCCCGAGGTGAGCTTGGTGGTCAAAGCTCAACGGAACTATACAGTAGTGTTGTTTGGAGTCCCGCCTCAAATTCTGCGGGGAGAATTTGGTGGTCAAAACTCAAGCAGTACAACACGTAGTGAACAGACCTCATAAACAAGCTGGTGGGATTCAGTGATATGGGTAGCCGGGACTACGTCGTGTGTGAGTCGTGATTCGCGTGGATGATATAATTTAATAACTTGAGGACCTAAAGTGTATATTTTTTATTGATCACGTAATGATAAGTGCATTATGATTATTAGTATTTAGCAGTCATGATTTAAGTTTAATGGTTCTCAGGTAGTATGAGAATTTGAATTTCTAACTTCTATCGAAAATGTGACATAGCAATAAGTATTTTACTATCGTTGTGACGTAGCAATAAGTATTTTACTATCGCGTCATGAGCTGGACATGTATATTTTGCAATTAAGATAATGTCAACTTACTTCAATTGGTGTGCTCACATATCAGATAAATATGTTGTTAAAAGTCGAAAATCAAAAGTAAGGCGCCAATCACAACCATCACAAGTAGAAGATCTTCAAAAACCGATATGTGTGTCAGTGTGTGTACATATATACACACTCAAACTAGTCATTTGATTTATCATATGTTATATTTGAGTAGATATCTAAATTTCAGTAATTTATATGCTGCCCATGCATATTTAGTTAGGAGTATTTACTTACTTAAGCAGGCCTACTAATTAAATAGGTTGGCTCAACACTGAGATTAAAAAAATATGCAATGATTAAGCAATGTTTTATTTTGTAAGATTGTGAATAACTAAAAATCACCAATTGAATCTAATATGTGAAATAGTCTATCTGCATATCTATTTAGGTGGGGGAAAAAATACATGATTATTGCATATATGTACTGATAATATTGAAACTTTTCTTGCGTTCAATTAAATTTAAGCCAAACTTTTTACCATTTTGAGGATTGAATTGTCATTTTAATAGCTGATTAAGGAAATATTGAATCCCCAACTACCATGGAAAAGAGATCAAGAGGGGGCGGAGACCTCTGTTAAATTTTAAGGACGAGACGTTGATGAAAGCTTATGCATGTTCTTCGATAGTAGTATTATAATATTGAAGCATAGTGCATGTGTCACATGCAGTCCTGCAGCATAAAAAGTACGTCTTGGATTCGTTGCGGGTTTGAACTTTGAAATACTTATATATAGTCACGTTCATGAGTTAGTTATGTCGATCGCCCCTCTTCCATCCCAAGAAAAAATAGAAGTATGAAATGGGTACATGACTCTGTAGACATACTAATGTTGAAAATTAAATAAAGAAAGCGACAAAACCATGTGGTGCAAGAAAATCTCTTCTGATGTTAATTAAGTACTACCAAGTATTTAAGATACATAGGCAACATTTTTAAGGCCCTTTTAATTTGCAAATTACAAATGAATGCACCTCCTGACTTGAGGAGGTGGCCAAATAGGCCATCCTCTATGTTTTGTGTGTAACTTGGTAGAATTCATATGAGAGGACATATCAATGATTATCGGATGCAATCGTGACATGTAGTGGCAGAATCAGGGACGGAGCCATGATTTTACTTTTGTGTTGGCGAAAATGTACTTAAAAATAAAAAGACAAAATACATTATGAGGATGAAAGATTAAAAAAATCTAGTGGTGGCGAGTCTATATAATTCGGGAATAAAAATTTATTTTCTATATAAGAATTGCATTTTTTGAAAACCTTGTGGTGGCGGCCGCCACCACTTGTCCCCCTCTAGCTTTATCCTTGGGCAGAATCAGAATATATTTAAGAAAGTTGAGAACTTACACCAAGATATTCTCAATAATACATCACCAACATCACAAATATTTTTTTTCTTTGGTGGGTTGGCCTTTACGGGTCGATTCGGTATTGTAATGAGCTTAACTATTATAGTATTACCCCTCCATTTCCAAAAATATTTTCTTGATCTTTTGAAAGAACTTTACTTCTTAAAAAACATGTAAAAATTGAAGTACTCAAATTTCGGTGAAACGATGTTGAGTTTCACGATGGGTCTTTTAATCTTACAATCTAATGTGTTCCAACTCAAAAAAAAAAACTAGCAATATTATTTACCTACTCCAATTGAGATTACAAGTAAAAGACTAGTAATGATATTTTCTTACGTATATTTTACGAAAATGAAATTTTCTTTGCCGATAAAAAAGAAAACAGTACTATACTATATGGATCATCAATTTGAACATACAAGCATTTGTTTTTCCAAAAAAATAAAAAAAAAATACATGCATTTGGGAAAATGCAACAATATACACTCCCTATTTGAGTGTGTATCATATGCACCCCCTATAAAAATTACGAATCGATTAATAAAAGTTACGATTTTTTTTTTATTAAAGTTACGAAAGGCACCAAAATGTTATGAATCGTAGAAAATGCTACTAATCATATTGCTGAAAAGTTACGAAACACTAAAAAGTATTACGATTACCAATGAGGTGACCCAGTATAAACAATACAATAAATGTATATTGTACACATTTTTAATGAGTGTATATTATAGTCATTCTGATGCATTTGACGACTCGATGACTTGTTTATTCATTGCTTCACATAGTAGTACTGGCTTACCTTGATTTTCAGATCTCGATCGCATTTACTCCTATTAATTAATTGCAAGAACCTCATGCTTTTACTTTTCCTCAGTCCTTTTTCAATATTTTTATCATTAGCGTGATCTGTGGAATTTTGGAATTTACTGAGAATCTTAGGTTTCAATTTCATCCAAAGACTGCAGAAAACAATTTTTAAAAACCCATCGGAAACCCAAATACTGATCAGTATGTGGTCCATTTCAAAGGGGTAGACTATGTGGCGAACAAAAATATTTGTCTATATTGACTTGACGGTACGTAGATTAGTTAAGGCGGGATGAAATTCGAACCTAAGAAGAAGGTATGTAGATTAGGGGGTGTTTGGGAGCTTACTTTTCAACTTTTCATTTTTAACTTTTTGGCTTTTTGGATTATGGTCAGAATGAGTTTTGAATCTGAGAGGAGTGTGTGGGAGAAATGTGCAGAATGTATTTTACAAAAGTAGTAATGTTTGGGAGAAAAATGATGAAAATGAGGTATGAGTTTTTTTTTTCCCATTTTGCCCTGTTTATAAATTATGTTATAAAACGTGTTTTTATCTTCCTTTTCTTAAAAAAATAAACAGTGTGCTTCACCACTTCAAACCAAATCTCTCTCTCCCCACCGACCTGTATTCTCTCTCTCTCTCTCTCTCTCTCTCTCTCTCTCACTTTACCTATGTTCTACAGTGTCATCGTCCCTAAAGCCTCCAATTGAAAACCTCCCAATCAACAAAAAAAATCAAGTTCATCGTCCAGTTCAAATTGAAAACCCAAAATCTCAAATTCAAATCAACAATAAAAGTCAAGACCAAGAATCTGTGCAAGAAAGAAGAGGCGGCCAATCTGAGAATCCCAGGAGAAACCAGTTCATCGTTTAGTTCATCGTCGTCCAGATCTGAACGATTTCCGAAGCAGCTCTGATCGGCGTGGAGAAATCGCAGGGGTCCCCTGCTGTTCAGTGTGTGGTGGAAAAATTGAACCCAGAGATAACGTAGGGGTAAGGATGGGAGAAGAAATTGAGGGGAAATGAAAAACGAGAATGAGAAATCAAAAGGAGGTCAGGAGCTGATTCTGGCTTTTGCTCTAGAAAGTGAAAAACGAAGAAGTCATTTTGAGAGAATGAGTTTTGTCCCAGAGCGCCCAAATAGTTAGAAGCTGAAAACAGGAATGGAAAAATGAGAAACTCAGGCGCCCAAACACCCTCTAGTTAAGGCAACCTGCAACCCTTGGCTTCAAATTGAAAATTAAAATGCCAATCGAAAAGAAAATAGCTACTCCATAGACTTGGGCGTTTGTTTGGTCGACGCCTCGATGGGACTAATAGTATATAAATAAATTTATGATTTTGTTAAATATATAATATATCACCGAAGTAATAGTGATGGGATTAATAATATCATATTCTATACTATAATATACAAATATTGTTTCTTCAACACATCCATTCATTTCCATGATAGAGAGTCACGTGGATAATCAAGGGAAAACCTGGACAAAATTATGAAGGCCGTGAGCAGCCTATTGCCTTCATCGTCAAGTCCCTTCGATATGCAAAAGCCGGATTAAGACCATTACGGAGAAATAGGCCATATTAGGTCATATTTGATAACGGTTGTAGTTTTTATAGAATTCATAGTACGGGGAACGAGATTGGGATTGGGAGGAGGTATTAATAGTGAAAAAGGTATATATATAACCCATCTTTGTTTGATTTGCTCTAGACTAAAAGAACGGATTGGTAATATCTAGTGTCAATATCGTGGGATTATATTCCGATGCATGTCTATTCCGCACGGAAGAAATTATGACAAATACGTACAAATATTTATATTATATTGAAAAAAATATATTATCAAAACTATATAGTCTCGTCCCCCCTCCATTTTTTCGTTAAAATAAGAAATGCAGCAGCTTTAATATTTATCAAGCTATGAAACAATTGTCCTAAAATTGATTTTAATGAGGTTTAATTACAATTCTTTTAAACAAAACAACGCCCAAAATTTATAATCTAACTTATTTCAAGGACTCAAGGCCCGTTCACTTTTAAAAAGTAAGGCTCACAGAAATTTCAGAAGCCCCAAACTCTTGAACGTGGCCAGTGGGCATCAAAGTGAAGGAAAAAGAAAAGAGCAAATTAAAGAAATTGGGGGCTCCCAAAACAGTCGATTCTCAATTGAAAGAATTGGACATTCGGTTTAAGGAAGATACAATGGAGTTGTTAATGTTATAACTTTTATTCACAAATATTATTCTATCGCATAAATTATTAGAATGTATTAATATAGAAAACACGAGTTTGAAAGAAATAGAGAAAATAGTAAAATAGAAAAGATGTTGTCTGTGAGAATGAGAGTCGTGTAGTCACTGTCTTAAGGCTAATATTCCTCCCCTCGTGAAGGTTCCACCGGAGTGTACTAGCCCCAAGATTAAACCCAAGAGCTCACAAGCATTCCTCATCCAATGTTCACGACCACCGAGAGGTTTGAACGAGTCACGAACCGAGTTGCCCAACTCTGTAGAAAATAGTATAAGAATATTCTAAAACTTTATCTCATTATTTGTGTATAAGCTCCATATACTTCCTCTATTTTTCCACCACTTCCATTTTTTCACAAATCCCAAATATATAGAGGTAAACATATAATTCTCTTTAATAATAATAAATCCATAATTAACTTTTGTAACATAAAAGATATTTATATACAATAGGTTTTGTAATGGTAAAAGAATGATATTAAGTAATAGTAATATTTTTATTTTTATTAAATAGTTACAACAACCAAGTAATTATATTGTAACGGAAAAATAATTATAGGTAATAAGTATTTCATTTTATTTTTATTAAAAATATTCCAACAGTTAATTCTCAGCACATCTCTAGATCCTCGCAATGGCTTCAAATCATTCAACATTGAAGATACTTGCAAATAGGGGTGTAAGCGAACCAAGCTGTTCGCGAGCTCGGCTTGGTAACAGCTCGACTCGGCTCGACTCGAGGGGTAAACGAACGAGCTCGAGCCAGGAAATTTGGTTCATTTGATAAACGAGCCAAGCTCGAGCTACATATGGCTCTGCTCGAACTGGCTCGCGAGCCAGGTATATATATACTATTAGCCATTAGGGTTTCTGCCTCTTTACTTCCCCACTCATCAGTTCACTCAACTTTCAAAACAGAGAGAGAGGCGATCCCATGCGTAGCCTACCCGAACCTTGCCGTCTCCAATCTGACTCTCCGGCAACCTCCGATCATCGAGCAACTGAAAGAGAGGTGATCTCACTCTCATCTACTTGTCAATCTTCCTCAAATCTAGTGAGAAATCTCTCCCTATATTCCTATTTCTCTTAGTCCTCACTCTGAAAATGGGTTCCTACTTCCTAGTTCCTACTGTTATGATCTACTCTTCTGAAACTAAAAACCCATTTACTTCATCAGTTTGATGTTAATATGCTATATTAGCTGTAAATTTTTCTTGAGGTTTGTTTCACTCCTTCCATTTTTCTACTAATTCACATGCATCAAACACCGTGTAGATACCACCAAGCACGTAGCTCAGCTGGTAAGGGGCTGTGCTAGCTTAACCAAGATCTCGGGTTCGAGACTTGGGAATGCAGCTGTGTTAAAACTTGGTTGGGAGAGCTTTGCCGCCTTTGTGGTCCTACCCGGCTCGAATCCGGATTAGTCGGGGCCAATGTGGTTACCGGACACCGGATGGTCTTTACCAAAAAAAACACCGTGTAGATATTTTTTGCATCACAATTAACTTTGCAACCAAACTGGGTTTCTTTGGTAAGATCATTAGGTTGGATATAGCGACACCACTATACTGCTTCAAATTCTCCACCGAAAGATATAATTTAATTTATTGTTGAACAAAGTAATTCCAAGTTCCAACTCTACCACTACTAGTAATCAAACACCTGTGTTTATTTTCATGGGTTTTTGTTGGATAACTTGGATTTCTTGATATTGAGTTAGTATTTCCCTATTGTTCTGTGTTTTTTTGGGACATATAAACAAAGCTCATACTATTTTTTTAGGGCTTTAGATTGTCGATCTTTTGGTCTGGTTTTTTTTAATTTTTTTTAAGGACAGATTATTGATATTTCGGGTTGTGTTTATGTTGAATCTCAGGTTTGTTATGGTGCATTTTTGGATGAAATTACCCTTTGAATTGAAAGGAATTTTTTATCACAGCAATCAGGTCTCCACAAGAGAAGCTTTTAACGAGTTCGAGCCGAGCCGGCTCGTTCATTACAAACCGAGTTCTAACGAGCCGAGCTTGAGCTTTTTAAATATTTACCGAACCAAGCTCGAGCCACGTTTTCTGAGCTCGATTCGAGCTCGAGCCATGCCATTTGTACCGAGCCGAGCTCGAACATGCCAATGCTCGGCTCGATTACACCCCTACTTGCAAGCTTGCAGAGAAGCATTATCCAATAGATTTCACTGAGCAAGAAAAGTACTACTTGAGATATCAATTGCAAAATTATAAGCTTGATGTGTCTAAGTATTCTGAGTTTCAAAATTTGTCAACGATTTCAAAGTTGAGTGAAGTGTTGGCGAAGACAAGAAAGTACATAATATATCATCTTTTCGATAGGTTGATTCGACTTATATTAACTTTACATGTTTCAACGGCTACAACCGAACGTGCATTTTCTGCTATGAAATGTGTGAAGACAATACTTCGCAACAAGATGCAAGATGATTATTAAGCAAATTTCTTGATCACTTATATTGAGAAAGAAATTTCTCGAGGGTTGGACACAGACTCTATCGTTGATGCTTTTAATAAAAAGAAAGAGTGTCGAGCATAGTTCAAGATGCCTGATTTCAGTAGACACTAGATAGTATTAGATAAACATTAATACCTTTTGCAATCTAAGTTGATATTAGAAACATGTTTAGTTTCATATGTATTGGTGTTATTTTGTAGATATATTTTTTTTGAGTTACTAAAAATTCATATCGTTGTTTTAATTTTAATTTTAATTTTTTTTTATTGTGTATATCCGTCGCCCTATACCAAAATTCTGACTCCGTCTCTGCTCATATCTAGTCAAATGAAGGAGTCCTCAATCTACTCATAGCAATGAAGATTCCTTTTTGGTAAATGGTAAACTTCAGTGAAGTTTCTATGTTGATGGATCAGCTATTTCAATGAAGTTTCTTCCGTGGCAAAATGGTGAACATCAACGCAAAGCTGGTAAATGAAGTTTCTTTGTTGGTAAATGGTCAATTTCAATGTAGTTTCTTTGTTTGTGGGTCATCTATTTCATTTTCCAAACCCGTCCATTTAACCTATTTCTCTAAATTATAAATTAATCATCCCCACTATTATAAATTAGAATTTACCATAATAATAATAATAATAATAATAATAATAATAATAGTTATTCAAAGACCAAGAAATATATGTTTTTTTTTTCTAAAAAAAGAAGGTATTGTATATATGTGAGTATTGTAGTGGTTTTTTTTTTTTTCCTTCTTAATATTTTTTGATAGTATAAATATGCAGTGAATAGCATTATTATTATTTTATATGGACTGGGTTGGACAAAGAAATATTCTGAAGCCTAACTCATTTACTGAACGAGTTTAAAAACTCAATCCCAACTTAACTTGACGAGTCTAAATATATATCACAAACCCCATAAAAGTCAAGTAGAGTTAGACGGTATTGGCGGACTACCGGACCGGCGTGCACCAAATAAGAAGCATCTTATTGAAGAAGTAGAAAATGCAAGGATCAAAAAAGAGAGGTAAAGGTTATGAAAGGGAAGTAAAGAGCAAACATCTACTGGGGTTTGAAGTGTAAAGCGACAAAAGTACAAGGATAGTTATAAAAATCTCACGAGAAGGACTTCCATAATCTCAGACGTTTCAAAAACCGTTAAACTCGCTCTCTCTGTTTGCCACGTTTCCGATAAGTTTACCATTGGCTGGCTAAACGAGTAACTAGTCCGAATCATTGGCCCATTACCGAACACGTGTCACCTATCCGAACCGGGTACAGTGTGTTCACTCTGGGGTCGTGCATAATACGAACAATGATACATACACACCATTTCTACCACACTTAGTCACACCCCCTCTCACATGTGGGGGGATCACCCTGGGAGGACCCACCCCACATGTGAGAGGGGGTGTGACAGAGTGTGGTAGAGAGGGTGTGTCTGTATTATTTTTGTGCATAATACTATCCACTATTGATATTTCTGATATTTTCGGTATTTTTCATTCACATTCTAACCGACGAAAATACCGACAATATCACAGTGAAAACTCACGTAAGAATGTATTTTTATTAAATTAATTTTTTGCTAAAATTATTTATTAGATTTATTATATCACATCGTTCGTCTTGACGAATGAAATAAAAAAAATAAAATGTATAAATCAGAATTGAGAAGCAATTAATATCATAAGATGGTAAAAACATTGAAGACTGCATTATATTGATACATTTTTCTTATTTGTCAAATCGTCCTCATATCGAGATCGACGATTAATCTAAAGAATTTGACCTAATAGTGTTCCACAAATTGATTTATTGGCAATAAGTCAATGAAACAACCTTATTGAGTGAAATTGAATTGATGTATTGTGAGTTTACGTCAATCTTGTGGGACAACTTGTAAACTTGACTGAAAACTACCCAAAATTGAGGCCAGTTTTGGCTAATCACATAACTTATTTTTTCGTCTTTAATTTTTGTCTCACATTAATTAGTTTTTCACTAATTTTTTATTATGTAGTATTTGTTTTGTCTTAACTTAACCTAAATCATTCTTTTTTTAATAAAGAAAAAAAATAAAATAAAGACCGATCTTTTTGACTTTGTTGTCTTTATTCAAAAGATTGTGAGAGTTTTGATCATAATTTTTTTTCGATTTCTCTTGTTGAGATAAACCAATGATATGCAAGCTTGATGCAAAATAACTAACACAACAAAAATTAAATTATGACAAACAAATAAGTCAAAAATGACTTATTAGGCAATAAGCAGTGCCTACTTACACAAACCTATGCTGATAAAGAGCGCACTATTAGCATAGATCGCTTCGTGGGTCCACTTCGGAGTCTTACGCAAATGATTCAATCCGTTTATTATTCTTAAAATATATTTTCAAGTGGTTTAGTGAAGAATTAACTCAATTCGATAACTCTAATTGCTTGGTCGGTTGATCCAACCTTTTGTTTACGATTCAATGTTTAGAGTCATAGTAGAAAATTAAAAGATTGGATCAAACACTTTGGAGCAACTAATTGAGCTAATTTTTAATGGGGCCACTCGAGAATATATATATACTAGGGTTTGCCCGTGCCTAAAGGCACGAAGGAACGCGCTCTGAACACGATTTAATTGAATTATGCTTCTCTAACCTGCCAACCAAGCCGACCTCTCCTAGAAGTAGTGTTCTTAAAGAAGCTTTATATAGAGTTCATCAAATAAATGGGTTTAGCCAAGTACAGAACACATCAATTCAATGTGGCATTAAAAACTGTTAAAAAAAAAAAAGCACATTTGTTGTAATTGTCCGCCTAAAGACACAGCACACAATGTATTGAACACAGCCTAAGTATAATTTCCCATTCTAACAAATAAACTATACTTATCGCCAGATAAATATTCCGAATAGACCTCAAACATGGCCCATCAAACTAATTTCAGCAAAAATGAATTCTAAAACAAAATGAAGAAGTAGTTTCCAACCAATTAAACAAAACCTATGTAATACCATTGAGTGCATTTAAGCAAAAGCAAAACTATGGGTGCCTCTAAAATTGAGCACCTTCAATTTCTTCATCGTTATTTAGGACATCTTTGTATCTCCTTGCCATCTTCGTATCAACTTCTTCATAGTAAGTACTTATTTGGAACATGCACAACAACCTAGTTATTGTAATTAACATGGAGATATTAGTTTTAGACTATGATTTATCTTGAGAAATGTGGAAGTCTATTAAGCAAACTTAAATATGATACATGACACGCCGAAAAGTATAAAGCACATACCTACATTGTATTCTTTTAGCTAAGATACTTGAGATCCCCTCGATGTCCATAGCTTATTCAACCTAGAAACGAAAGTGTTAACTTAAATCATCAAATTAATATTTTAAAAAATAGCGGAATGCCTGTGCCCGAAGGCACTTAAAGCTTGCAAACAAAAAAAATACTTCACATGATACTAACCACTTTAGCACAATATAGACGAAAAAAATGTAGCCATGCAACTTATTATTTGCTAGATAATTCTTTTTTTGAACTTCCTCGACTCTTGAGAGCATGCTCTATAATTTTAAGTTAGACTTGACCACCAAAGGAATTTCCAATAAGACGGTGGTCATTTTTTCGTCCAATCCCACCCTCCCAATTGCACAGTACTTGCCCAGTACTACAACTAAGAGGATTCAAACAAAATGAAACCTAAATGGCTAAAAGCGAATCAGAAATGACCAAAGCGACACATGTTAATTAAAGGCTTAAATAATTTATGCCATGTGTGATATAGAAGCTATCTACACCGAATTTTTTTTTTTTTTAAGAGTGCACTTTGTCAATTTTGTTATAACATACTATAAAACATAAAGTATGACGGTTGTGCAGGACAACGAAAAAATAAAACAGAAAAACAGGACTAACATACTTGTGGCGTAGGATCGAAGCGATGTTGGGCTACAAAATAGAGTAGTCTGTTCTCTTATGATTTGTTTGAACTTCTAAAGGACATCTCGATCATAAAAGAATTGCATCTTGAAAAACACAACCAAACATTAGTATAAGGGTGCAAAGATCTGCGGGGATGAGAGTAGCAATCTGCAGCAGCCTTGGGCGGGGCAGTGAGCGGTGGTTGAAAGGGCCTACGGGAAGGAGGGATTAGAATTTAGAAACTCAACCTAGATGTAAAAAAGTGTGAGAACTGATTTCCTTGACCACCGGGATTGTAGCAGCAAATTAAGCTAATCTATTTATTTTCGAAGGAAAATTAATCTAATCCGTGATTGAGGATATCCAAGAAAAAGGTACTTAAATCTCAGCCCTCTAAGCCGCTTGATTCGTTTCTCTCAATCTCAGCCGTAAAAGATAATTCCTTTAATTTTGGGTTTTGAATTTTGAAATGAAAGTAATTTGAGCCATCAGATTAGTTGAGAAGAAACTATAAAATTCGATCACGGCCCTCCAAAGTGCCACGGAGGACACTTGTGAGAGAGACATTCTGAAAAGTGTTGTGTAATGTAATATAGATATTTTTTGAGATTAATGAAGAACTTGAATTGTTTGTATGAGATTCTGAAGTAGGTCCCACGGAACTATCTATGCGTGATATGCCCACAGATTTCTGTTACACCATGTTACATACAAAATCATCTAACCACACAACCCCTTACATGCACAGGAGGCTCACCCACAATTATGAGATAGGCCCCACTTATATTTGAGGGATTATGAATTGAGTTGTGATCGGATGTTTGTGTATCTAATTATTTTTGTAAAGGAGGGGCATGACTAGTCCGAATCATATCACAACACGCGTCAGTTAGCGAAAACGAGTAGCGTGTGTTTACCGTGGGCGCGCGCGTACAATATCCGTCGACTAAATTTCAAAAAGACTCGGTTTACCCAGAGCGGGTCTTTATTAATCTCTCTCTCTGTGCCTCTCGTACAAACACAGTCCCTCGATTCACTCCTCGCATCTCTGTGTTGTCTCGATTTCTAGAGAGAGAGAGAGAGAGAGAAAACATTCAAACAGATAGATTTAGAGAGAGAAAAGAGCAGCATCAATGGGGTTTGTGTCGTTCCTCGGGAGAGTCCTATTTGCTTCTGTCTTCATACTTTCCGCTTGGCAAGAGTAAGATTTCCCTTTTCTTCACTCTGTTCCTATCTCAGATCTGCTTTATTCGAACTTCTCTCTGGATATGCATGCGTATATATTCTAAACATACTCAAATTTCCGTTTTCAATTGTGATTTGGCACGTATT
Organism: Vaccinium vitis-idaea; assembly: GCA_963854785.1. Lineage (NCBI taxonomy): Eukaryota > Viridiplantae > Streptophyta > Magnoliopsida > Ericales > Ericaceae > Vaccinium > Vaccinium vitis-idaea. The sequence goes on along the minus strand of OY978221.1, from coordinate 37,471,133 downwards.
TGTGAGATTTTAGGGTTTTATTGCTTTTTTTGGGGCAAGATTTTTAACTGTGAGTGGTTATATGGTAGATTTGGGAAGTGGGTAGTCTACTATTCCTTGGATCTTGTTTATTTGGACTGAAATTGGTTTATTTTTTGACTTTATTTATCTTTTCTGTTTCTAGTTAGCTCCACTACTCTGTTTCTTTTCTTTTTTTTATGTATTAGGGTTTCTTTAAGTATGCTAGCTTTGATGATTTGCAAAATGTGGTAGGGCGACGTCTGCAAGATTTAGCTCAGCGGTGCAAAAAACTAATTTAAGAATATTTTGTATACAAGATACGGTATAAAACAAGAGATATTCGTCCCACCCATTGTGGGCCCCACCGTGAGGGGAGGTCAATAATCTGAATCGCTCATCTTGTAGGATCTGCCGAATAGTATATCCTTCCAAAAAAATAGCTTAATCATCAGGAGAGAGTATGGACTCCATAATTGTGACGTTTATGTCATGCGTGTTCACTGTTTTTGGATAATCATTGATGAGAACATCAATAATAATTGAGAGCAAAGTTTATTTTTTTTATGACATTGAACTTTCTTTATTGGAGTTCTATGCTGGTTGGCAGTTGGCCATCGTCACATCTGGGGTTTGTAAAGGTTGACCGAAACTTTGGTGAACTGTGATCGTTATTTATTGGAAAGAAAGGATTACGGGTTACCTAGATCTTATATAAAAATTGATTTCAATTTGAACAGCCAACTTTAGTATCTCTATTGTTACTAAATAAGTTTTTATGTGCACATATTATTATACCTCTGTTACCCTTCCATTCGTTTATGCATCTTTGTGCGTGTTGGCAATTAGTTGTCTTCTTTTGTCGATGATTCTGGTCTGCTACTATGAAATGACAATTGGTATACGTTTTAGTATTGGTAGTGGGGAAAAGAAAGAACAAAAAAAGAAGAAAGAATAAGGAACCATGGTGACCCTAAAATTTGTAAGTCAGCTGTATGATGAGGAAGTTAATATTTATTTGCTAATTAGTGTTGCGTATCACTTAGCACTTTTCAAAAAATAAAATAAAAATATCCTCTAACTTGGTGTTGATGGGGGAGTTATTTATTCATTTATTTATTTAATGAAATTGGGTGGGAGAGTTGTTTATTGTTCGTTAATTTTGATGTTAAATTACTTTCTGGGGAGAAGGTGGTTTATCACTTTATTTTTGTAGTTCTTTGCTAGTACTTCCCAAAAAGAAATGATGCTGTTCTCGGTGGTAGAATATGGAATGCCTATTTTAAAAGTAACGGAGTATTGTTTGGGCAGACTCCCTTTTCTATTTCCTTTAAAATAGACTTGAGAGTGGAGTTTGTTAGACGACTTCTTGCCCCAGAAGGCATCTAGTTAATTGGAGGCAACTAGAGCGTTTAATAGTTAGTTGGCTATTATGCACCATCACGTATACGTATGGGGAGTGGATACCATTTAGCAAGTGGAGATTGAACGCTGTTCAAAAAAGAAATGTCGAGATTGTAGTTGACTCTGTACATTTAGAATAAGAGAGCTGCCAAACATGAACAAGCCACTTGCTTCCAGTTGTTCCCAAAGCTGTGTTCGCTATGACGGCTTGCCTGCAGCCCCTAGCTGGCCAGCACTGGTAAGCAATATTGGTGCGATTTTGCGATGTTATGAGTCAGTTTCGGAGAATGTTTTCGGAAGAAGCTCAATATGTTAGTTGCTTACTATTTCTGTGTATTCATGGAAACTCACTTGACATACCTTGTTGATACAAGACAAGCGAGAAGTAAAATTACCTGGAATGCTGTATTTAGAACTCGTCTTATGGATTGATGCATTTGTGACGTGGTATTTTTCTGCCATGGTGACGAGGAAAGATTCTCTCTCACTCTTGAAACATGAACCTTCTCTTAAGATTTCCATCTGGAGGCTTAGAGGGAAATTTTCGCCGCATGTTATTTATTTGTTTGGCTCTGATTGTTGCTACAGACGTGTGTGTATAAGTGTATATGTTGAACTAATACATTCTATTCTTGCTTGTAGGTTTAATGAATTTGACATTGACGGTGGGCCTGCGGCAAAGTCCCTGAGTCCAAAGTTCGATATTTTCACTAAACACGTGTCAGTTCAGACTGGGCTGCAAGTGCCAGAGGTTGAAGTAAGAAATCTTCTTGTATTCCCTGTTGCAATAACCTTAGCCGTGTCCTTGCAATTGCAGAAATAACTTGAATTTTCATTCCAGATCAAATATCTAGTTGCCGCAGCTATTGGTGTGAAGGCTCTCGGAAGCCTGCTTTTCATCTTTGGCAGCTCTATTGGAGCTTATCTGCTGGTCCGTGCTCTCAACCTATTCAGCCTTCCTTTGATATCTTGCCAATCAAATCAATTTCCTGTCCTTTCTAATTTTTTTGGGAAATGATAATAACACCTCACTGGGCTGTTAATAAAGTTAAAGTAGCATGTTATTATTAGGGGTATTTTGGAATTTTCCTGCAATTGTTTGTTTCGCATCAAACTTTTGTGAATTATTGGTTTTTCTCGATAAGAGGAATCGGAAAAGTAAAAAATTATGGTCCAAATGTAAAATTTTGTGAGTATTAGACAAAACTTAGTCAAAAACCCTGATTTTTTGGCTTTATTTTAAAAAAAAATATTTGAGTTTGGATCCCCTGATTTTTTGAATAAAGACAAATGCCTTATTTTTTCTTGTGCAGCTTCTGCACCAGGCAATCGTGACGCCAATCTTGTATGACTTCTACCACTACGACGTCGACAAGAAAGAATTTGCTCAGCTTTTCGTCAAGTTTACACAGGTCAGCTACTTAGATCCTATCTCCTAAGGAACAATGATTTCTTTGTTCATTTCCCTGTTCCGTATCCACGTGTCGGCCAAAACCCGAAGAATCGGAATTGATCGTGTTTTTGTTCTCTTGCAGAGCTTGGCATTGTTCGGGGCGTTGCTCTTCTTTATCGGAATGAAGAATTCGATGCCGAGGAGAATCAAGAAGAAGGCTCCCAAAACCAAGACAACTTGAGAGAGAAGGGGATGGGTTCGGTGTTTTTTTGTGTTGGTACTTGGTCTCTCAATGCCGTTGTGACTGGATTTCACTCAAAAACTGAAGGGCCGAGTTTTGTATACTTTGTAGGACACAGCAGGCAGTTCTTGTTCTTCTTTTGCCTTGTCGTCTAAGCTTATTTTATTTCATTTCAGCATGTAGGGTGTGATATTCTGATTTTGGATTTTATGGAATTTTTTGGGAATTATTAATTACCACAAATTATGAGAAGGTTTTTACTGCCGCTTATTTGTTCTATGCTCCATTCGGTTTGGGAAACAACATCATTTTCTATAATTGTTTAGTGTTTGTGCGATATGAAATGTGGCACTAGTGTGCCATCCAGCAGTGCGCATCCGGACTGTATGTCTCCACAATCGAGGGTCCGGATTCAAAAGAAACTCTTGCAAGGAAAGAGTTAAACTCTTTCATGTAGAAGTTATTTTAAAATTGGACCGTTCGTAACACTTTTGGACAGTCTGGATGTGCACTGCAGGAGGCACACCCCACGGGTCTGGCGATGCTTAGAGCAACCCCAACAGGTTCTGTTGAACTTGCTCTGAATGGGCCAAATGTGGCTTGAGGCCAAAAAATTCTGAGCTCCCAAGGAATCCCAGGTGATAATGCAGATTTTGGCTAGACGCACTTCAATATCCCTCTACTGTCTCTTAATCGTCTAAATCGTACTTTCGGTATATTCATATGGCAGTTTTGTGTGTTTTTTGCACCCATATGTCCTCATTTGTTTGTCTTCTTGATTGTCTCCATCACTAGTACTCTGTACTCAACAATGGTTACTATCGGGTGATAACTGACCCTTGATGCCATTAACCGTTTTTTTTCTTCTTAAACTCAGGTGTCCGGACTAGTTAATGTGCGCCTCGATCGATTCTGGAGGTTCAATCCTACAAGCCACTTGCGTGGAGCCCTATTAAAGCCGGAACAAAGATCCACTTGGACTTGCCCCAAAGGAATTGATAGAATCTGAAAAATGTTCTAAATTTTAGACCTTGGGAGGAAGCAACTAGAGTTGATTAACCGTTAAGTTACAAGTCTTGATCTCCAGGCCAATCCCAACTCTCGGGGTTGAGGCCATTGACGTTATTCATAGTGCAAATAATACATGTAATGAATTCCCACTGTAGCGGCCCCCCGAGGGGAACAAAGAGCCAAGGGGGTCACCTCCGCGAGAGTAGCGAAAGTGAATGTAGATCGAACCCGCTCGATCCCACCGAACGAGATCTGCCTAGGCATACGGTGACTCGGTGTAGATCAGCACAAATATCAAAAGGAAGCTGAGCCACATCACCCGAGCGGTGGTCTCGCCACTGAGCCCTCAGATAATCGGTCGTTGACTCCCCAGGAGTTTTATCACTCAGGTTGATGGGCCTACGTATTTTTGGGCTCTCGGAGACATTTCATTTCCAGGCGCCCTGCGAGCCAAATCGATTGATGTCGGTTTCCAAGCGCTTTGCGGTTACCAGGGGATCGGTTGAGGCCTGCCTAGTAGACTGAACATGTAATAATGGTGGTAGCCAATTGCCTTGGGACCCGGGGGGTGCTGCGCTGCGTAGCGTGCTGTGCGGCACTCAGCGTGGTCGCATCGGTGTCGGTCCGATGATTGGAGACGTTCATTGCGTAGAGCTTGTCGAGTACTATAAGTGTACCGAAATTCAACTCGATCAAATATCGTTACGTGGGTGATTGGAACACATAAAATTTGAAAAAAAAATTGGAACACATATGACTTGAAACACTCAATGAAAACTATTGAACCCATTTTTTTCAAGTTATTTTTGTTCCGATGACACACTTAATGATATCTGATCGAGTTGATTTTCGATACACTTGTAGTACCTGACAAGCTCTACACAATGGACGTCTCCAATCATAGGGCCGACACCCCTCTGGCCGCGCAAGGTGGCGCACAGCACGCAGATCATTAATGATGGCAGTCAACCACCTTGATTTGGCGTTAGTGTGAATAATCTTCTAAGCATCTCTAACCCAAACCATTTTTTTCCAAGTTGAACTCAAAATTTAAGTAAAAGCACTCCACTTCACAATTCAAACTTTTACTAAAGTGAGTTTTACTAAAATTTTACCTAAAATTAAGGAGGACTAAATCATTACCAAATTTTACAAGATTACTTTGTGGATCTCAAATTTACAAGGGTCCGTTTTTGGGGAGGACATAGTAAAGGAGTCTTTACTTCAATAAGGACATTAACTTTTTCCTTAATGCCAAGAGGACAAATCACCTACACATTCCAAAAATGCTCCCACTAGCCAATGAAAGCACCTAAACCCCCAAACCTAATGAAAGTGCATAAACCTAAACCCTATGAAAGTGCCTAAAACCCTAGGGTACCCTAAGAAAGTGCATAAACCACTAAAACCTTATAATTGGAAAGTGCACCCTAAACTTAAACCCTAGGGTACCCTATGAAAGTGCCTAAAACACTATGGTACCCTATGAAAGTGCCTAAACAACTAAAACCTATAATTGGAAAGTGCACCCTAAGTGCCTAAACCCTAGGGTACCCTATGAAAGTGTCTAAAACACTAGGGTACCCACGAAAGTACCTAAACCACTAAAACCCTATAATTGAAAAGTGCACCCTAAGTGTCTAAACCCAAAATGCCTAAACCCACTATACCCTACCCCAAAGAGCCTAAACCCCCTAAAATTGAACCCCAAAAATTGAACACACCCTTAAAATTGAAGAGAGAGAAATTAATTGTCCCACCCATTAAACTTGTCCCATGCGAGAGAGAGAGAGAGAGAGAGAGAGAATGACGGAACACGCATGAGAGAGAGAGGCTATCGGGTCCTAGCTACATGCAACAACAATAAAGGTCAGCGCCAGGGGTCATTTTCGGGGACAGAACCGATGGGTCATTGTCGGGGACAGTACCGAGGTCATTGTCACCTTCTCTCTTTTGTGCCGAAAGAGTTTGTAAAATTGTTTTATCATTAAGGGTATTTTTGTCTAGTGTTGTCTTTGAGCCCTGAAAAATTCACATCAATGTATTGGAAGCATTAAAATAAGTTAAGCTGAATTAAACACCATTTAAAATCCCAAACTTGACATTTACACCAATTTTCTGAATTTAGAATTATTACCAAGAGTAAAAGTATAGGTGAAGGCACAGCAGTAAGTTTTACGAAATGAATGATTAGGTTATATTCGTGAACCTGGGATGGATCACGTATGGAAGCTTGAGGGGGAGCTTCCTCCAATCACGGTTCTTTGTGTCCATTCGTTTGTCCACTTGTTCCATGACTTTTAGCTTCAATTATAGCTGTGCTCTGACGTAAAGTTTTTGTTTGATTCATTAGAGTGTTCCGATGAACCGGACTAAGATCTTCTATTCCTGTTATAGTCATTTCCACGCGTTCGCATGAGGTTAGGTGGCTGTAAGGACAATCGCTGTCTTGGGGAATTGACCTTGCAACTTGGAGATGGTAAGTCCTGCCGAAACAAGTCGATTAATCACTGACGAGCTTTTGGGTTATTTAGCAGACTGTCGTCATTCTCCATCAGTCAAAAATGATGGCTATCCTCATCCCTTCTTGATTCTAACCCATAAATCCAGTTTCAGGCATAGAATCCCAATACACTCAAGAAAGGAAATGGTTACCACTACAGAACCTTCAATTCCACCAAACTATGATAGAGAAAGTGAATTAAAAGCCTTTGACGCCACAAAACTTGGCGTCTTGGCGTCAAAGGCTTAGCGGATTCAGGAATTTCCCAAATCCCACGGATTTTCATTCGAACACCAGAAAATTCCCAAAACCCACCGAAACAAACAGAAACCCAGATCAGATTTCCTGTCATAGACCTTGAAAACGTCCAAAAAGATTCAATCAGACACAAGGAGGTGGTGGAAGAAGTCCGGGACGCGGCGGAGACGTGGGGTTTTTTCCAGGTGGTGAATCATGGGGTGAGTGAGAGTGTGATGGAGGAGATGTTGGAGGGAGTTCATGGGTTTTTTGGGCTAGAAAATGAGGTGAAGAAACAGTGGTACACAAGGGATTTCAAGAGGCCATTTGTTCATAACAGCAATTTTGATTTGTATAGTGCTCCAGCGACTAATTGGAGGGACAGTTTTTATTGCCCTGTGGCTCCTAATGCCCCTAATCCAGAGGATTTGCCACCACCTTGCAGGTATAATATGTAACACATTCATATATTTATACGTACATGTAGATTTTGATAATTGCCTAATTGGACGTGCTGACCAATTTACGCTCACATTATGTATTTTACATATTTTCATATATACGAGTTGGAGTTGTTGTAGTGCAGAATATACCGTGTTTTACGTATTTTTATATACGTGAGTTGGAGTCGTCGTAGTGCAGAATGCACCAGGACGATGTAGTGCATCTCGAGTGGACCTTATGAGGTATCATCACAATAGGAACAACTCATTTTGTAATGCTTAATTAAGTTATCAGATACTGTTTATTACATGATCCGACAACATATGGTTTAAAAAATGGATGGCTCACGATTCAGAGAATGAACTGTAAACAAATTTGAATCATGCAGTTATAAACGTCCACTTGATTTTCACAAATTAAAGTGCTTGACAAACTTTATAAAATGATTAGTTTAAAATGGGATGATGTTATCTTAAAAGATCTCACCAAGGCGCACTATAATTCCATAGTGTATTTGCTACACTAAAGTGACCCCGGGTGATTGGATCCAATTGCATGTGTTAGATTTTGTGCCTACACTAATAAAGATTTCTGGCTACGCCATTGGATTGTATTTTCTTACAAGCTCTCAATTCTAAACAATTTTCTCATAGTGCCATTCTACTGGACTACTCCAAGGAAATCAAGAACTTGGGTAACACACTGCTTGAGTTACTGTCAGAAGCTCTTGGGCTCGACCCAAATCACCTCAAAGACATGGGGTGCTGCGAGGGTCTTTTGATGTTAGGCCATTATTACCCAGAATGCCCACAGCCAGAGTTAACAATGGGCACAAGCAAACATGCAGATGATGACTTCCTCACTGTGCTTTTACAAGATCACATTGGTGGACTCCAAGTTCTTCACCAGAATCATTGGGTTGATGTTCCCCCTACCCCCGGTGCTCTTGTGGTCAACGTTGGTGATCTTCTGCAGGCAAGTATTTTTTTTCCTTTGATAACTTAGGTGTTCAGGTCAACTTACGCGAATCTCTACTAATTCTTGAAATTTGATCAATCTCACTGTGCTAAAAGCCCGATCAAAATCAGGACAAAACCCTATAGAGACTAACTCTATAAGCGTTGATAACATCCTAGAGGTTTTGGACATGAGACCTTGGAACCAGACCAGTGAACTCCCAACTCCCATGACTTTTCAACTTGTATGTGATGTGAAATGAATCTTGTGTACAATGCCAGTACCAAGTTGCTCGAGCAAGTTTCTCGCTAGATTGAAAATTTCGTTTGAGATCAACTAGACCATAAATAGACAATTTTCAAGCTCACAATCGTAAGTTGTGATGATTCTATGTTTTAAACGACAGAGCCATGACATTGTCACCAGAGCTTTAGCAGAGTAAGCTCCAATAAAATTTTCAGCTCATAATCCTAAGCAGAGTGATTCTTTTGATGTTTCTCACAACTTTGCATATTTGGTTTCAAAGTCCCTAGTAGAAATCAAATTCAAAACAAGGCGGATTGAGCTGGAACTTTATAAGAGACAGTTTCATACTTAGTCAAACATATATTTATATTAACTTAACATTAACTACTACTCAGAAGAATAGTGGCTAAGTTCGAGTATCAATCCACGGAGACAATTTGGCAAAATTACGTTAACTTCGATTAATATCTAATTTAATTCGGAAGAAGAGATTTGAGTGATTGGTTTTTGGAAACTAAATTAATTTAAGGAACAAGTAATGAAATTTGATGAGAAACGAATGAGAGAAAAATCTAGGGTTTGGAATCCACCATGACTTCGTAACTAAGTTATGTGTAGGTGTGTAGGCTAGGTTTATTATTCGAATCACAATTTTGTCAAGAGAATAATTGCGTTGTTAACAGGCATGGACTATCCCATAGCATAGACCGTCTCGTTGGCACAACCGGTCTCTTTTAGGGATTGTCTAGTTACACGATCCGTCTTACGAGCATAACCCATCTCAGTTACCCAAGCACAAATGTAGAAAACTATTGTTTAACTAGGTATTTGAGAATGCACACACAAATACTCAACCAATAGAAAGTATTAAAACAATTTCATCTAATCATAATGAAAATATGTTCGAAGTTAACTAATCGATTCGTGTTAATAAACCCAACGCCTACACATACACAGAGTTACTTGGAATGAGGCTTCATCTTCCCTTTAGAAGAGGGGTTTAGCCGGACATGGACCCCTCTCTTCAACTTCATAAACCCCTAATAATGATCTAGGATTATCTTTTTATAGTGCATACAACTCTCTTGGAGTTCAAGTAAAAGAATAAGTTTAAGAAGTCCAATCTCAACTAAAGCAGCTCGCTTCTAGCCCAATTTCGACCTTCAAGACATTGGAATTTGGAAAACTCATAAGCATGAAAGTTGTAGGAAATTGAATTTCCTTTCCGGTACCACAAACCTTGCCTCAATTGGACACTCAAGCTAAAAGATATGGTCAAAATACTAAAGGCTATTCAGATTCCTTTTCAATTCGGGATTGAATATTTTTCTTTCCATATTGCACTTGATTTGGCCCATTGATCTCCAAAGCCTACAAACACATTAAAATAATTAATCCGCACCAAGTAACAACATAAATGGACCCGCAAGTATAAGTTAGAGGGCTTAATTGGGTACAATTAAGCACCTATCAAATAACTTATACCTAATGTTGGCAACTTTTTTGGAGATGAAAAATGGAACCAATATGAGTTGAGATTGTCCATTGTTCCATTTTTCCAGCTCGTATCAAACGACAAGCTAAAAAGCGTTGAGCACAGAGTCCTAGCAAACCGTGTTGGTCCAAGAATGTCAGTGGCATCCTTTTTCACGACCGGACTGATGGCCGCCTCAAAAGTGTATGGACCCATTAAGGAGTTATTATCAGAAGATAATCCCCCGAAGTACAGGGAAACCACAACAACCGAGTATTCATCCCATTTGGTTGCCAAAGGACTTGATGGAACTTCTGCACTGTTGAATTTCAGGCTCTAAACTAAGCTAAAATCATGAAGGAATGATTTGGTTTCTATTTGTTATGTATGGCTTGTATTGTGTGATTGATTTGTGACTTGAATGACATCAAATAACATATGGTTCAAAAGACTTTATAATCTTAAAATGGTCCCTTGGGCCTTCACAGTGCTGCTGTTTGTTTGATGTCGAAGTTCGTATGAGATGTGTTTTTCTAATTCCGTGTTTGGCTAAGTGAATTATGTTTTTGGCATAGTGAAGTGTGGGTAAATTATGAGTTATGGATATGTCAAATTTTATTTTTAAATTCATTCGTTTTCTAATTTTAATCAGAAACGAGAATCAAAAAGCTATCTTCGGTACAAATTTTTTAGCAAGAGAGTGAATAAGATCACTTTGCCCCTCAACTTTTAATGTAATTAAGTAGTATTGCTCAAATACTTTCCCACAACTACCATATGAGGATGAAAATGGTGCATCTGCCAACATGCTAATAGGCTAAATGTGGCTTGAGGCCAAAAAATTCTGAGCTCCCAAGGAATCCCAAGTGGTAAGGCAGATTTTGGCTAGACAGAAAATTGCTTCAATATCCCACTACTTCTTTGTTGTTGTCTTCTCTTTAATATGAATATTCCACTACTTGTCTCTTGTACTTTCTGTATATTCACATGCAAGTCCAATTTTGTGGTTTTGTGCAACAAATTAACCAATATATCATATTTGCTCCGATGAGATCTGGTGATTTGTAGAGTGTTTGAGTGTTTGTTTGCTTGCTTGATGGAATTGGATACTCTCCCGTCCAAGTTTTGGATTGAAGGAGAGTCAGGAGACTGTCCAAATCTGGATTGTCCATTGTTGCAATCAATGGTTCGAATTTGCTCAGAGTCTCTTCTCAGTAAGACTTTAGCAAATATTAGTCATTAATTATCTCAATGTATGGCCAAATTTGAACGGCTTCCTGCAGTCCAAAACTTGGATTGGACGGGCCCTTGCTTGATTGTCTCTCGGTTGATAGCTGACACATGAGGCCATTGGAATTGGTTTTTGTTGACTTAACCAGGGCCCAACAATGATTACAATCGTTCATTTTATAGAGCTCGTCAAGTTTTTCAACTAGAAAATCAATTATCGGAATACTTTTATCTTGAATGGTCCAATTTAATAGCGTGTTCATTGTATTTTTTTATCAAGATATATTTCAGATAAGGGAGCTGATTTTGGGGCTCCCTTTTTTGATACAGACACTCCAAAATATAATGAAGTTACAAAACTATCCTTTTGAAAATATAAAAATTACTAGAGGCACTCCACCCCCAAATTATCTCCTCATTTACTAAGGCACTCCAAACAGAATATTGAACCAACAAACAGAAAAAGTCAGAAACAATTAACATTAGCAATCCAAATGGTAATTGTTTTCTAGAAATTAACATTAGCAGTCCAAATGGTAAAGACAGAAGCAATCATAGTCCATACCTATGCAAATCTACTGTTGCATGTTAGATCAGAGTAGGAGAAATCAACGATCGGCACAGTGGCTGGATGGATTGGACAGGGAGATTAATCAAAAAGCTTAGAAAATCGAAAAAATAGGGGGAGGGGAGGGTAGCCGGTGTTCAAGAGACTGGCGTGAGGCTCCCGGCCTCCCCTCGAGCAACGACGGCTGCCTAAGAGGCGACTGGAAAAAAAAAAGGGGGCTTAAGAGAGACGTTAGGTTAGAGAGAGTTGGGTTAGAAAAACTTAAAAAATACACATAACAAATTTACAGCTAGAACATGGAAAACCTTAAAAAAATTACAGCTAGAATAGGGAAACCTTATATCAGAATACCAAGGTAAGTTTCGACGTGGAGAATCTACTCAAAAAAGAAATAAAAATAATTACGAGCTTGAACCAACTTTCAGATCCAAAAATTTCCAATATTTATGCCTGTAGTGGTAGTAGTGGTGAGTATTGAACCGCATCGATGTTTTTTTTCCGCTGTTTGGTTCTCTTCTCATCTGGATTTGTGAAGTGATGATGGCGAAAATTTTTAGCCGAACCACACCCTTCTTAAATACACAAAACCGACCCAATCATAACTTAATCCCGACAAAATCATAAGAAAAGAACTAAAAAACTATCTTCCGAGCTTGAATCCTCGATTTGCAGCACCCAATTCACAATAGAGTTTTTGTTACATGTTAGAGTTTGGGTGGGTGTCCATTTTTTCTTCTTCCGTTAACAGAGGAGAAGAGTAAAAAATTTTAGGAGCGCCTGAAGTAAAATTGAGACTTGCAAAAGGGTGGTTTTGGAAAATCACTATAGCTTGGAGTGCCTGCATCAATTTTTGGAGTGCGGTTATCAATTCCCTTCAGATAAATGTGTTCTGGTTGGTCATTTATCGATATTCAATGGACTTGATTTTTTCCCTCATACATAAGGAACTTGACGAGCTCTACACAATTTACGGTTTCGATTTTTTTGTAAGCTCGGGATGGGCCAACAAAAACTGAAACTGAATCGGACTGGAGGGAAATCACACTGGACAGGAGCTGAGTCCAGGCCATTGACATTATTCATAGGGCGAACTAGACTGAATACCCTTTGTCACAGTGGCTAAATTACATTGTTAAACAGGTTTGGCCAATTCACAGGATCAGATTACAGGAAAAATTTTTGAAAACAAAATCAGGATGTGGATTTGATTGTAGTATATCCTGTGTCACAGTGGTTAATTTATTGGCCTCGGCGGGGCTTACCTCCCATAGTCGCAGGTTTGATTTTCTTCGGCAACGATTTGTTCTCGTGGCCACCTCACCTCATGCAAACGCGTGGAAAGGGCTTTGGAAGGGGAAGGAGAGGTTAGTCTGGTTCATCGGGCCACTATGGTTTCCGAACCCAAAATCATGTTGGAGGAATCAAGTTTCCTTACCCTCCATTTTCGTCCATTTTCTATTTTGTCACCACACCTTCAGCCAAAACAGATACTCAGAATTGCTCACCTCGTAGAACCTGTCGTGAAGGTTTAACATCAATATTGACCGGTCATCGATAACAACTGAGAAAACAAATTTGTTTGAAAAAAATGGGCAGGAAAATATAATTTTTTCACGTAGCTATCGGGATTTGATCAAGCCAATTCGGTGCGACTCTTCTCAGAGCATCTCTAACCCACCCCCTGAACCTGAATTCAATGGTGACTCGAATTTTCTATTTTACTATTATTGAAGATTTTCTTCAATCTTTTACAATAGTTAGATTTACTATTATTGAAGATTTTGCTCAATTTTTTTTTTTAAGAGTTTAAATTATTTCGGTGGAAACAAAAGTTTCCTCCAAATCGATTGCATTGAGCCATGTGTCCAAACAGTGGTCCCAAATAGTAGGACACATGGCGCAATGCAATCAATTTGGAGGAACTTTTGTTTCCACCGGCGGTAGAACAGTTATAGTAATATCCAAATTCGAGGAGAAGTATAGGTAAAGGATCAGCAAGCTAAAAATATTTTGTAAAACCCGGATTAATCTACAAAAACAATATTCAAAATGAATGAACAAAACGATAAGCTAAACAAATCTGGAGGTTATGGAAACCGGATTGGAGGGACTTGTAATGAGTAAACACACTGCACCCCTGTAATGAGCAATCACGGCTATCCGTTCGGCAATCAACGGTCTCAATTAAATGCAATTATCCTATATGTAAGACACTTATCTTACATCCGTTACAGGCCCAGATAGGAAAGCATCCTTCAATCATGTTATACTATTAATCTATTTGTTTCATTTGGACTATTAGAATTTTCAATAAATTTTGTAGCTACATTGATGTTACGTAATTGCTTCATCCATTGATGTTACGTAATTGCTTCATCCATTGATGTTACGTAATTGCTTAATCATGTTCTATTAATCTATTTGGTGGTGGTGATTTCGTGAATGTGCTTTTGCATCAAGCGACGACTGGAGAGCACCTTATTAATTATAATCGTGGAATTTTTTGTAGTCAATGATCTTGCTTATGGACTAGAAATTTATCATGTACTTTATATATAATAAAAAAATCAAAAAATGAGCACCCAATATTAGACAAAAGTTTTAGAATATGGTTTACCTTAACATTGACAAGTCTTTAGAATGATCGAGATGGTTCAATTGATGACTTTTTTAAAAATATTTCCCCACGACGTTTAAAAATAAATAAAACCAAAAGATAAATCTTCAAATAAACAAATAATTTGTAAACCAATAACTATAAATGAATCAGCCAATGAAAGTTGAAGCACAAAATTAACTCTACATTTTAATTTTTGAGATATATATGAGTGTGTATGCCAAATATATCATTATATTACATAATTATGCTAAATATATATGATATAAAAAAAATAGTTTTGAACGGGACAGCGGGGGCACGTGATCCAGCGTGCCCCCTTTGGATCCGTCCCTGCGTGGCGATAACCTAGGCCACTGAATAAATACTTAAACCTCATACGGACCAAATTCTAGGTGACCGGTCCCTATCATTCAACACTGATTGCTATCCCATCTCTTGAATCTAACCCATAAATCAAGCTTTGGCAGGAGTACAAAAATTCAAAGTTTCAGGCATAGAATCCCAAAATCCCAATAACTGTATCTAGTCCTGAAAGAAAATGAGTACCATTACCAAACCTTCAATCCTAACAAACTATGACAGAGAAAGTGAACTAAAAGCCTTGCCACAAAACTTGGAGTCAAAGGCCTAGTGGATACAAGAATTTCCAGAATCCCAAGGATTTTCATCCAACCACCAGAAAAATCCTCAAACCCACCAAATCAAACCAAAACCCAGTTCAGATTTCCAGTCATAGACCTTGAAAACATCCAAAAAGATCCTATCAGACACAAGGAGGTGGTGGAGAAAGTCCGGGATGCGGTGGTGAATCATGGGGTGAGTGACAGTGTGATGGAGGAGATGTTGGAGGGAGTTCATGGGGTTTTTGGATTAGAAAATGATGTGAGAAAACAATGGTACACAAGGGATTGGAAGAGGCCTTTTCTTTATAACAGTAATTTCGACTTGTATAGTGCTCCGGTGGCTAATTGGAGGGATACTTTTATTTGCAGTGTAGCTCCAAAGGCTCCTAATCCACATGATTTGCCACCACCTTTCAGGTGTGCCATCAAACATACACATATTTTGTACTGTTAATAGGGTGGTCGGGTCATTTTAACTTTACGCACACCCCTGCGATCAACTCCTTCGGGCCACCAGCTAGTGGACGATGGGATTAGTCCCCCGAATTAATAGAGGTGTGCGTAAGCTGGCTCTGTCACCAAAGTTATCAAAAAAAACTTTAGGCATGCCTGATTATATTTTCACGTCTATGTCAAATATGAAGAGTATTTTTTTTTTTTTTGCCACATGATACTAGGATTTGTATTACTGCAGCTCCTGCCCAATCCATTTACAAGGGTATCAATATCATTCCTAAATTACTTCATCCATCAAATGCCCAAATTTTGAACGGGGCACTAGGCCCAAGGGTTTGCAGCTACACTCAGGTGCAGTAAAGTTATGGGTTCCAAGAACGAAAATATGATTAGAAATCAGAGATTGAAAATGGCACTGCAATATGATTAGTAGTAGAATGAATTCTTAAACCCTATAAAAATTCTACCAATACATAAATATGTGGTGTGACCTATCATTCCATCCGATGCTGATACCAGGTCAAACAAGCACCGGAAGGAAAAAAACGTAGACGATAAATTAAGCAACATTGACTTGTAGAGTAGATCAACCCTCTGTACTGTAATTGTTTTCCAATTTTTACAAACTCCCATGGTACTAATCAATTTTCTCACAGAAACATTCTCCTGGAGTACTCCAAGAAAATCCAGAACATAGGCAACATGCTGTTTGAGTTACTGTCAGAGGCTCTTGGGCTCAACCCAAACCACCTAAACAAAATGAGGTGCACTGAAGGTCTTGTTGCAATAGGTCATTACTACCCAGAATGCCCACAGCCAGAGTTGACAATGGGCACAAGCAAACATGCTGATGATGACTTCCTCACTGTGCTATTACAAGATCGCATTGGCGGACTCCAAGTTCTTCACCAGAATCATTGGGTTGACGTTCCCCCTATAATCTTCCGTTGCACCAAAAAAAAAAAAAAAAGACGTTCCCCCTACCCCTGGTGCTCTTGTGGTCAACGTTGGTGATCTTCTGCAGGCAAGTATTTCATGCTATATGATCCGAATAACATATGGAACACTTACGACAGAATGATTTGGCCAGAATGTGTGCCGATTGCTTTATGGTTTTAAATGAGAGGGCCGGCCCATTCAGATATCAACCGTTTTACAGACACACAAGAGTCCTGCACTCGCACTCATGTGTTCATTGTGGGACTGGTGCAGTAAGGGTCTCTCAAGGATGTGAGTGTGTTTATGTGTGCGCACCTATGTGCCACACTAGCATTTTTCTTAAGATATATCACTGCCACATCATTCAGGTGAAACATCCAGCAAAAAGTTAAGATTCTGAAAAAAGAATAACTATTTCCTTAAGGCTTGAGTTGTGTCTCGAATGCTAAAAGTTAGCTTGAGATTCGCTTTTTACATTACAAGTTAAACTTGAACACATTTTGAGGCCCCTTAATATCCTGTTGGCAACTTTTTAAGATGAAAAATGGAACATCATCTTTTGAATCAGCTGCAATTGTGATTTGTGATTGTTCATTATTCAAATTATTCAGCTCGTATCGAACGACAAATTCAAAAGCATTGAGCACAGAGTCCTAGCAAACCATGTCGGTCCAAGAGTATCATTGGCATCCTTTTTCACCACTGGAAGGATGGTCACCTCAAAGGTGTATGGACCCATTAAGGAGTTGTTATCAGAAGAGAATCCAGCAAAGTACAGGGAAACCACAACAATAGAGTATTCAACCTACTTGGCTGACAAAGGGCTTGGTGGAACTTCTGCACTGTTGAATTTCAGGCTCTCAATTGATATGTTTGTGTGATTCATATGTGATTTGAATCGTGTCAACTCCTATATAGTGAGAAGGACTTCAGTATGTGTTTTTCTAATTCCGTGTTTGGCAAAGTGAATTATGTGCTTTTTTTTTTCTTTTTTTTTTTGAGCAGCAAACAATATAATAAACATTCCATTAATCAACGATTGCAATTTTTGGCCAATGCATGCGCAGCCTCAACCACTTGTCTAGGAACCTTAGCTACACATACATAAGAAAAACAACCAGAAATCTGCAAAATATCATACAAAATAGATTGAACTAAAACATCAACACTACCAATACTAGTAAGGCCCTTAACTACTAGAAGACAATGCATTTGAAATAGTGAATTTGTGGGTACATTCTTACACTCCTTTTTATATTATTTTTTTTATCATTCACAAGGCTCTACCGTAAAACTCTCACACTCTTACAGTAAAACTCCAAGTTCTACACCTGAATCGGTGGGTTGATGACCCCCCCAACCCCGGAGCTCTTATTGTCAATATTGGTGATCTTCTACAGGCAAGTGCGAAAAATTATCAATGAATTGCTATTTACAAAGTCAATTTATCTGGAAGTATATAAAAATTGTCCAAATGAATCTATGGTGTATATTCAAATTTGTTGTAGTGTGGGTTGTATACAACCACATCAACGTACCTATGTAATCCCCAATGATTACGCCAGGTAGTGGACTAACTAATACCCTCTAATCCTGATGCCCACATCCAATTACTTTTTGCAAGAGCGAACTTCTCCTGATGCAATTCAATAGCCCAGAAGCTTCGGAAAATGCTTCATTCAAGAAATTCAAGAAACTCATTCAGGAACTGCTGATTCTCGAAAAAAGAAAAAAGAAAAAAAGGTTAACAAACTCATTCAGGAACCGCTCTCGAGAAAACAATATAGGTGTCCCAAGTTGATACCGTTGGTCTTAATTAAAGCTTTCAACAGCAAAACTTGACAAACTGCACTCTTCAGGCCAACCTTCCTCCAAGCTCAATGGCCTAAGTTTTGGACTTGTTGCATTTAATGAAGACTGTCATCCCATATACACTCTCCCAATGATTGTATCTTCGAAGGACAACGTACACCAAGGATGCTTCTTAGAAGCTGCAAGAATCGCATCCTCTGTCCTCGGTCCAAACCCAACTTCTTATGAACCCCAACCTTCTTCTCCCGGGTAGATTTAGTCATTTCCTTGTGTGAACTGCAGTTACTAAGTCATTCTTGAAGGATTAAAACCCATTTTCTCTATCTTCTCCACAATCTCTCTAAACCTATCTCTGCTCACCATGAATACTCTAGGTTGCTTCGACCAAAAAATCCCAAAACCCGCATTTTGGCACACCAGCTTCTTTCGGAATTTCACTATTGGGTTCCAACTGAGTTTCCCTACCAAACGAAAGAAGGCTATTAGAGCTTTTGTCTTCCGATTGACGCAAGTTAGCAAAAATAGGAAAGATGGGACGAGTCTGTTTTCTCCGGTGCTCATTAGTGAGATGCTCTGGACTATGAATGAAGGAAGCATGGCACAGAAATTGATTTGGGTCTCTAGGGCCTGCCCTCCCTAATGCCTTTCGGCTTTGATTTGAGGGCATGGTTCTGCAACAAAACGTCCATGTAGCTCCTTGGAGGTTTAGGAAGGGCCATTATTTCAATAGTATTTTGCGAGCAACCACTTTGTGCAAATTGCCAAGGGTTAGGTCCGTCTCCAATCATCCCCTGCCCATACCCCCAGTGATTGGGGACTAGATGAGTTATGTTATTGTCATGGTTTGTTTTGTTAAGGGATGACTTTGTTTTCCAAGCTACCCTGGTGTAGAACCGATGTATGACCCCCAGGAATCCGCTCCTAGGGAAGAATTAGAATCCACACCAATTCAAGAGAAACGAGAAGATCTTTATTCATTCAATAGGCCCAAGAGTTAACCAATACCAAAAGATAAACGTAGATTAAGAAGATATAATCTAACTAGAAACAGTAATCCCAAGATAACAAATGAAATGGATAAATACTAGACAACAAATGAGATAAGAATCCAAATGATAAATTATATGGGACGACAATCATCTAGCCAAAGATACTGGATGGGCCATCCTCCCGCATCAATGATGGTAGCCATGTGTGAATCTAGTGTCAACACTATAACCTCTATACAAAAAAAGGCAATGCACACGTGGGATAATCTGTTCCCCAAGAGTTAAATCTGAAGAAAGCAGAACAAATAACATACCAAGTTAGGGGGAATGCCAAACCAGTCCTGCCTCATCCCAATACCCATATCCCAATTACTTTTGAAGAATCAACTTTCCCTTATACAACTTCAACAGTTCTGCAGCTTCTTCCTTCTTATAGCTCATAACCTTCTCTAGGAACCTCTGTTCAGAAAGGGTTAGAATTGTAGAAAAGCAAGTATCACTGTCCTGGATTAAACCTTGCGACAACATAGCTTGATAAATTGCACTCCTTGGAACAATCCTCTTCTCCAAGCTATGTAAGATAATGTTTGGTCGTCTTGCAACCAACGAAGACTCCCGGCCCATTTTATTAACAAGAAAATCCATCACGCCATTGATCTTATCCTCTGATTTCGTCATGAACCACGGATTCTTTCCAAAAGCAACAAGAATCTCATTATGGGTCAGTCCCCACTTCTTATAAACTGCAACCTTTTTCTCCCAGTTAGATTTACTCCTTGACGTCAACGCATGAATGGCTATCATGAACGTCACCTGTGAAGGATTAAAACCCATCTTCTCTACCTCATCCACACACTTTCTACATATATCGCACCTCACTGTGCCTACCCCGGGTCGCTGCACCAACCAAGGCATAATGTTGGTAGTGGGCACACCTGCTTTTCGCAGAATTTCCAAGTTGCTTACCACTCTACTATGATGAAACGAACGAAGACCATGATTGTTTATAAAAGCAAGTGCTCTCTCTTTGGATTGAAACAAATTCTCAAAGAAATTGAAAGATGGCATGATTGAGTTTTTCAAGCTCCTTGACAAGATAAATCGCGACATAGACGTTATTCTGGCAACATCTGTGGTTGAAAGGCCCTTAGATTTGAGAAATTCAAGCTTGGGCAAGAGGGTCTTTTGAGGATTGCATACGATCACACGAGGATGCGTTCTAATGGCACATGCGATCTGAGTTTGGGTGAATCCGTGGTTCTTGAAGAAATCCACGATCAACTGGTGTCTGTGGGGATATCCAAATTTCAAATACTTCAATGCAGAGACAGCTTTTTCCGGAGAAAACCCGCATGATTTTACGAGGTAATCGACACTGAGTGAGTGTTGACTTGCTAAATTTTGCACGGATTCACGAGATGATGAAAAGGGGTGGGTTTGATAGAAAAAGAGAATGCGGTATGGTGAAGCTTTAGCAGCAGATTTGCTTACAAAGTTGAACATTGGACGGAAATTGCAGCAGGAACTTACCTTTTAAGCGGACGAAATCTTCACAATTCTGAAGAGTATCACCAGTAGGAAAACTCCCTGGATAATCACAAAAGTCCTTTTTACATGAAGCAAAGAATTCCAGATAGTAATTTGTACATTGAGAAATTTTGGGCGAAAGAGAAGAAGAAACGCACCTGTTTTGAAGAAGAAACCTTCACTAATTCGATTATAGCCTCTTTCATCCTTGAAACCCTAAACCCTAACATCAACCAAAACTAAACGGCAAAGGCAGCTTTCAAAAGTTTACCCAACGCATCATCTCGTGATTCCAAGCTTCCTAAGGTCATCTCTAGTGCACTACCTAAAAAAATGCTCCCTAAAATGTACACCTAAGCACATGTGGGACCCAATTTTGTTTGCTAAGAACTTAGTTAGCTAGCTAAAAAAAAATTCACTTTAATGGGGCTCCCTAAAAATACTCCCTCAAGTGTATGTGGGACCCAATGGCAGATTCAACGTTATAAATGCAACTCCATCTCTCTCCTCTTTCTCTCTCCTTAAGTCCCTCCCCAAATTTAGGTAGTCACTTAGGGCACTTTAGGTAGTGAGGGGTGCCACCTAGGATTTTAGGGAGCCAAGTTTTGTGCACTAGAGACCATTTTTTGAGGTTTTTCTTAGCTAACTAGTTAGGGCACTTTAGGTAGTGATTTTAGGTAGTGCACTAGAGATGTCCTAAGGCATTGGAAATTGATACGCTCCCCCCTGACACAGCGCCCCCCCCCCCCCCCCCCCCCCACAGCCCCACCCCTGACACGCGCCTAATGACTGTTTTACCTCTTCCCCCCTCCTTTAATTACTTTTTTATATTAATTTTGTTATTTATATTAATTTATTTCTTTATATAAATTCATTTAATTATTTAATTCATTTCTTTAAATTAATTCATTTAATTATTTAATTCAGTTTTTTTAATTATTTATTTATTTATTCAATTTTTTATTTAATTATTGTTGATACTCCATTTTGCCCCGCCGCTCCGGATTAACAAAAAATGCCTACTATTTTTAAGTCCAATGAAACGAGACGCGTGAAAAGACATCAGCAACCTCGTATTGTAAAATACGCGCCACTACATGAAAAATAACATATCTTGGGATCCGATCGGACAACATCGACCGTTTGTTTGAGTCTATACACTACATCGGAATTATTGGTTGAATGGGAAAAAAAATACTGTCACTTGGTAACTTAGCACATTTATCCACTACACCTTTGTTTGATTCTATACACTTAATACTGGATCCCACAAATGTGTGGTGGATAACGGCTTAACACCACTTGGCGGTGCCCCAAGACTGAATAATTTTTTTCAGAGAAAATATGTCTATTTCTATACTCCTACTTCTATAGTTTTTTTTTTCACACTAATTTAAAGATTTCTATTTGCACCCCAAAAAACTCTCGGGTGTTCCACCAACAAAAAACTGTTTTTTCCAAACACCGAGACAGGTCATTCTCTCACAACACATCACATAAAAAATCGTGAAAAATCAGTTTATTTAAAAAACTGGGTTAGTGGAACACCCAATGTTTTTAATTGGTGCATAAGCACGAAAGTGCTTCAGTTTTGCTACCAATTAACCACTCAACTTTGACAAATTAAGAAATACTATATATGAAACAAAAGGGAGTACACTGCTACTAAGGTTAAAACAACCATCTATTCCAATATGACGAAAAAGAAGGAAAGGAATCAAAAAAAATAAAAAATAAAAAAATTGAATCATCAACAAACTCATTCTCAAAATCTCAATGCAAACGTGATTGTAATATTTATTTACTTTTAAGCGTGATTGTAATATTATTCACTTTTACAAGTTTTTTTTTAATTTATTATCATTGTTAAGAAAATTAACTAATTAAAATAATATAAAGTTTCTAAGTATAAAGTCAAATTTAAATGTCAATGTAAAAAAAGAATTTACTTGCAAATGTAATTTGAGTAAACCAAATTAAATAAGTAATTAAATAGTTAAAGTTCAAAATTATCTCCATCCTTTTCTAGTACCGAATCAAGGGGACTTAATCAACCAAACAGACTATTTATTAATTTTACCGTATGTCCTGTGATGCCCCAACAACTAAATATATTCTTCAAGACTTCATCTTGGTTTGAAGGGTTGAAATTTCAAACAGGATGACTTGCCCTTTTTAATCCTCTTAAATTGATTGGCTTTCCTGTGGCCCCGTTCCGCTAAAAAAAACAAACAGTTTTGTTTTAACTAAAAAACTATCTCATTCCACTAACAAAAAACTACTTGGTTTTTTTGCAAAACTAAAAACCAAAAAAGCCAAAAAACTAGTTAGTGGAACAAGTTAGTTTTTTTGCAAAACTAAAAGCCAAAAAACCAAAAACCTAGTTAGTGGAACAAATTAGTTTTTTTGCAAAATTAAAACATCCAAAGAAAACAAAAAACCAAAAAAACCAAGTTAGTGGAACACCCCTTGTGTATTCACAATATAATTGAACAAGAAAAAAATGAAAAAGAATAGAAAAAAGTGAAAAAGAATATAAAAAAAAAAAAAAAAAGGGATGGCCGAAATGGGGGGAAATGGGGGGTAATGGGGAAAGGGGGGTGGGCCCGGGTTTTGAGGGGGATGTCAGAGGGGGGAGCGTAACACCTCTCTTGTCTGTCTATTCGGATCGACAAACATCCCTTAAACATTTGGGTCTAATGTTTGTCGATCCGAATAGACAGACAATTGTGTGGGTTCCCCGAAACCGCCAACTCACTATTTGCTTTCGGCTTGTTTTGTAGAAGGATATGGAGTAGCAGACAATGGCCTGGATATGGCATTATTGAGAGAGTTTTTTTTTTCCAAACATCCCTTGAACTTTCACCCATTTTTCTACTTAGGCCTCGTTATTGAATGGATTTTATCTCATAAAATTTAGTTTTGATAAAATCTAACATTCTCAACGGATTTTAGCAAAACAAAATTTTATTAACACTAGATTTTATGACACAAAATCATTTACAAAACACCTTTATCAACCCTACATCTAATCCATTGGGAAAACATGTCATTTTATCACACCTCTAAACAAAACTACATTTTATCAAAATTAGATTTTATCTTATAAAATTCATTCAAGAACAAGCAGGGCCGGCCCTTGGGCACAAGCCACCAAGCCGCCGCTTAGGGCCCCCCGTTTTTTGCTGAATAACAGGGCCCCCAAATTAGAGATAACATTATATATTTAGTGCGTTAATTGTTTTGCGAACGTAGTTGTTGTGCTTCAGTGGTTAGTTCTTTGCACCTTATCCTTCACATCCTGAGTTTGATTCCTCGCGTCCCCTTTTTTGTACCGGTATACAGTGAAATGTGTGGGAAAAAACTTCCCGTGCCCGCGCTAAGGCTTGATCCCGCGACCCCAAGGTAGGTGATATTATCAAATGCAAACGACCACTCACAAGGTGTTCACTATCCTCATTTGGAATAATTAATATATATACAAATGTTAGAGAGGCCCCATTACTAAAGCATGCTTAGGACCCCGAAAATCTCAGGGCCGGGCCTGAGAACAAGGCCTTAGTACTTGAACTTTCAAAATTCTTTATGTAGTCCTTGAACTACTTATTTGAAGTGCATGTGGTCCCTCTGTTTAACTTCCGTTAGTTTCATGGACGGAAAATCGTACGTGTGCGCATCACGGGTGATCACGGCCCCCATACCCTGGGTAAAAAAGTCACTCCTTCTCCTTCCCTTTCCAATTGGCGCCAATACACTAACCCATTTCCCTCCAAATTCTGCAAAAAACAGAGCATCCATAAAACAAACCCCTCTCTCTCTCTCTCCATACAAACCAGAGCACCTAGGTTTAAAAAAAAAAAAAAAAAAAAGAAGAAGAGCATTTTATAAGATAGAACTCTCTCTCTCTCTCTCTCTCTCTCTCTCTCTCTCTCTCTCTCTCTCTCTCTCTCTCTCTCTCTCTCTCTCTCTCTCGTATGTTGTATGAAGGCATGTGTTGATTAGGATAGCTAAACCCTAGGTAATACCACTAAGCGAATCACGAAATGTGAATTTTGTGAGTAAAAATTGTTGTTAACGAACAGTGTTTTCATGCAAAGATCTCCAGCATTTGAAATAAAGGAGCGAATCATACAGGAGAGGGCGACCGCTATCATTTTTGGATTTAAATCCCTGGTGAGTGGTGAGTGGTGACCATTGCCAATGGACATGTCAGGAAGTATGGAGTTATTTGGACCTCGAACAAGAATGGTTTACACTTTGCATTGATGAATTGCATTTTTGGCGTTTTCTTTATAACATCAAATTTTTGGTGTTTTCCTCGTTTCTAGGGCTGCTCAAAAAAATCGGTGAACCGTGAATCCGGTCCAGATTGAACCGATCCGCACGTTTTGGATTTTAACCGTGGATTAATGTTCCGGACACGGATTCAAAAAATAAAAAACCGTGACTCGCGGTCCGGACACGGATTATGATTTTGAAACCGTGGATTAACCGATCCGGACCGTGAGATTTTTATTATATATAATTTTATTTAATATATATATATATATATATGTATGTATAGATAAAGAGAACGAAGATTCAAGATTTTTTTGTGGTAAGTGAGAGAATAAGTTCCTCAAAAAGTGTTTGCCTTGATGTTCCAACTAGGTGGAACTCAACTTATCTCATGTTAAGTATTGTTTCACTGTATCAAAAAGCATTCGAAAGGCTTGAAGAGGAGGATCCACTTTTCCTCCTTGAACTTCATATGAGACCTCCTACTGCTAGAGATTGGGATGATGAACTGCCTTTGCTTGTGAACTAGATGATGAACAGCCTAGGGTACCCACTATATTACTACTCAAGTGTTTGTTTCAATGTTGAGTTTGGACAGAAATTTGGCCTTCAATTCCGGTGTGTTAATTTGGACTTAAATTGTTTTTTTTTTAGAATAAGTTGAAAATCCATGGACAAATCTGGAACCGATCCGTGACTCGCGGATTGGATTGGAGCCGAACCGTGAGACTTTTGGATCAGACACAGATTTTATTTTCAAAAAACCGTGACTCGTGGATTAGGATTGGATTCATGCCAATCCGGACCATAAGCACCCCTACTCGTTTCTTCTTCTTCTTCTTCTTCTTCTTCTTCTTCTTCTTCTCTCTCTCTCTCTCTCTCTCTCTCTCTCTCTCTCTCTCTCTCTCTCCTGGAAATAGCGTTGAACGGAAAGGGCAGGAGAAGGAGTGACATTTTTACCCTGGGTTTGGGGCCGTGATCACCCGTGACGCGCACACATACGATTTTCCGTCCATGAAACTAACGGAAGTTAGACAGAGGGACCACATGCACTTCAAGTAAGTAGTTCAAGGACTACATAAAGAATTTTGAAGGTTCAAGTACTACGTAGAAAAATGGGTGACAGTTTAAGGGATGTTTCGAAAAAAACTCTTATTGAGAGGTAAATTATTCCTTTTTCGGGCGTCACATAAGTTTTCACCCCGGTCAATTTGAACCGTTATGCTTCAGGTGGGTAGTAAGACTAATATATGTAAGTGTCCCTTCTTCTTAGAAAATTTGGTGCCGAGAGGATAGCATCCGATGTGGTGCCCCTTTGCCACATCTGAGCTGTCCAAAAGTGTATTGAACGGTCCGGATTAAACCACTCTCTCTCCTTTCCTCCACCCACTCTCTCTCTCCTCTTCCTCTCTCTTGTTTCTCTTTCAAATCTGGACCGTCCAATACACTTTTGGAAGGCTCAGAGGTGCCGAAGGGCACCACGTGGTACCCTTTTTGCACCCAAATTTTTCTCCTTTCTTCCTACTAATATATAAAAAATTGTGCAAATATGACTGGTTAATAACTTTAGGAAATAAATAACTAAGTTAATAGAACTAATAGAGTTAAGGTAATTCTTGAGTTTGAGCATTTAGTGGACACGTGGCCGAACGCATATGCACCAAACGTGCCCTCCTGATAACCCTCATAACGGCTTACTGAGTCTCCATTCAAGCCGGCTCAACCTTCGATCGGGCCAGCGCTATCCGGATCAGGGGCTCACGAATTGGGCTTTCAAGGGATCGTGGGCCGCTGGCTTGTCCCACACAGATTCGGCCCAACCATGCCTCTGAATAGTTCGGCTGCCCCGATTGGCATGCCCCAAGCAAACCGGGTTCGGCCCAATGCATGATGAATTGTTGTAGTTGTTAAGAGGCGATTGCAGATAAATGGAAGAGTCGTTGTAAAATGTGGAATGCTGTTTTGCATATCAATGAATGCAAAAATGAAAATCCCGAGGGGTTAGCCTAGTGGTCAAGGCTTGGAACATAGGGATTTGCTCCCTTCTAAGGTCTTAGGTTCAAAACCTCTTAGGTGCTATAAACTCTTTTGGGGCAAGTTCATACAGAGCTTTGCTCTGGCTTTAAATGAGGCCCCCGCTAGTGGACGGTAGGATTGATCTCCCAAGATTAGTCGAAGTGCGCAAAAGCTGGCCCGAACGTCTGGTTATAAAGAAAATGAATGCAAAAATGAATTTCTTTGGCTCGTTTCGACTGACCACTGTAGTATACTGTTGCAACTATTGCCATTGCATTATTTAGTAAATAAATTCCCCTTTTGCAACGGCTGAATGAATATTTGCGACGAGCATTTGCAACGGGACATTGCGGACGTCAAAAGCCTGTTCTCTACTAACATATTTACCTGTATAACTCCATTTTTGTAGGTATCCAATTACCAGTCAATTGTGGTTTGACCTAATCTACAAATGGTGTAGCAGGTCTGCATACCCAAAAAAGTTTGACTAGCAGCTCAAATATACAGTTTAGAAACCTCCCATGGAGAATGCATATATTGGTGAAATAGCGGCTTCCCTATACCTCAAAGAAATCTAGGAGCTCACAGGATATCACGCTATGAAAGAAAATCATGCCCCCAAATTAAAGTTGAAAGACATCAGAGAGGGCAAGTGTAGAGACCCTATTCAATTTCTGTGCTCATTATCTTGTTTCCTCCATTCAAAATCTGCAAAGCAATTAGTAATGTACAAGGCTCATATCCGAAATGAATATACGGAAACTTTTAAGGGTAAAATAGTGTGGCGAGTTAGCACTCCAAAATCCCATTAAGTGGACTTGAAATACGTCGTACATATCATGACAAAGTTTGTAAAATGAAAAAGGGTGCTTGACCCGTATTAGTATAAAAGTTTGTTCTATAAAAGTTTGTTCGAGATTGGATAAATTTGATATAAAGAGCTTACTACATTTCAAAAGGTTGTTACTGAGTTCAAAGTCAACTAAACAAGACTATATGTACACTTTTATTAATGAGTAATTCTACCGTCTTGGGGCACAATTACGTGGTGCCCCAACATCATTATCCATTACACATTATACAAGGACCTGCATAAACGTGTGGTGGATAAGGGTATTGGGACACCACGAGCGCTGCCCCAAGCCCATGGAATAATTACGACAATTAATCTTATCCTTCTCATTTCTCATCTAGATAACAAAAGGGCTGTCCATGAATTTGCTGACCCCCAGACAAAATCAAGTTCTGGCATAGAATTCCATAAATCCAAAGTTTCTGGCATAGAATACCAAAAGCTAGCCCAGGAAGAAACTGGGTTCCACTACCAAACCTTCAATCCAAACAAACTATGACAGAGAAAGTGAATTAAAAGCCTTGGATGCCACAAAACTCAGTGTCAAAAACCTAGTGTATTCTGGAATTTCCCAATCCCACGAATTTTCATCCTTACACCAGAAATCCAGTTCACATTTCCAGTCATAAACCGTGAAATCATCCAAAAAGATCCAATCAGACACAAGGAGGTGTCGGAAAAAGTCTAGGACACGGCGGAGACTTGGGGTTTTTCCAAGTGGTGAATCATGGGGTGAGTGAGTGTTATGGAGGAGATGTTGGAGGGATTTCATAGGTTTGTTGGGCAAGAAAGTAGGGTGGGAAAACAATTGGTACACAAGGAGTTCGAAGTGGGCACTTGTTTACGACAGTAATTTGACTTGTTTCATGCTTTTGCGGCTAATTGGACGGATGCTTTTGCTAGCAGTGTGGCTCCTAGCTCCTAACTCTAAATTCATAGGATTTGCTACCATCTTACAGACCTAACCTTTTTCTATAGATGCACAAAGTGACTGCTCTTACCAAAACAAATGAAATAGATAAAATACTAGATAACAATAGATATAAACATCCAAATAATCAATTATATGGGACCACAATCATCTAGCCATAAAGATACCAGATGGGCCATCCCGGTTGACATGTGTGAACCCATAACATCTAAACACAAAAAAATGCTGCACATGAGATAATTTATTTCCCAAGAGTTAAATCTGGAAAAATTAGAACGAAAGATATACCAAGTTAGGGGAAATGCTAAACCAGTCCTGCCACATCCCGATACCCATATCCCAATTACTTTTGAAGATCCAACTTTCCCTTATACAACTTCAACAGCTCTGCAGCTTCTTCCTTCTTATAGCTCAAAACCTTCTTTAGGAACTGCTGTTCAGAAAGGGTTAGAATTGTTGAAAAGCAAGTATCACCGGCCTGGATTAAACCTTGCGACAACATAGCTTGATACACTACACTCCTTGGAACAATCCTCTTCTCCAAGCTTTGTAAGATAATATTTGGTCGTCTTGCAACCAGCAAAGACTCCCGGCCCATTTTATTAACAAGAAAATCCATCATGCCATTGATCTTATCCTCTGATACCATCATACACCATGGATTCTTTCCAAAAGCAACAAGCATCTCATCACGGGTCAGTCCCCACTTCTTATAAACCTCAACCTTTTTCTCCCATTTAGATTTACTCATTCCCGTCAACACATGAATGGCTATCATGAACCTCGTCTGCGACGGATTAAAACCCATCTTCTCTACCTCATCCACACACTTGCTAAACCTATTGCTTCTCACCATGAATAACCCAGGTGTCCGTGAAAACCAAGGCATAATCTTGGTAGTGGTCACACCTGCTTTTCGCAGAATTTCCATATTGGTTATCACTGTATTTTGATGATGACACAAACGAAGACCAGCATCGTATCTAAGAAAAGCAAGTGGTCTCTCTTCGGATTGAAACAAATTCTCAAAGAAATTGAAAGATGGCATAATTGTGTTTTTCAAGCTTCTAGACAAGATAAATTGCGACATAGACGTTATTCTGGCAACATCTGTAGTTGAAAGGCCTTTAGATTTGAGAAATTCAAGCTTGGGCAAGAGGGTCTTTTGGGGATTGCATAGGATCACACGAGGGTACATTCTAATGGCACATGCGATCTGGGTTTGGGTGAATCCGTGGTTCTTGAAGAATTCCACGACCAAGGGGTGTTTGTGGGGATTTCCAACTTTGACATACTTCAATGCGGAGAGGGCTTTTTCCGGAGAAAACCCACATGATTTTACGAAGTTATCGAGACTGAGCAATGGTTGATTTGCTGAATTTCGTACGGATTCAAGAGATGATGAAAAGGGGTGGGTTTGATAGAAAAACAGAATGCGGTATGGTGAAGCTTTAGCAGTAGATTTGCTTACAAAGTTGAACATTTGACAGAAATTTCAGCAGGAACTTACCTTTTAAGTAGACGAAATCTTCACAACTTTGAAGAGTATCACCAGAAGGAAAACTCCCTGAATAATCCCAAAAGTCCTTTTTACATGAAGCTAAGAGTTCCAGATAATATGTACACCGAGAAATTTTGGAAGAAGAAACGCACCCGTTTTGAAGAAGAAACCTTCCCTAATTCAGTTTTGTAGCCTGTTTCATCCAAGAAACCCTAAACCCTAACCTTTTTTGAACAGAACCTAAACCCTAACCTAACATCAACCAAAACTAAACGGCAAACGAAGCTTACCCAACTCATTTCGTGATTCAAAGTAAGAGCAAGTTTCTCGAGGTCTAATCGCTGGATTAATTTAAGTTATTTTTTCCTTTATTTCAATTGTGTTATAATAAGGAAAAAACCACGCGTACACCACATGTGTGCACGCTATTTACAATCACTCCATCTGGACCGTCCAAACACTTTTTGGACGTTCTAGATTTGAAATGCATTATGACCGGTCATAAAGCATTTCAAATCCATAACGTCCAAAAATGCATGTGGTGTGCGCGAATATGGTGTACACGTAGCATTACTAGTTATAAGCCTTACGTTATGTCTTCTTCCTTTTAAAAAAAAATATATATTTTGTATTATATGCATGTGATAACTTTGTAATATGCCTTAGGGTGTGTTCTTCAACAAATTTTTTGAACATAAAATCTCACATTTTATAACATTCCAATCTCAACACATAAAATGTAAAAGTGATTTTATGAGATTTTGATAAAATCTTCCTTAAATCTATAGGGAGACCACTACATTTTATCAGTTGCGAAAACAACTTCATTTTATCACCCCTCCATAAAATGTTCATTTTGTGAGATTTTCATAAAATGCACCTAAAATCTATAGGAGAACAAGGCCTTTCTATGAAATAGAGTTCTAACTCAAACCCTTGAAAAAAAAAACCGTAATAATAATAATAAATGGAAAGCCTTTTTCTAAATAAAAAAAAAAAACTTCAAAAGAGCATTTGGGTCTAATCTTGTTGATCCGACTACACCCAGCAAATTTTGCGGGCTCCGCTTAGCGTCCAACTGATTAGTTACCTGGATTAGCTATTAATATTTGGTTCTCGCTACAGGGTTAAAAGGGATTAGTTTTTAGTGGTCTATCAAGTTCTAAAATTCTGAATATAGATACCGGATGTGACATATAGAAGTGTTTTAATTTGAATTCGGATTTATCCCTAAGCCGAATTCCCTACAATTTAGGAGATAATGCATCTTTTTGAAAATGATAAGGTGGTTACCTAAATTGTAGGAAGCAAAGTTTATCCTATGATTTCTTCCAAGAGGCCAAAATTAACATGTGATAATTAGATAAAATCACAAATAGTTAATTTCGGCCATATGAGACATTTGTAAGCACAATATCTCCTAGGAGATCCATCCAAATTGCTAGGAGATATCATGGATATCTTCTGCCAAATCTGATGATATCTTCTGAAACGGACATCTTCTGTCATGTCAGCACTATATCTTCTGGTACGAATATCTTCTGCCACGTGGCGAGTGGTGAGTGC
Source organism: Vaccinium vitis-idaea (assembly GCA_963854785.1). Lineage (NCBI taxonomy): Eukaryota > Viridiplantae > Streptophyta > Magnoliopsida > Ericales > Ericaceae > Vaccinium > Vaccinium vitis-idaea. The sequence continues at coordinate 37,439,317 of OY978221.1, read as the reverse complement.
ATCAGACATTCTTTCAAATGCATGAAGCTTAAATCAAGGAAAGTGGGTAGTTATTGCCACGTGGGATAAAAGCCTCCAAGAAGTTAGTTACCACTTTTTATGGGAAGTGGTTAGTAAACTGATTCCTAGATTTCAGGAGATACGGCTGAGGCTATGGCAAGTTGTCCCACATTTTGCACATGTTGTGGTAGTTATGGAAGTAGTGGGACACTTGGCGGCCTAGGAGTTAATTTCAGCACCAAATAAAAGGGGATGACTGAGTCAAAGGGACACTTGGCAGCTTTGGAGAAGATTTCTGAAGAAAGTGGGCAGAAGATGTGCTTAGTGGATCCGAATTCTTCTGAATCCCACATAGGCAAATGATGCCTATAAATACAAACCTTTGTGCAACATTGCAAAGGTCCACGCACCAACAACGCTCATAGCAGCAAAGTAATTTAGTATTATCTCCTAACTCTCGTAGTTAGTCGATCGATCCCCTCTTATTCCTCTTCTATCTCCTATCTATGTCTATCATCTACCTCTCCCCCGTTCTTCCTTCTTCTCCCTCCTCTTCTCTCTCTCTTTCTTCTATGTAATTTTCTTCAATTGTGGAAGTCCTTGTTCAAGGCCCACGAACCGTTGTAACTTTAGTTCAAGTTTCGCAATTGCTTGAAAGAAGTTGGTAATTTCAGGCGCTTTTCTTTATTCTCTTGGAGATTCACGTCTCCTGGCACGCCCTCGCATCTTCTACACCACCAGGTGTTGACCATCCCCGTTTCTCCTGTCCCTGGAGGAATCGGTGGCAACAAGAAGGTGGATTTTCTCTTTGTATCCCTATTTTTTTTTTTAATTTTGTGTATGAGTGACCCATATTCATTTTCAGAGATTTAGGCCCCGTTTGATAAAGCAAGGATGAAATTCGTAAGGTGATGGGATTAAGAGATTCATAACAACAAGGGATTGTTAATACCCCTCTATTTCCAAGTTTTTGTTTGATTTCCGTAGTATTATGTCTTGGGATTGGATTATTAGTCACAATCTCTCTCTCTCTCTTTTTTTTTTGGTGCAACAAAAACTTAAATTAACGATAGGAACGAGAGTTTAAATATTCAATGTTATTAGAAAGAGATATTAATCACTAATCCTATGAATACACAGTCCATCTTCAAGCACAAACTGATTGATGGATTGGGGGAATACCTCAATAACCACCAGGTTTTCAGATTGTTCGGCACCCATATTCGCGAGATGGTCTGCACTTTGATTTGCCTCCCTAAAGATGTGGGAGAGATTGGAATTTGTGCAAGCTAAAAGTGCTTTGGCTTCTAAGATGATATGCAAATTAGGATGGCCATTGTTAGGGTCCTCTGTGATTAACTAGACAACAATGGATGAGTCTGATTCAATTAAGATGTTTGCGTAGCCCTTTTCCAACATGATTGTGAGCCCACAGTAGATTGCTCAGATGTTAGCCTCTAAACTTGACTTGCATGACAGCTTCCCATAGCCTAGGAGCCACTGGCCACAGTGATCTCTAAAAAGTCCTCCCGCTTTGTTGTAGGTCGCGTTGACACAACCATCCGTATTAAGCTTTGCACCACCTACCAAGGGGGGAGTCCAAGTAATTAGCATAGAGTCAGGATAGCCATTGGAGAGTGGAGATTTAAATGCTTTGTAATTTCAGAGGCATACAAAACGATGTTTCTCGTACTAAAGCCAGGATCAATATTCAATATCCACATTTTCAAAAACCATTTTGTTACAATCCTTCCCGATTTGCCAAAGAATAATGGCAAAGAGGGTGCTACGAGATACATCATATCCCATACCTACTTTTCCTTTCCTTTTAAGATTGGATGTGATCCAATCTTGAGAACCCTAAAAGGGCATATTGACCAATTAACCCTTTATCTCTCGTTTAAACAATATATTACATCTGCATGTTGGTAGCATTGGAGTTATCTTTTCTAGTTTTTTTACATGTGGACTCATAATTTTCAATAAAACAGAGATTATACAATGGGATTATGGATTATGGGAGAATATTTTTTACTGTCTATTGAAAGTTTATTAATGATGATTTTTTTTTTTTTTTGAAAATTATCAATTTTTGAACATATATAATGGTGGTAGTGTTTGGTTCTTTTACTTCTTTGCAACAGAAAATAATTGAGTGCGAGCGTGCCAGAGAAAACCTTTAAGTCTTCTCTCTCAGATTGACTTTAGAAAACCAAATCTTAATCAGACGACTGTGTTTGAATAGTTCAATTACCTCAATTAAGAGGATTTTTCTTTCAAAGTGAAGAAATACAAACCAATTTACTTAGAAAATTAGAGAACAATAAAGAAACAAGATACTTTGATTAAGAAATTAAAAGTAAACTTACTTCGAAATCTTCTTCAACTTCAAATAGAAAGACAAAACGAACTTCGAACGTCTGATTGTTACAATCACTACTTTCATCCACTTCCTAAACTACTTCGAACTGAGTCGAATTCCTAAAACTACAATTCTAACTGTCATAGAACAAACCAAGCATCATTTTTGTTGTTTGTTGAAGATTTGTCCCGGGGCACTTCACTCTTCAACTTCTTCAATTTATAGACCTTGCTTGTAGTTTGAACTTCCCTCTTGATTTCTTGACTTCAAACTTCATCATTTCATTTCTAAAGATAGTTTCGTCCTTCCGAAAGCATTTGAACTTGAGGCTTTTAGAGATTTTGGAGCTTTTTATATGAGGAGAGGCTTTTGAGACTTTTTTAGCAAGAGACGAAAAAAATCGATAAGAGGAACAGGCATAATTGTGTACATAATGAATTCTGCAATGTTCAGAATGTAATTTGATGGTTTGAAAATGATGGAGCTTGGAAAAAAGACGTTTGCAAGGGAGCTGCGGCTTGGTGCTACGGGCAGTTGGCTTATGGATTTACTTGTGTTTATGCGTTATCATATTCTTTTGTGGAAGCTCTTGCGGTTTTGGAAGCAGTTAAATGGGCAGTGTCAGCAGGTTTTAAAAGCTTGCGAATTTTGACGGAGAGCGTAGAAATTGTCAATGCTTTATGTGATATTGCTAATGCTAATGTAATAATTAGAAACATTATCATGGATATTCTGGATATTAGTAGGATTTCATTTTGTTATGTAAATGTGCTCAACCCACCTCCTGCCCAAATTAATTCTACTCTAGACCGTATAATTTAAGTTCTCTATTCTCAAATTATCTTCGCAAAATGCATAAAATCCATAATCCACATTTCATATTGTGAGAAATTCACAGAAAAGTTAATTTACACATAAAAATAGAAGCATTTGAGAATTCCATCAAAAAAAGCTCCAAAGCTTCAATTTACACATACAATTTCATACTACAAGTCTACAACCCAATCATCTTTCTCTCTTCAAGTAATCATAGAAAACGAACTGAAAGGGGGAAGAAATCAACTGAACAATCAAACAACAAAACAGCAACACGTGGCATCCGGACGACCGGCCAAATAGTGGATCGGAAGGGGACGACGACGACGGGAGGGATACGGTGACAAGATGGATTGCAATCGGGCATGGAGGAGATGATGCTTCAATCTTCACACCCTGAAGTTTAGATGAAAACTGCCTTAATTATTACATTCACCAGAAATTTTGAAAATTCCCTCAATAGTTGCAATGGAGGAGATTGCGTTTCAGATCTCTAGTTTAGATCTTTTGTTTTGATGGAAGAGATGGTGGATTTGGGAGGAGTGTTCGAATGGCCAGAGAATGGTTGTTGCTTGTTTTGTTTTTCGTTTACAGAGATCGAACGGCTGAGAGAGGTTGGCATTGGTCGATTGGGAATTGGTCGGCCGGTTTCGTGTCGGTTTAATAAACCGAATGATTTAGAAGAGTAATTGGAGATTGAGGAGGTTATGGACAAAGAAAAGAACCGACCTGAGGGCGAGATTGACCGGGCATATGTTGGTTAATTCAAGATCTAAAACAAATTGATACTGGGTCCAAACTCATTAGACTATATGCAGGTCAAAGCCCACATTTTGTAAAACAAAGTTGGGCCGGCCGCTCCAAAGCCACAGGTTGTACATGTCCAACCCATGTTAAAGAGGCATGATTCGTTAGAATCCTACCAGCACTTCCTGGCCCAACTCAAAAGAACATTTACAACAACCACACCACTAGAAGTGTTGGATGATTTACGCAACGACCGTGATGGTCTTGGAGTTCCTCGAGCTACTATAGCAAGTGTTATGTTTCTAAGGGTCTAGGCCCTATTGTGTACCAAAAAAAAAAAAAAAAGAAGCTTGAGTCTCGGTTCATTAAGGCTAGTCTCGCTCAACTTGCACGGAAATTGAGCCAAGTTAGAGCTCGAAGTTTAGGCTCATGAAGTAAATGAGTCAAACCAGCTCGAAAAACCTCTACACGCTTGTATAAGTTCGGCTTGCTTACAAAGGCTTGTTAAGTTCATTAACAAGGCTTGGGCTTGTTATAAATGGGAAATGAGCCAAGCTCGAATTTGGAATTTAAACTCATTTGATAAGCGAGTCAAACTCAAACATTACAAATCTCGGCTCAACTCATTTACACCCTTATCAACCCGTCATTAAGATGGACATGAGGTTGTTGTTGTGTGTGTGCTGCACATTAGGTGTTGTGCACCATCCGAGCCGTCCATTATTCGGATGGACGGCCCAGATTTTACATCGGTACATTGACATCCAAACCGTTCGTTGTTATTCGTGTAAGATGAAATCTGGATCATACATTCGAGTAACGGACGACTCGGATAATGCACAACACATGTTGTGCATTCCATGCAAAGCATCAGCCCCAAATCCCTTTAAGATTGGTTGGATGAATTGCCTCTTTATTCTTCTCTCTATGCACAAAGGATTGAAAAAGGCATCACGATTGAAAAGAGCATATTCACCAAAAAAAAAAAAAATCAAAAGAGGATAAATTGTCGTTGTCATAAATTAAACAACTCTGAAATTAAAATGAATAAAACAAGTTGACAAGGAATATTGTCATGTTTCATAGCAATTGGCTTTTACTTTGCTGCACTCTTCTAGCTTGTCCGTACGTTCTCCAAATTAAAAGAGCCTTTAAAAGACTGAAAAAAATTAAAATAAAATAGGAGTAGAAATTAATTATTTATTCCTTGGTTGTATTAAAAAAAATACTACGAAAAACGAAATATTCTTGTCAGATCCATTTTTTTCAAGATCATGCTAAACTTTATATGTTTTTTAACGAAATTAAAAAGTAAAAGAATAACGAGTTCGAATATCAATGCATATTTCACGAATATCAATATATACTTCCAAATATATTAATAATTTTTTTTAAATATTACGCACTTTCTACTTATTATCCTCCACAATTAAATGGAGGTTAGGAATTTACTTTTTTATTATTTATTTATTGGTTAGGTAATCACTTCTGAGTCACATTTAAAAAAAAAATTATTTTGTTGTTTCATATACAGATATTAATACATTTTTTATATTATGCAAGTACTACCTATTATCCTCTATCTATTACTGTATTAAATGGAGGTTAGGAATTTTTTTATTTTTTTGTTGGTTATTGGTTAGGCAATCACTTGTGAGTCACATTTAAAAAAAAGAAAAACCAGTTTGTATTTTGCTGTTTCTTTCTTGAACCTTCATTATTGCCTTTTGCAGCTTTGCTGCACCTCTCTCTCTCTCTCTCTTCCCCCGTGATTTTGTGGACACCCAGAGAAAGTTTTTCAGTTATTTCTTGAATTTCAGCTTCTGATATCAATTTTTTTCTGTTTCCATACTTTTTTTTTTTGGCAAGTGGGGTTCCTTGATTTTCATTTTATAGCTTTTCACTCTCAAAGGTTTGGTTGAAACTTATATTTTCCCTTTTCTTGGGCCACCTGTTCCTTCTCTCTTTCTCCCTCTTCATGATTTTGCTCCCACCAGACAAAGTTTCCAAGCAATCTTCTCAATTTCATCTGATATCATATCTTTTTGGTTCAATTCATTATTTTGGCAAGTGGGTTTTTGGTTTTCTTTTTCTAACCTCTATCTGAGAAAGGTCAGGTTGAAACGGTCTTTGCATTTTCTGGGTTTTTTTTCTTCTTTTTTTCCATTTTCCCCTTTTTAGATCAAAATGTGGATCTTTAGACGATTGTGATATATGGGTATTTTCAGTAACCCTTAAAGGATTTGACTTTTGAGTTGTTCTTTGATTCTAGAGAGAGAAAATGAAGGATTTCCCTGGCACTCCTGGAACTATTACAGCGCTTGTTCTTAGGGTTTCTCAGTGTTTGTTTGCAGCTTGTTCAATTGCTTCCATGGCTACTACCAACAACTTCTTCAGTGTCACTGCCTTCTGGTATTTATTGCTATTTTCTTCAATTTTTTGGTAGCATAGTGAATGTCTCTCTCACTCTCTCTTTGTTGATTGATGAAACTGGTTGGTTATGTACTTGGTGCATCAAAAGGCAATTTATTGTCTGAAATTTGACACTTTCATGCTGGGAATTTTTGGAAAAGTTTGATGCTTAAGAAGAAATAGATAATTATAACTGGAGACAAGTTAAATTTGGGTGGATTAGTTCATTAATTTGAGATCAATTTACTCTCTGCATTGGGATTAAGCCTTGTTTGGATATTCTGATTGTGAGCTGGACAATGCTGTAGTTACATGAAGCAATGTTATGATCTAGGGACCAGTTTCAGTTATTCATTGAGGTGAGAGAAAAACTTGAGAAGATCCAACATCATCGGCATTTGCGATCTGTTTTGCTATAACTAGGCAAGAAATTCTACTTCGCTTACACACTGAACACTAAATTTCCCCAGACATTCCCTCCTACGGGTTATCTCTCTTTCTGATGGCTTAAACTCTTCGATGAGTTGGTGTTTGTTGTTTAAGAATCTTGAATGCTATTAGACCTATAGTTAGGCCCTGTACCATGTATCCTATGATTGTAACACTTGCACATCTTTGGCCCGCTTAAGGAGGAGAGCCTAGACACAAGTGGGGAGCATGTATGATATAGAAAATACTCCTCTCCCTAGCCTAAACTTTTAGTTTAACTTGAAGGAGATTGTTAGGATTGTTACCTTTCCAACACTATTTTTTCTTGGGGAACCAATATGGTAAAATCATGTTTTTCTCGGTCTTTTGTGAAGCAAAAAACAACTGGTCCTGTAACGACCGTCACATTAGTAAGGCTGTGAATTTATTCTTTAATGAGGGAGGTCATCAACATTGGCCCATCACCTTGGCAGAAACGAAAAATAGAAATGAGGAGGTTAATATTTTATTATTAAGATTACCATTTCTTGAAGAGCTTATGGTGCGTAAACTTGGACTTTGTAGTATTAGTCACCTTCTATATTACCATACCTGCAACTACTTCTACTTAGATACTACTGAAATGCTTATTTTCTGCATTGCGCTTACCGGCTCAGAGGATGGCTCTCAAATTTCACCATCTTGATGGCACTCAAATTACACTCTAGATGCAAATTTGGTTTCATGGTGTTGATCATTAGACAGATACCATAAATGTCGATTTTGAAATATCAAGGGAAGAAACTTAAGATAAAAGAAGAAAACAATGTTTTTGTCTGTCAATGCAAGGGAACACAAAGTGACCCTTTTTAAGTTCTTTATATTGTTACAGACATCATTCAATCATGGCGCAATTACTACGCTTTTTCTAGTTTACCTATGATGTGCTTCCATTTTTAGTAAGAAGTTGAGTCGTTTTAATCTGCACATAGTTTGCTGCAGAAACAAGGTCAACCACTTGTCTAGGTTGATTTTGCTGGAAAATCTCTGGGGCAGACACTTGCCCTGTACTCATGGAAAGTCTCTTGGGCCGTTTGAGTTGTTGGATAATTTGGCAAAGATGTCTACCTTTCAATGTTGCTTTCCCTGCTTATGTCGTACTAACTTCAACTGGAATATGTCGCTTCCATTAGTGCAAATTATGGTCGTATTGCATGTGTAAACCGTCTTTGAAATTTGCTTATCTCATAATCATTACTGAAAAGGGAAGTAACTTTGGCAGAGTGTATATTCTACACATTATAAGATGCAGTTTAGCTGTCAAGTGACTCAAACCATATCAAATATGAAACATAGTCAAACCTTGTTTGATCAGCTCCCTTGAAGTATCTGTTAAATTGTTTTTAAGTATTCGTGGATAAGCCCTTGTCCTGTTTGGTTTATTTTAGTTATCCGCGTTTACTATTTCGAGTTACACGGAAAGCCTCAATTTACAGTCACTGTATGCTAAATACAGTTATGAATCTTTGGTTGCATAAATGACCAACCAAACTACATTCATGTGTACCAGTCTTCAACCTTGGAAATACTCTTGAAATATTTGCTTCTAATGTATCTTTGGTAGAGGTGTCAAACGGGCCGAGCTGGTATGGGCACGACACGACATGAGCTCTGTTTTAGACGGGCATGACACGGTCTTAGACGGGCCCGGCACGGAAGGTTAGCATGGCATGGGGCACGACAAACTAAATTTTATTTTTTTTCTAACCCAAGTTGACCATGGTTAACATTTATTGTGATAAAAATGTATTTTCTAATCATATGTTATACATTTTGTAATAATCTTCCGAACAAATATGAAGCGGGTCTCAATAAAGCAAACTTGGAGATGTGCCGGCACGGGCACGACACGATTAAAAAATGGCATGACACGATTAAGTAAACGGCTGACACGGCACAACATGATTAAGAAATGGCACGGCACGATTTACTAAACGGGCCGGCATGGCATGGCACGGCACGAAGCTATATTGGCCATGCCCACACGGCATGACCCGTTTGACACCTCTATCTTTGGGCATCCTTAGTTCGGTTTATCTGGCGATGCTTTTTGATGGAAGTGGTTTTGACATAGAATTGTGAGCATGCTTCCTTCTTCTGAATTACAATCACCATTCCCAGACCAACTACTTGTATCATTGTATGATAAATACTGTCTTTGCAGTTACTTGATTGCTTCAATGGGTTTGCAAATCATTTGGTGTTCTGGACTTGCGTTCTTGGATGCATATGCCTTGGCGAAGAAGAAGGTGCTCCACAATCATGTCCTCGTCAGCCTCTTTGTGGTTGGAGACTGGGTAAGCATCTCTGAATCCATCAGGCGTTGCTTTATTTGCTGATAAAACTCGGCGTGGTTGTTACCAAGGGATAAATAATCCTGCAGTAACTTGTCCCGAGGAGGGTATTTAGTCATTTGGACTCCAAAATTTGTCTTGGGATAAGTTGTCTCACCTCCTCCTCCGGGAGAACATAATTCTGCATCTGTGATGAAGGGGCTGCTCGGGATTAGTTATCAAACATCGAGATACATTCCTAGTATTTCAATTTAACTAACAAGGATGCATTTCCATTTAACCAGCGAAATCATCCATCGCTCGATTCATTCTTTTGTTTTTGTTTTGTTTTTTGCAGGTTACAGCAACACTTTCCCTCGCTGCAGCTTCTGCTTCAGCCGGCGTGACAATGTTGTATGTCGCTGACGTGCCTAGCTGCAGAGTAGGACAAGAATGCCTGAAGTACCAAATTTCAGTTTCTTTTGCCTTTTTAAGCTGGATAACAATAGCCATGTCATCCCTACTTATGTTTTGGCTTTTGGCTGCTGGATAGATCCATAGTTCTTTCCTTTTCTTTTTCTTTTTTTGTGGTGTATAAGAAAGGAACGTAAAAAAGCAAGCGATGTGCCGATACTTGAAACATGTTTTTGTTTGCGAATTTTGAAGTTTGAGCAGCAAAGTGATTCACATCTGGATTGAGCAAATGAGGATGATGTAACATGCATACAAATCTGATTCAAATTCACTCTCCAGCATATGAAAGCAAAATATGAAATGCAAATGAAATGTTTTGTGAATGAGCTGAATTTGAAGAGCAAAATTGCTTCAACTCATAATTTCTGGCACTTTTTTCGCACATGAAAGATTCTTCATGAAGAGAAAGGTAATGAAAATGTAAAGAGATCCAACTTTTGTCATATAGAAAGGCAATGAGAACCATTTTTTATTGTCATATGTGAAGAATCGTAATTTTCTGCAGTTCAAAGAGACAAAAATGTGAAGAATCGTTGGAAAAAAAGAATAAACTTCCTCGTTACATCTTTTCAACCTTAAAATACTATAGCAAATAGTACGGGAGAGCGCCAGTTTGGAGTTCCCCTCGTCTATCATTTCGTTGATGTTCTCATTTCCTAAATTGCTCAAAGCAAATTACGTTAATTCCTTTTGGAATACTCTTCATAACCCAACAACCACAAGGATTTTGAAGGTGGAGGCTATTCCCATACCAAAAGCTCAATCTGCAGAAGTGGTGGAGGCTTTGGGATTCAGAATGGAAGCTGCTACAGTTACGTGTTGGGATTTTCCTTTGCTATCGTTGTGGTTTTTGGTGGTAATTTGCTTTTGGCAATTTAGAGAATGAGAAAAACGACACGATGACAGGAAAATGGGACAGCAAAAGTGTGATCTCAACCGTTACAAAATGTTTTCAAGTGAGATTCCGTTGAAAATTTCTTCTTGGATTTTCCTGGGAAAAAATCCAGCTTACACCATATAAATAGTAACAAAACACAGCTTACACCATCTCGGCCCTGTTCTTCTCCCTCGACCATCTCTAATAAAACTCTGGAGTTGCACCAAGTAGAACTCAAAGACATATTCGCAAGCCATTTTCGTATGGAAGGAGGCTCTTACGCTGTCGAAAACTAGGTGAACTTTGCGTTTGGAAAGGGTGCGAAGAGGTTTGTATTGGACTTGGCTGGGGATGGAGTACCCGAGCCCCGAGGGCCCACATCGTGATTTCCCAAACAACACCACTACATACCCAGAAAATACACTTAGAATTTACACCGAAAGTGAATCAATGGCCCAAATTTGGGCTAAATTCTGGGTGTCATTTCTAGGCACTTTGACTTTTTGTTTCCCAAAAGGTACAAAAGTTTTTCTGCTGGGCTTCCAGTTATGCAGGACAGGGCCTGCAATCAAACGGCTGAGTGACAACGAGTCTCGGGCTGCAACCAAAACCGAAAGAACTGCCAAACCCATCCGAAACTAATCAAACGGTATGGTTTTCGGTCCATGGTTACTTTTTCAGAACCGTGGATTAATGGAACCAGACCGTTCATATCCCTGTTTTGTACCCTCAAGGACAGTCCGCTCAGCTGGATTTTGTTCCCTCATAACCCTCCGCCTGAGATGTGTCAATGTCAATGGTGAAGTTATTGAGCTGTTTTTGGGCACCTGCCCTTTCCTTGAAGCATTGCAGGTGCTATGGTCAAGTGGTCAAGCACTCTCAAGGAATTTGAAAGTTTTTGGTTCATCACTGAAATTGACCGAAAGTGGGTGATCTCTTTTACCAGAACCATGTGCTTATGCCACTTCTTTCTCTTTAAAATATCGAGTCATTTAGACTCTATTTGGTTCGACGTCCAAGTAAAATAATTTTGGCAAAATAGAAGCTTTTCGGGTTTTTTTTTTTTTTTTTTTGGATGTTTGGTTGGTACTAATGGAAAAATATGCCCGAAATAAATTTTTTTGACTTCAGGAGAAGAAATTAAAAGGGATGGTCGGAATTGAGTTTAATAACAGGGGGAGTTGTCAGGAGCGGTACGAAATTGGGGGAGTGAGGGGAACGAAATAGGGGAGGAGAGGGAGGGACAATCCCTTTTTTTTTTTTTTTTCCCCTTACGGGGCTTTTGAGTAAAATTTATTTTACCCCAATTTTAGGAAAAAGATTTTACAAGTAAAGCATTTTACTTATATTTTGCATAACCAAACACTGAAAAATAAGTAAAACATTTTACAAAGAAAATATTTTACGGCCAAACAACGGAGCCTTGGTATTTACTATTTTCCTCATGTTGCCTCAAGTAATAAAGGATACAAGTTTTTGACATGGTTGATGGGGAACCAAAACAATGTTGCGAGATCTGCACTATAGTGAATTTACAGTGAAGACCGTTAGCAATTATCCAAGAGCTGAAAGTCAATTCGCTTAAATTTTCAGCTTTTCCTTTGTTCCTTGCTTCCGCATAAGCTCAAACGTTGAATCTCATATCACTGCGGTTGGGATGGCGAAAAGTTTGGATGTTTTGAGGGAGGTGATGGTGAAAAGTTTGGAGGTTTTTATGGAGGTGGTTACCGTTCGCAAGAGTTTCCTCGTCCTCTGCCGCCTTGATAGCAGTCCCTAGCAATGTGCCCTGTTTCCCCACAATTGAAGCAAGAATTTCCTCTGCCTCGTCCTCTGCCGCCTTGAGAGCAGTCCCTAGCAATGTGCCATGTTTCCCCACACTTGAAGCAAGAATTTCCTCTGCCGCCTTGATAGCAGTCCCTAGCAATGTGCCCTGTTTCCCCACACTTGAAGCAGGCATTTCCACGGCTGCCGCCTCCATTAGTAATACCACCACAGCCATGACGACCACCCCTTCCACCACCCCTCCTTCCACTGTAAAAAGCATTTACCCCCAGCGGGATACCTTTTGTGGTACCCTGAACTGGCACCCATCGTGGCCCAGGAACATCAACGGCCATAATCACCCTCTCTGAGACTGAAATGAAAAGCATAAAAAGAAAAGGAATCATAGATTAACACATATTTTACAAGTAAATCTGGTCAATGATCCCATAAATAGAAGAGAAAATCATAGTGAAACTGAGACAGAGAGAGTAAACATCAAATAGAGTTGTATGATCATCTTATTATTTGCTCTCATTCTTTTTTTATTTTTATTTTGAATTAGAATCTTTTTTTTTTTAATGTAGCTACCAGCATGGAGAAGTTATAGATATAGGTGTTGTTTGATAAAACTGAAAACTGAAAGCTGAAAGCTGAAAATTAAGTACTGAAAACTGAATGCTGAATTTTTTAAGCTAAAAAGCTGTTTGATAAAACAAATTAAGCACTGAATTAAATTTTTTTTTTTTTTGGGTTTTAATTGTCTCTTGATTTTATTAATGGTCATTATGTATTTGTGGTAGTGGTGGAGTGGTGATTAGGAGGTGGTGAGGGTGGTGACGGTGGCAGTGGATCGAGTAATGGTGGTGGTGGAATGATGGTGAGTTGTGGTGGCAGTAGAGTAATAGTGGTGCAATGTTGGTGGTGTAGTGGTGGTAGTGTGATGGTTATGGCGTGGTAGTGGTTGTGGTGGTCAGGGTGGAATGCTAGTGGTGGTGGTGAAGTGGTGGCGGTGGAATGACAATAATAGTGGTGGTATATGGGTAACAGTGATAGTGGTGGTGGTGGCGGTGTGGCAGTGATGGTGGTGGTAGCAGCATGGCGACAGTGCAATGGTGGTGGTTGTGGTGTGGTGGTGGTGGCGATGTGGCAGTGGTGGTGGTAGCGACATGGCGGTAGTGCAATGGTGGTGGTGGTGGTTGCGGTGGTAGCCACCGGTGCAATGGTGATGGTTGTGGTTGTGGTGTGGTGGTGGTGGTGGCGGTGTGGTGTGGTGTGGTGGTAGCGGCATGGCGGCAGTGCAATGTTGGTGGTGGTGGTAGCCACCGGTGCAATGGTGATGGTTGTGGTTGTGGTGTGGTGGTGGTGGTGGCGGTGTGGTGTGGTGGTAGCGGCAGTGCAATGGTGGTGGTGGTGGTAGCCACCGGTGCAATGGTGATGGTTGTGGTTGTGGTGTGGTGGTGGTGGTGGTGGTGTTGCTTGTGGTGGTGGTGGCGGTGTGGCAGTGGTGGTGGTGGCAGTGTGGTGTGGTGGTAGCGGCATGGCGGCAGTGCAATGGTGGTGGTGGTGGTGGTGGTTGTGGTGTGGTGGTGGTGGTGGTGGTGGTTGTGGTGTGGTGGTGGTGGTGGTTGTGGTGGTGGTGTGGCAATGGTGGTGGTGGTAGTTGTGGTGGTAGCGGCATGGCGGTAGTGGCGGTGTAATGGTGGTGGTTATGGTGGTAGCCACCGGTGCAATGGTGGTGGTTGTGGTGTGGTGTGGTGGTGGTAGCGGCATGGCGGCAGTGCAATGGTGGTGGTGGTGGTTGTGGTGTGGTGGTGGTGGTGGCGGTGTGGCAGTGGTGGTGGTGGTGGTAGTTGTGGTGGTAGCGGCATGGCGGTAGTGGCGGTGTAATGGTGGTGGTTGTGGTGGTAGCGGCATGGCGGTGGCGGCAGTGCAATGGTGGTGGTAGTGGTGGTGGCGGCGGCGTGGCAGTGGTGGTGGTGTAATGGTGGTGGCGGTGACAGCGGCGGCGGATGTGTGATGGTTGATTGTAAGCACAAAGGAATTCAGCCGGAATTCAGCCAGAATTAAGTATCTCAAAGCTACTTAATTTTTATCAATTTTTTAGCCTACATTTTAAGTGGTACTTAATCTGTTAAGTAACATAAAATGTGGTTATCAAACTTACTTAATGACTTATTACTTAATTGATTCAGTTTTAAGTGTTGAATCTGTGTTATCAAACAAGGCCTTACTTAATGACTTATTACTTAATTGATTCAGTTTTAAGTGCTGAATCTGTGTTATTAAACAAGGCCATAGTGTATCAATATTAGGGAAATTTTGCAACCCAAAAACCGTAAGAAAATAATAACAACAATGACAACAATTGAAGTTATAGATATAGTGTATCAAGGCGCCTTCTCTCCCTCTCTCTTAAAGAGTTTCTGGGACATGCGTATTCTCGCTCACAACCTCTCACCTTGATTTCTGGATGAGTGCGCAAGAAGCAAGCAGCTCTCTAACAGCATATTTATAAGGATTTAGTATAAGGCTAGGGCAGGAATTCAAGGAGAAATAAGTCTCTACTCTGTGTGAATAAGAAATTATAATTCATTCAAGAATTTATTTCTTATTTCACAAATTATACAGTAATTTACACTGCCAAAGCATTATGATTCATTCAGGAATTTATTTCTTATTTCATAAATTATAATTCACACTGTTGCAACATTATAATTGTTTTCTCGTCATAATCTCAATTATATTTCGAGATCTATGTTATTAAATACTTAAATGTCTCCACATGTTGAGATTACAGATACCCATCAATTAAATTAAATGAATGACAAATACGATCCCTGTGGAATTGGGGATTCTGTAGTGCGGACCCGCACTATATGCTTGCAGTGCGGCATTCGAGCCGTTGATCTCTCAATCAATCAATGATCCAGATTTTATCTCGGCACTTGCATGATCCTAGCTGTCCATTGTCAAGATGAAATCCGAGCCGTTGATTATGGAAATCAACATGGAGCCGCCCTCACTATAGAGTTGTAGTGCAGCTCCACACTACAGGATCCCCAGATCCCACAATGATTGGTAAAAGAGGTGTGGGGTCCATAGTTTGTGGTGGACCCCACACATTTTTCCCACCAATCAGTGTGTGAGTGAACAAAATCACATTTGTTTTTTAATTTTAGTCCTCGTAGTTGTAGTATGGACTTGGTGACTCATGCTATATAGCCCCAAGTATCCCCTAATCTATTGAGTCCCGCAAACTTGGTTTGGTAATTTTCCAAATTGGAGTATTATTTGATGCGCTGATCAATAAAGAACAGCGGCTGAAAAAAAAAACATAAGGTTAAGAATGTAAAATCCAACTCCACCTTTCAACACGCAACAATTAACAGCTTCCTTATTTTATATCCCGGGACCCGGGGTGTTGGAGAGCGCCCCACCGCAAAGCAAACTACCTCACGACAAAAATTCTATGTCAACGTATTCATATTATGTTTTTTGGTTTAAGTAACAAAAACCAAAAGAAGAATAAATAATCTTTAACTCCATTATTCGTTACCTTGATTTTCAGTTTGATCTATTCACCTTTTTCCCTTCCAAATTGAAATTGGATAAAGAAACATTTTCAATCAATAACTTAAACAAGAATTTTAAACTAAATTGATAAAGTATGTCATTTTTTTTTATTTATTAATTCCAATGACTTTAGTTACTCATTTGTTTCCACTTGAGCGTAGGGTTGCAAAAAGAATCGAGCTACTTGCATTTGAGCGTAGGGTTGCAAAAGAATCGAGCTACTTGCAAGCAACTCCCAGCTAGGTTCGTTTAGTAATCGAGCCGAACTCGAGCTCAATTAATTTACTTAACGAGCCGAACCTATATAAACGAGCAAAACTTTAGGGTAAATTCTGCTCGTTTGAGTTTCTAACGATCACTTAAAACTCGGCTCAGCTTGTTTGTACCCGTGTGTAATTGCTCATTTGTTTCCTCTTCAACGTGCCATATGCATTGCAGCATTTGGATTTTTTGTTCTTACCCACCCCTCGCAAACATGCGCTCCAATTTTTTTTTATTTTTGTTGTCGTGGGTGATTTGTTTTGTGGGGATGTAAACTGTAAGCAAGCAATTACGTGTTGAAAGGTGGGATTTGCATTTGCTATCGTTATGGTTTTTGGGTTACGAAAAATATTCCAAAAGGAATTAATGTAATTTGCTTTGGCAATTTAAAGAATGAGAAAATCGAATCAACGCCAGAAAAATGGGACATAAAAGTGTGATCTTAACCGTTCAAAATGTTTTTAATTGTCAGATTGCATTGAAAATTTCTTCTTGGTTTTTCCCGGAAAAAAAAAAAAATCATTCTAAAACCTATACCATTGATTGCTAAAATGAAGGACCCACGTGAAACTGGATAGGTTTTTCTGCCAGTCCAATTGCTGACTCCATCTCGGCCTGTTCTTCTCCCTCAACCATCTCTAATAAGGTGATTAGGGTTCTCCATCTCTCAATCTCCACGATCTCTGATGGACCGGAAGACCTCTCGTCCTGCTGTTGCTACGAAATCCAAGACGGCGAGGCGTCGTCAGCAACTGTACCTGTACCATCCCTATCATCAAGTGGAAAAACTTAATCTGCAAAACAAGCAAATGGGTGGAAAGAGAGAAAATATTGGACACGATCGGATTAGTCGGTTGCCGGCAGACATCCTCGTCACCATTGTGTCTCCCTTGACGTTTCAAGAAGCAGGAAGAACCAGTGTCCTCTCACGCAACTGGAGATATCCAAAAACTTTATAAATGTCTAAGATACATACTCAAAAACTTTAGAAATGTCTAAGATATCAAAAATAACATTCCTTGTAGAAGTACAAGCATTAATACTACTCCCTCCGTTCCTATTTGTTTGTCCCACTCTCTCTCTTGCCTTTTTTCAAATCAAAAAATTAAGTGCTTCCGTGTATCATTTTTCAAATTTTTTCACACCGAATTAAAGTACACAATGAGTACTTTAATTCGGTGTAAAAATTTTTGAAAAATGATACACGAAAACACTTTGGCTGTGTTTGGTTAGATAGTTTTGTTTAGTTTTGAAATTTTGATGATATCATCAAGTGTAGTGAGTGGAGAGAGAGAGAGAGAAATGAGGAAAATGATGATGTCATCAAAACTAAAACTAAAACTAAAACTAAACTGGAAAACGAACAAGACCTTATTTTTTATTTGAAAAGTGGCACGACTTTTCGTAGTGGACAAACAAATAGAAACGGAGAGAGTACAACACAAGGCAAACATTTTCTGTGGTGAAAAAATTATACATCATATGGGTGTCCATAAGTAACTTATGGCCATGCTCAACCTAGTAGAGTAGAGACTGTCACTATTTCTTTCCCATGCATTTGGCAGCTTTAGCAATTATTCTGAGTTCAGGATCAGCGGCGTAAAACCTGATATGAAACACTTATTCTACAAGCTGCTTCTGATTCTTTCAATATCTTCAAAATGCTACAACACATCATTACAATCTGAAGAGAAAATTTTCCTCAAAAGAAACAGCTCGTCTCCAAGTTGGAACGATGCATCATTCATTGACCGAAAATTTGCAGAGGGCATACAATCAGGTCTGGAATAAACACAGCTATAGCTAGTAAGCTGCACAAACTCGAGTGATTCCCTTATCAAAAAACTAGGCAAGAGTGATCCCAACATCAGAAATCGACTTTCATTGATATGAACCAATGTAGAGTTGAATCTATTACCCACAATCGATTTTCACTGTTATGAATACTGCCAAGTTGGTTTTTTTTTTCTTTTTTTTTGTTTTGTTTTTATCTCAATGCGCTTGTAACTTAAAAGAGCAATGCTGCAAAGATTCATTTGTTTCTCTCTCACGAGTCTTAGCTGATCTCACCATCGCGTGGTGACCGAAGAACTTCAATTGATAGATAAAACAGTTTACAGGAGAATAAACAGCAAAAACCAATCTACATAAGAAAATGAAAATTTGCGCTAGCTCTATCCAAAATAAGCCCTAATGTTATTGATTTAAGTTCTATTTTTCTAAATCTTTGAACTGTTAAGTACCAAAATCCTACAGAACCGATACAATTTGGGCAGTGTGAAAAACCCCATGTACAAAAATCGAGTTGGAGCACAAAATTCTACGACCTATTTTCCAGTTAGAAAGAAAGTATCAGGATCGGAAATAAATACAAGTATCCCCAATTCCACCTACCTCCTACATAAGATGGAGGAGATACAGTAATTCTACTCAACAAAAGCACACTTGCAAAAGATAAACAGATGATTATCTCTCTCTTTTTTTTTTATATACTCCAAAAAAGGTGGGAGTGGGCTACCAGCATCGCAGCTCGCCCTTGAGAGTGACCATAGGAGCTCCCAACCCGCTATGGAATGTCCAATTCGAGCCATAGCTACTGTCCAGAAAGACAAGCCGTCACCACAGCACCACTTAGGTACTATATGGAGAAAGGGCCCACGAGTCCTGCAGTTGGCAGAACTCGAACCTTGTTGGATCGTTAAGTGCTTTTTCTGCGATAAGTTAAAATTTTAAAATCAGGGTTGTCCCTGAGACCAAGTTGAGAAAAAACAAGGCAATAGGAATCCCAGTCAGTTGTTCTTAGATACTTCAATAACTTCTTCCTCCTTTTGGACCATTGCTTGAAGACCCTTCTGAGAGTGTTTGTCCTATAAAATTAACCAGAATTAGAACCTTGTCATCGAATAAGCATCAGAAAGGAACCTAGAGATGGTAGCAGTAACACAGCCACAAACAGAGAAGAGGAGAGAGTTCCTCCACTGTCTCACATTAAAGAACTGACAATTCAAGAATTTCTTGAGGACTTATCGAAACCCGTGAAAACCTAAGAAAAGCATTTCATGCAGAGATGGAAATGTATACTGCCACGGTGAATTATATTTCAAGGTTCAGGATGTATTCCCCATACTAAATAACACTACACAATTACTGCCATACAGAAGGAAATTACAGCAGCGTAATTGCAAAGTAATCGGAATTCAACCAATCATCCGGATAACAGGCACACATGAAAATTGATTATCCCATGGAAACGAGACAAATGTTTTGTGACAACTTTACTGCAGAAGCACATTTGCCGATAAACTGTTTAATTCTATGAGTTAATCTTTAGTCCAGAACTCAAAAAGAATTTATCAACAAGAACGTGGTATATCCACTTGGCAATTACTCGGCCTATGTTGGGTAAGATTTGACTGTATTACTTAAAGCCAGAAGAAATGGAGAGGGTAAATGCTTAAAGGTGCAAAAATCTTTGTGATACAGGTTTAAGTTACTTTTGGTTAAGCTCTTATTAAGACCAGTAGACCACCAAATGACTCACTACTAATCAAGTATCCCATCCTAGCAATCACCACTTCTAGAAAATATTATGTAGAGCTGCAATGTACAGCATGGGTAAGGAAGGCAGTGCAAAACTTTATATAAGATCCACCGAGTTAATCCAAAACGAAAATGAAAAAACTCCCTGAAATAGAGAAATTTGATCCACATATCACCTTCTTGTGTAAAGCCGTGGTTTGATCTTTAGTCGTCAATTCACCACTGCAAGAACAAAAAATTAGTTAGGGAGTTACTGTTTATCGTTTATGCTCAAGAGTTGAGTCAGTGACAGAGATACAAAACCATAGCATAACTAAATATCAGCCTGCCAGCACTGGCCCACCTCAAAGCCTGCAAAATAGCCCAAGCTTCCACACCAGCCGAAGATGAAGCATACATGTAGCCATGCACCAAATTATCAACTGCCAAGCCTTCCACACACCACACCACAACCCCAAGAGATGACTCTTTCCTCCAAGCGCCATCCACCACCACCTTTACTACCTGGGTAGCATCCTGCACCGAACCAAAGCAATACGCTGCCCTCCCATCAAAGTTGGAGCTTTTGCAGAAGACTTCTGGAGTGAGGTGAGTCTTGTATGAGTCTCAATTTAAGTTGATTGTATGGGTCATGTTTAACTAGTTGTATATGCCTGTATTTTTTCCCTTAGAGAGAAATCATCAATGTTTTCCGTGTAGAAGTGGCGGTCCCTTTTCCAACTCATGCATTTAATTGAACATATTTTTATATCACGCAATTAGCTGATAAACAATCACAGAAAGATCGTACCTTCTTAGTGCAACACTGTTAGAGGATTGCTCAAAAAACTAACCAAAGTGGACCTAAAAAACAAGGTGAAATACACGAGTAAATAACATTGATTAAAATTACAATATTAATGTAAAAAAAAGGAAGTAAATTATTAGGATTGTTGGTTACTCACAAAGCAACAGGACGACAGACTCCAGCCCCTCGAAGATTGTTGAATACAAATGTAGGACCATCTTTGGTGCCCACTCTCGAAGAATCTCCATAATGTCTCCATCGGTAAAACAATGTTGAACTCGACGTTTAACCACCAAAATTTGACGAATTTTGGTGGTTAAACGTCGAGCTCAACATTGTTTTACTGATGGAGACATTATGGAGATTCTTCGAGAGTAGGCCCCAAAGATGATCCTACATTTGTATTCAGCAATCTTCGAGGGACTGGAGTCTGTCGTCCTGCCGCTTTGGGGATAACCAACAATCCTACTAATTTACTTCCTTTTTTTTACATTAATATTGCAAATTTAATCAATGTTATTTACTTGTGTATTTCACCTTATTTTTTAGGTCCACTTTGGTTAGCTGTTTGAGCAATCCTCCGACAGTGTTGCACTAAGAAGGTACGATTTTTCTGTGATTGTTTATCAGCTAATTGCGTGATATAAAATATGTTCAATTAAACGCATGAGTTGGAAAAGGGACAGCCACTTCTACATGGAAAACATTGATGATTTCTCTCTAAGGGAAAAAATACACGCATATACAACTAGTTATAACATGACTCATACAATCAACTTAAATTGAGACTCATACAAGACTCACCTCACTCCAGAAGTCTTCTGCAAAAGCTCCAACTTTGATTTCCACTAGTCGTGGTTGTCGCTCCCAGACACTCTTGGTCCTCCAATGATCAATGAGGCAAGGGCTGGACAGTGATGACTTCATCTTCTGGTTCAAATCCTCAGCCTTAACGGCCTGTTTGGCAGAATCATATAGAAGGGGGATATAGTTTTCACCCGGATATAGATATCCGGGTAGGCTATATCCATTGTTTGTTTTCTTTTTGTGTCCCGGATAAAATTCTCCCGGGATATGTATATCCCTTTGCAGAGTCCATATATTTAGACACCCTCCCCCCTGTCTAATGTATATCCGGGTACCAATTTACCAACACACCCCCTGGGCCCACACACCTTTCCTTATGCGCAGAGAGAGAGAGTTAGGCAAGGTTGGCCCACCACTGCCATTTGTCACAGAACGCAGGAGAGAGGGAGTAATGCTGAGAGAGGGAGACATGAATGGCCCACCATTTTTTTTACTTTTTAATTTGGGACAAAAACGGTATTTTACATTATCCAACCCCTCATATCCCACTTCTACAACAACAAAACAAACAAAGTAATTTTTTATCTCCCCTTCTAAAATAATACCCCTCCAACTATATCCACCTCTATATCCCCCTCTTATTATATCCCTCTTCCCCCCTTATATACATATCCTTTTAACAAACAGGGCGTAAGAGTTATCACTATCGAGAACAATATAATTTACCAAGCCCCATTGTAATACATCCCAATAACATGACCCAACTTTTGTCCTAGAGCAACTCCCAATTAGGAGTCTTGTCCTTAACATGACCCAACTCCCAATTAACGTGACAGTTCCTAATTTACCAAGTTGTATATATTTTGAGAGCGACAAAATGTCGGTGCTTAAAATTTAGAGCCTTTTCTTTTCTAGTATGTTTTAGATGGGAATCGAGGGAGTGTAAACCTGCCCCTTTATTAGTTCCTTGACATGTTAGATATGTTGAGCTCAACGTTTAACCAACAAAATTCGTCAAATACTGGACTAGTGGAATGATAGATGCTGCTTTCAGTTATTATAACATGCACAATAAGTCTCTTTGTTTCCATCAAGACAATTACTTCATTTTTTGTTTGTTTTTATTTCTCTTTATCTTAAATGAAATCATACTCTCAGTTTCAAGGGTGTGATTGGGAGAATCTATTTGCTTACCTGAGCTTGCACTAATCATGTTTTGAAAATAAATAAATATTGGGTTTCTTTTTAGAACGGAAGATGGTTGAAACTACCAAGCTCTCCTACGAGGGTATTTGAACCATTAGACCTAAATTTGGAAAATCGTAGGTCATCGCTTTTCTTCCGAGCATCGTCATCGTTTTCTGATACAACGAGGACACCTGAAGGTGATTTGGTATACCACTTCCAAAGTTCGGATGAAGTGGAAAAGTACATGTCACCTTTATCAAGTCTCCAACCTTCAAGCTCCATACCAAGCATGCATTCTATCGATTAATAACTCCACATGGGATATTGTTGGAAAGATGGAGATTGGAGACACTTTTGAAAATTGGTGCATAAAGAACGCTGGTTTGCTGCTAGAAATTCCACAGTAATGGTGGAGAAGGGATTAGCTTGGGGGAAGTACCTATTGACGTATTTGGCTACATGTTACTCCACTTTTGTGTCTTGAATTTTTTATTCTCTCTTCTATAAGCTCTACTTGTTCCATGGCTTTCAAAATTGTTAGAATGATGCTAATGTTGTCTTCTCTCTTTCCAGGGCAGATTTCGTCCAAGTTGAAGGCTTGCCATGACCAAGACATTGGCCATGGTAATTTGATAAATGGAGTGATGATTTCAAAGGACAATAAAGTGGTCTTGTTAATGAAGCATTTGACCGATACTCTTGGGACAGAGGCAAACATGCTTTACTTGCACAATATGCAATGTTTAACCCTGTCCCAAGAGTATCGGTCCATGTTTTATTAATCAAGACCACCTTATTGTCGTTTACGATCATCACTCCGTTTCTCAAATTACCATGGCCAATGTCTTGGTCATGGTAAGCCTTCAACTTAAAAGAAATCTTCCTGGAAAAGTAAAAAGACAACATTGGCATCATGCTAACAAATTTAAAAGACATGAAACAATGAGAACTTATAGAATAGAAAATATAAAATTCATGACACAAAAGCGAAGTAACAGTTACCCAAAGATGTCAATAAGTACTTACCCTAAGCTAACCCATTTTCCACCATTACTATGGAATTTCCAGAAGCAACCAACGTTTTTTATGCACCAATTCTCGAAGGTGTATACAATCTCCATTTTCCCAACAATATCCCACGTGGAGTTATTGGTCGATAGAAAGCTTGGTATCAAGCTTGAACGTTCGAGACTTGATAAGAGTGACATGTATTTTTCAACATCATCTGAACTTTGGAAGCGGTGTACCCAAGCACCTTTAGGTGCCCTCGTTGTATAAGAAAATGATGATGATCCACGGAATAAAGGCGATTGCCTACGGCTGTCCAAATTTAGGTCTACTGGTTCAAAAACCTCATAGGAGAGGTTAATAGTTTCAACCAACTTTAGTTCTAAAAAAGAAACCCAATGTTTATTTACTTTCAAAACATGATTAGTGTAAGCTAAGGTACGCAAATATATCCTCTCAATACCACCCTTTAAACTAGGACTTTGATTCATTTAAGATAAAGAAAGCAAGAGAAATAAAAACAAACAAAAAATAGAAGCAATTGTCTTGACGGAAACAAAGAGACTTCTTGTGCATGTTACAACTTACAATAACTGAAGGCAGCATCTATCAATCCACTAGTCTAGTATTGGGTTAGTTTTGAATAAAATCGTAACTTACCAAAAATAAAAAGCAAAAGTTGATGATCTTTCCAAGCCTGAAAATGGTTACATTAATACGAGGTAAAAATGGTGACGAAGAAGAGACCCCGCTATAATTTTAAACCGACCACATATCGGGGGCTACATCTTTAACCAACTAATATAGGTTTTTAATTTTCATTATTGGGTTGCCTATTTTCCAGAAACCCTAGTCCCCTCTATGCCCATTGGAATTGGAGGTATATAATGGGATAAACTTGCTTCGCGATTTAACCACCCAAAAAAAAAAAAAACATAGCAAACGAAAGAATAATTCAAAAAACACATGCATGGCACAATGATAGCTCGGAGACACGACATGCATGATAAAATGCCACAATGGATAATGTTAAAAGGATTTTGTTAAAAAAAAAATATATATATATATATATAGTGGCACCACCCTTTAACCCATTTTGGGATTCATTTCATTATCAGAGTACAAGACATGTCTGATGGGAGGTAGGCCTAAATATCTATATAAAGCACCTTCTCCGTCATGAGGACATTCTTCTAGAAAAAGAGAGTAACTAAAGCTTTTGTAAGGAGGGCATATGTCTGGAGTGAGATCGCCATAAAAGTGTAGCCGTGTGCAGGGGCGGAGCCAGGATTTTAGGTTAGTGGGGTCAAAAATTTGATCTATATACAAGTTATTTTTCTTTTTGCTCATGCAAATAAATAACTAAAATTAAGAGGTTAACTATTACATAGATTTAGAGTGATACATATACTTTTGCTTTATAAATGGTCCCAATGACTAATCATATTAAAAAAACAATGTACGATAGCCTCATTTGTAGTAGTATCAACTCTCGAAAAGAATAAAAGAACCTAAGAATTCTATGCATTTCAAGCAAGGTGGAGCAATTTATTACAGGGTCAAAATTACAAAATTTAGCTCCAAATGATAAAAAATCCTTACAAGAAATTAAAGTGAGAGGGGTCAAGTGACCCCTCTCGTACCAAGGTGCCTCCACCCCTGGCCGTGTGCATTAATACTAAACAATGATATGACTTAGAATCAAGGATTGCATTAGCATTTTATATTAATTCACTACACTTTTGGACAGTTAAAGATACCTCTTGTAGAAATAAATATATACATACAGCCACACTTTTTGATGCATAACCAGCCATATTGGAGAACAGAAAAGGCAAAACTACTAGCCCGCACACCATTCCCTCTCTGCTTCCCAATCAAACTGTTAGTTCCCAGTTCCCACACCATTAACCCTCCCATTGTTGTTGGTATTATTTCCCACACCATCCAACCTCCCAATGCACTGGTATTTCCCATACCATTCCCATTGCCCCTCCCAACACCTAATTCTTCCTCATCAGCTGATGATTCTTCTACCCCACTGAAAGACCCTATGACTTACAAGAAATTAAAGTGAGAGGGGTCAAGTGACCCCTCTCGTACCAAGGTGCCTCCACCCCTGGCCGTGTGCATTAATACTAAACAATGATATGACTTAGAATCAAGGATTGCATTAACATTTTATATTAATTCACTACACTTTTGGACAGTTAAAGATACCTCTTGTAGAAATAAATATATACATACAGCCACACTTTTTGATGCATAACCAGCCATATTGGAGAACAGAAAAGGCAAAACTACTAGCCCGCACACCATTCCCTCTCTGCTTCCCAACCAAACTGTTAGTTCCTAGTTCCCACACCATTAACCCTCCCATTGTTGTTGGTATTATTTCCCACACCATCCAACCTCCCAATGCACTGGTATTTCCCATACCATTCCCATTGCCCCTCCCAACACCTAATTCTTCCTCATCAGCTGATGATTCTTCTACCCCACTGAAAGACCCTATGACTTCATCTCCATCCTGGTCAGCCCCTAAATCAGTTACGAATGTCTGGTCAAACACACTTGCCTAAGTACCAAAAGTAACTAACCCAAGGTCCATGTCAACATCTAGTAGCTTGTAATATAAAGTGGGTACCTTCTACCCCTAAGTACCAAAAGTAACTAACCCAAGGTCCATGTCAACATCTAGTAGCTTGTAATATAAAGTGGGTACCTTCTACCCCTATCTCTTTCAATAAGTCTGTGAATCCAAAGTAGGACATGAAGTCAGGCTACTCCAAACATAGCAATCTATCCATTATGATAAAACTCTCGGGGCCCATCAACTAATTTCCCACCAAAATGAATTAGTAAATTCTGACAACCAGATTTTGTGTTGTGTGCATATTATTAATGAACCCATCACATAGAGCCAAAAAAATTGATATAGAACAAAAAAAAGTAATCAAAGACTTGGGGCCACAGCTAATTTTCTATGCAACTGATGATTTGAAAACAGAAAAGCAATTAAGGAGTGGACTACTTCAAATATGATACTTCACAGGGGAAAGCTTGACACAGCAATCACAGAGGAAAATTCAATTGAAACATAAAGTAAAGCAAACCCATGTGATTTTTAAGCATATTACAGTAGGGGACCGCATTACTCGTTGACAAATACAAGGCAATCTTACCAATATTACAACTATGACATCCAAACCATGCAACGTACATATCAAACATTCAATATACAGTTTGCAATTCGACATCGTGCCTGATCGTACCAAAACCCCCCAAATTTTTACCAAAATTTTCAAACCCTAACCCTAATATTTCTCACATTTAGTTTCCGGATTTCAAATCGCATTAAAATACAGATATGCAACAACCCCGATATGGTTCCAATCGTAAAGAGAGAAATCGAATTTCTGGAATATAAAAATCACAAAGGACCTTTTTCTACACATCCACGAAAACCCTAAGTGCATTACGAACACACAGAAGAAACACAAAATCCCTTCTCAAATCGATTTCACCCTAACCCAGAAAAACCCTTCTCACGTAAGCCATTACATCGAAAAATAGGGATCAAGGTTCAGGTTTTTACCGACTGGTCTTCATGCCCGCTCGTTCCACTTCGTTTTTCGCCAGTAGTGTGGTTTTGACAGATTTCGATCTACTGTGTTTTGAAGTCGTCAATGGTCAGATCTTCTTGAATTCGATCGGAACTTTGTCTGTCGCCATTGAAATTTGAACGTATTTGGTAGAGATGAAGGGAAACGAGAGAGAGAGAGAGAGATAGAGAATCGTAAACATTTGGGCCTTCCCAACTCTTGCTTTGGCTAAATAGATGCCATCCAAGCAAAGACTGGAGTATTTGTGAAGCTCAATGGAAGCTGACGGATCACGAATGGTTAACATTGCTACCTGATAATACTAGAAGGGGCTGGTAGGAAACATGCATAAAGTGAATTCGACAGTTGAGATTCATCTGGTACAAATAGTGTAGATGATGAATCTCACCCGTCGAATTCATTTTATGGATTTTCTTTCATGTTTTCAATTATTTCTCATACTAGAAGGTTCTGTCCCATGGATGCACGGGGTAGTAGAAACTAGAACGAAAAGCGTTCACATTGATGTCTTTTTGTTCTTATGTTCTTTTTTCGTTCCTTGCGCTTGGAACGGGCACAATGCTAAATAGGAGTAGAAAGGTAGATAATTTGGACATAAAAACCAACCTTTGAGCAACTGGTATGCCTTGTGCTAACAAATTCTCGTAACAATCAGAACCGAACTTGGTACCAAATATCCTTGAACAAAATGAAAAATAGGTGACGTTGTCTTTTTTTTTTTAAACACAACGTAAATTCTAGAAAATTAGAGGGAAATGGCTACAATTCGCACACATTAAAAGTGTGTACTATATGCACTTAGTATATGGTCCAAATTGTGTCACCTCATTGGCAATCATAACGTTTTTTTTGTTTTTTGTAACTTTTCAGCAATATGATTCGTAACATTTTCTATGATTCATAATATTTTGGAGTGTCGTTTATAAAAAAAACTGTAACTTTTATAATAAAAAAATCGTAACTTTTGTAGGGTTGTGTATGACACGTGTTAAGCACACCCATTGAGCAATTATTCCTGTTATTGTTGTTATTTCAAAGTGGTGTCGTTTTGATTGTAATCTGGTAGTTCAAGGCAGTTGTATAGAGGGTTGCCAAGTCAGCAATCCATGTGATAGGGTATCCACTAATCAGTTTGTGTTTCTTTCAAGTCTAAAGAGGGCTCATTTTGTAAATCATCGAGACATTTCTACCCAGAAAATAAAATACTGGAGTAGTTCTTCTTTCTCTAGAAGATTTTTTCATGATATCAAAGCGGGGCTCATTCCACCTCACATTTAAAAAAAATTCACAATCTACACACCACAATGACAGACCAGCAAAGAGGCTATACGATGATAGGACCCAAAAAGTAGCCACACGTGACAGACCTCAAACGTAGTTGCACGTGAGGGAGATGTTAAGAAATATTGTCCCACATTGCTTGGGGAAGTAATGGATAATCACTTCATGTATGCTGAGACCTCTCTACTTTTTGCTAATTGGTTTTGAGATGAATATAAAATTTCCATGACACACACTAAAATAAGGAATGTGTATTATAACATTTTCCTAATTAGAGAACCCCAAACGTAACTGACAAACAAATAGTTGGGGCACTTAAATAATCATCTTTTTTTCCACATGAAAATTGAAAATCATCCTGAGCCTTTTTAGAAGTTATGTTTTCATCCCGAGATTTAAATAAACCCTAAATTGCCCTTTACATTATATATCTATATATAATAAATGTCATATTAGGAGTTGAGGACTAAATTAAAAGTTGCATATAGGAGGCGGTAGAAAGTGGACCATTTTAAAAATTACGAGGTCCTCCACCATAATTAAAGGGATTTGGGATGAACCCAATCCCTTATATCACGCTGATTGACGCTATCTCACTAACCAGTATTCCCAAATCGACATTCCTTCCATTCCGCCATCCTCTCCATCCCGATCAAACTCAATCCCTGATGCTTCGACGTCTCACCATCGTCGAACGTCCATCCCAAAATCGGGGTCCAAATCCGTCCACCTTCGCCAGAAGTTTTTGTGTTCTTGAAACCGGCGCACTTCACCGTCCTTTCGTGGTCCGATAGCTTCATCCTCATCCTCCTCTGCCCTCTCGAACAAGGAGCGTGTCAAATCCGGATACTTATTCCCCCATGTTTTGAAACCACCTCGTAAACGATCATTGGAATCGTTGTAGTAGCCCCAATCATCACCACCTATATGGGTGAGTTTGTTTTGTCTCTAATGGCCATTGATTTAGCTTTATTCATAGAGCACAACACAGAGATTGTGTTTCGAGAAAATAGCTCCCGTATATCATTTTTTACCATTATTATTCCTGATTTTACCATATTTATTGAGTTTGAGTTATTTTTTACCATGATTACTGGTTCTTTACCTTTTTTTTACCATGATTATTCCTAATTTTACCATATTTACTGAGTTCGAATTGATGTTTTCACCACAATTACTCAGTTACAGTATTAGTTTACCTTTGCCATTTTTTTACCATGATTATTCAAAATTTCTCCATCTTTACTATGGTGGTATTTATTTTTACCATAAACTTGGTGTTTGGCTCATGTATGCCATTTTTACCATATTTACCGGTGCGATTTTTTTTAATTTTTTTTATCATGTTCCGTTTATTTTACTATGTGTGAACATTTCCATTTTTATTTTAACCATGACCGTACGAAATTGAGGGATGAGTTTGTTGTGGCTTTTTGAATTATGATGGCTTTTTTATTTTTTCTTTTAGTTTCAAATTTCATCCATTTAAAATGGAAACCAAATCAATGGGATTTGGTTGTTTTGAATGTTTGAAATTTTTGAAGATATAATCAATCCCACTAATTTAGGAAGACAATATACACATACATATGGATATCTTAGTAAAAAGGTAAGATAGGTAATTTACACTCTGAGAGGATGAAAACACAAGTCCATAAAATATGGGGGATGAAAATCTAAGTGGTATCCAAAAAGCGGATGAATATTTAATTACCTCCAAATAGTTGCATCATATGTTATTCTTCCAAAACTTGAGCGTATAAATATTAGAATCGAAATTTGTTTCTTTGGTTTCCATACATAATAGGAAGGCGATAAAAAAAACAACAAAAATCTATTATATGAACTATTTCTTGTATCTGTAAGTTAACAGAAAAAACTTATGCATGTATATTGGATCCATGATAATAAGCAAAACATTAAGAGATAAGACAGAAAAATCAAGCTATAATACCCGTATTTTTATATTTTTTAAAAAGGTAGTTTTTTTTAATTTTTGAATGAAAAAATAATTTTTGGAATATTTATATAATTTTCGGTGGATAGTGATATGTAAAAGTTAGGAGCTTGAATTTTATTGTTGCCATAAAGTGTGTAAGAGGAGTTGGAGTACACATTTCGGATGAGGGAGAGATGGAGCTTTAAATACTACTGTGCTTTGGCAAAAAAGAAAAAAAAAAAAGGTTTTTTAGTTTTTTTCGTTTTGTTTTTATTTAATTTTTTTTTTTTTTGCATTTGTTAGTTTTGCGTCAAATTTTCGTGGTTTATGGATTTGTCTTGACGAGACGAATCCATAAACCACAAAAACTTGACGCAAAACTAACAAATGCAAAAAAAAAATTGAATAAAGACGAAATGAAAAAACTAAAAAACTAATTTTCTCTTTTTTGCCAAAGCACCCTGAGATGTTCGTTGAAGATATATTGAATGTGGGGTAGGTAATAGAATTGAATAGTTTCCTTATACAATGCATGGGATGGGTTGGCTTGGCTGAATATAGTCAAAGAGAGACACATTTTGACTAGGCCAGTAGCCTTATGGCCGTGGGTATTGTTTTGAGATTATTTTCTATGTGATCAGGGCCGGCATAGGGCCTAGGGCACTTTTTGACCCAATAAAAAAAAATAAAAAGGCCCAATATAACTTACAAATGATCTAAACAATTGTACTGGGCCTAACTAAAATAGACCATGATAAAAATAAAAAATAAAAAGTCACTTAGCCAATAATTTAAAACTTTTGACATTTTTAAAAGGAAAGACAATGAACTTTTGCAATCGAACATAAAGACAAAAAAATATTTGACATTTTAAAAGGAATGATAAGGAAGTTTTACAATAGAAGATAAAGACAAAAAAAAATTAATGAAATGTCACTAATTTTTAAAAGTTCTAATTTCAAATAAAAAATTCAAAAAAAACAACTCCTGCCTCCTGACCAATCACCACCCCACCTCTGGAAGACCACTTCCGGCGACCCAAAAAGTTAGTGACATTTCACTAAAGTTTTAATTTCGAATAAAAAATTCAAAAAAAAAATCAACTCCTGCCTCCAGGCCAACCACCACCCCACCTCCGACCGACCACTTTCGATGACCTAAAAAATTATTGACATTGCACTAATTTTTAAAAGTTTTAGTTTTGTTCATAAAATTCAAAAAAACATACTTCTGCCTCTTGGCCGACCACCACTCCACTTCCAGTCGATCACTTCTCACGACCCAAAAAGTTAGTGAAATGTTTACTAACTTTAAAAATTTCTAATTTAGTGTTAAAAATTAAAAAAAAATTAAAAATGGCCATATCGCAACTTGCTGGTTGAAATTTAACTCTATACTATTTTTTAGGGGAAGAAGAGTGATAGTGCGACCAAGTATAAAAAAACAAAAAGAGGTTTAATTGAATCACCGAATCTGAAATATAAAGTTCTGTTGGGGAACGTAAGAACAAAGTAAAAACCAATTCCACTGAGGAAACACAAAGCAAAACAGGTGTTGAAGAGAGAGAGAGAGAGAGAGAGAGGATGAGTTGTTAATGGCGATCAAAGTAGAGACATTGTTGATGTTGTCCAAAAATTTTGTTTTGGCCTTCCGGGCTTCCAGCTCAACAATTTCAAAATTTGAAGGTCCTTTCTTAAACGGAAATATGTGCCGTCCTTCCACTCAATCGAATTTTTTTGATGTATTTATGACTACTAGTTTTAGGCGACGTGCGTTGCACGTTGCTACGTGCTCAGTCTGGTAGACAATGGTTATCAACGCTTTACACTTTGTGAGAGATCAGCTATGTAATGTACACTCGTGCTTAGTATTTAACAACTTTACCCAAGCACATACAATCATTGTCGCAATAAACATGAAACATAGATCAAAATTGTTTAAAGTACAAAAGTGTTTCTTATTTTTGCCAAAAACAGGTACCTAAGTAGGGGAAGAAATTATACTCAACACATGGAATTCACATCTAAGGTTCTACATGTCTTTATAATAGTTTTGTTTTAAAGAACCATGCATGAAAGGAATATAATGCAAAGAAAACAATAGATCATCCATTCACCATT
The DNA here is from genome assembly GCA_963854785.1 of Vaccinium vitis-idaea. NCBI lineage: Eukaryota > Viridiplantae > Streptophyta > Magnoliopsida > Ericales > Ericaceae > Vaccinium > Vaccinium vitis-idaea. The sequence continues at coordinate 37,406,994 of OY978221.1, read as the reverse complement.
TGACTTCTAACTTCTCAAAACATATGAATCCTGGCCCGAATAATCCAACTAACTGACGTCGTAACAAATTAATCAAATGCAATAAACATAAGCAGAAAGCCCGAATAATCCAACTAACTGACGTCGTAACAAATTAATCAAATGCAATAAACATAAGCAGAAAGCTTAGAATCGAAAACAAAATAACGAAGCCAAACTTTCAGCAGGGGAAATAAAACAAAGGAAAGAATAACACAATAAAATATACTAAGAGATTTGTCATTTTTCCATTTCCCAATGCAGAGTTGGAACTCCGACCTTAGGGTGAGAGGAGTTTCTTAGGAGCCTGAGTGGACAATAACAATAACCTACAATAAAAATAGAGAATATACAAACTAATATTAGTAAGTAGGGAAAAAAAAAACTTAACAAAAGCAAATAAAATCAGATAAGTATTGTTCAAAAAATTAAATTTCCTTGACAAGCAAAGCTTCAATGTTTCTTCACCCACAGTCAACTTAGGATAGTTTCTTGACTTTCCAACTCCCAATTCTCACCTTATTATTTCTTCAACACATCACTCTCTATCTTTTGTAGGCTTATTTATTAGAATTCTCATCTGGGTCACAAACTAGCTGGAATCACCGCCTCTGACGTCGTTGGCACAGGGGTTTTGGTTCTATGTGACTAATGGCAAACTGGTGCAGTACTATTTGAAGTGCAAGGCCTATGATAAGGCATCTTCATCTGAGTTTCTTCTTCTAACTCTCATTCCAGTCTCTCTCTCTCTCTGTTTCTCTCTCTCTCTCCCACCTTCGTCGGGTAAAAACCGGGATAAGATTTATGGGTAGAAGGGATGTTTAGCGTGCTCCAAAAATCTGCTATAGATGGAGAGAGAGAGAGAGAGAGAGAGAGGAGACTCATTGTTGGTCTCAATAAATATTGTGAACCAGATTTTATGGGAGTTTTTGTACCTTTCAATTTTGTTCACACAAAAAAAGTACTGGATATGGTACATCACAGCCGCACCAACAGTGTCTCATTAATGTTAAAGGTTTTTGCAAAGGGAAGAGAAGAGGTTTTTGGACTTGGGTGCCAAGTAATTCTCAAACATGGAGCAATTAAGGAATGATCTTTGACTTTTGGGCAAAATTTTAAGTCATGCTTGTACTGAAATTTATTGAATGGAGAAAATAGTGTACTGAAATTTACATGGGAAAACGAAGGGTATGATGGTCTTTACACCCATATGGCAAGCGACCACCACGGTGGTTCTTTATAAACAAGTGTGTAGATAAAGGTTTTTGCACAGGGAAGAGAAGAGGTTTTTGGACTTGGGTGCCAAGTAATTCTCAAATATGGAGCAATTAAGGAATGATCTTTGACTTTTGGGCAAAATTTTAAGTCATGCTTGTACTGAAATTTATTGAATGGAGAAAATAGTGTACTGAAATTTACATGGGAAAACGAAGGGTATGATGGTCTTTACACCCATATGGCAAGCGACCACCACGGTGGTTCTTTATATACAAGTGTGTAGATAAGTTTTGCCTTAAACTTTAAGGGGAATCATTTTGGAAAAAAAAAATACAAATCTATTACTTTTGAGTCCCCAAAAAAATGAGAATTGAGAGCTTTTTATTATTTATCTTAGTATCAAAAAGGGGTGAATTTGTCAAAGTAGCGACTTTGGGGAACTTCTATCACATGTTTAATCAAACAATTGTTGATTGGTTGTTAGTAAAATGAAAATTAAAATCACAATAGAATATAGTAGTTTATACTACAGGAAAGGGGTATATTTATGAACTGCTCATGGGGCCTATTTTTGGATTTCACGTAAACAATCCAAACCGCATATTAATTTTGAAATAAAATTTTTAAGTGTTCTTGCAAAAATTCAGCTCAATTTGACATGCATAAGTGGGTGATCCAATTTTTCTATTGGATCAACCACTTGTACATATTCAATTGAGTTGATATTTTCCAAGGTGATTCGAATAATTATTTTAAAACTATTCATGTGAGACTAAAAAATAAATCCCGCAATATACATCCTTTGGTATCCGTAGTTGGATCGAATCTGTTTTGAAAGGAGATTATGCCTATGTGGTATACCGAAGTACAAGGAAATGCTTCTTTAGAAAACACTAGTAGAGAAACGAATGGCCAAACTCAATTCTACACAAGGACGAAATTTCTACAAAGATCCCGAACCAAGGAGGCATTCTAGCGGGAGGCGGGCGCGGGCGTATAGGAAGGCTAATCACTACATAAGTACGACTACAAGTCAAGTCGAAAACGACTCTGTTCTAATCTCGTTGGGATTGGATATGGATGGGGAATCTATAGACCGTAGTAGTTCACCATTCTCTCTAACTAATATACGATACAATTGAACTTCAAGGCACGACAAAAAAAAGAAAGAGCTAGGCATACATAAAGATTTGTACATAAAATGTACAAATTAATTGGTTTGGGACCATTACAGGACTCATATAGATGATCAGAGCCGTTAATGTTCTTCCAAATAATAACATTGTTTGGTAGAGATGAAGGGAAACTAGATAGAGCAAAGGAGAGGAAGGGAGAGGAGCTGATCGTAACATACTAACATTTGGGCCAACTCTTGCTTTGGCTAAATAAACCAAAAACCTGTGATAATGGAAGATGAGATTTAGCATATAAGCAGCGTGTTGCAGAGAATTTTTTTTTTGGTTCGTCGTGTTGCAGAGAATTACTAGTACCATATCTCTGTCAAAAATTTGAATTTATTAGATTTGTTATTCTTCAGTTTAATGGGAGAAAAAAAAAAAGAGGATATATGTTACCTCAATTTTTGTTCTCTGTTTTTTTTTTTAATTTTTAAGTTATGTATATTTTTCATGTTCTGCAAGTAATTATCTACCCTCGGGCCTATGTAAGGATACCGCCTTCAATGTGTGTGGTTGTGAAATGGAGAGAAACAATTCTATTGTGGAATAAGGGAGTTTCGTTTCAATTATTTATTTCTTATAATTGCATATGTTTGTTAGATATTTAGTAATTGATCTAATTGTGTTAATTTTTTTTATTATTAATCACTTTGCCATCGTCGTTGTTTACTCTGCGGATAAGGTTAATCATATCTTGATTTTTTAGAAAAGTTCACTGCGTGTAAGAGTGCTATAATGGTAACTATAGCGTTTATCATATTAGATTTTTTGGTGTGATATTTCTTGAAGTAGCTTTTAGATTAAACACTTTCTTCGCATATAATTATATATCATATCTTTACTCTAGGATTGAGTACGTGTTGATTGACTTGAAGCTACTAGAAAAATATAGGTGAAGAGGAAACAAGCACCATACGTAGAATTTTCGAGACTGCAACAGCAGATTCAGCTTCAAAAAACAATAGGAGACACCTGCTTCTAATTATTGAAATGACTTTTAAGAGGTGCATAGTTGGGAGTTATCCTTAAACTTATAAGGATCATGCTTCTCTCAATTGTATCGAAACATTGAAGAAGTCTGGATTCATCACTTCTAAGAAATTTCCATAACAACAATGTTATTCTCTCAACCAAATTGCTCACTACAGGAAGATAACTCACATGTTGTCTCGGTTATTTAATTAACTTTCGGTGACTGTCTGCTATATAGGATAAGTTATTGTCCATTCAATTAGAAATGCCTAGTAATAGTAGATGAGCATTGAAGTACTCCGAATGAACTTGCTTTGTGAGGTTACTTTTTAGATATTTTGTTAAATTGCAATTATTTTTTTGGTAGAGGTGTTGAATGATTTACGGAATTTGACAATTTAAACTAATTGTGTGTACCTGAGGGGGTGTTCCACTACTAAAAAAATAATTTTTTTTCAAAAACTAAAACAGGTCATTCTCTCAGAATATATCAAATAAAAAACAGTGAAAAACCAGTTTATTCTAAAAATACCCTTAGCGGAACACCCCTGAATTTGTCTCGTGCATAGCACGGGATTCCTGCTAGTATTACTTGCAAAGTAACTTTTTGTCATGTGAGTTGTGTATACGACAAGTGTCCCATAATTTTTATTTTTTCATTTATTGTGATCTCATAATATCCAGAAAAATTCCACTGTTGCCTTTCCTATTAAGCAGAAGCAATTCAATTATATTTGCTGGAGTGAGAAAATTATAGTTGGTAGAAGCAATCCAATTATAGTACTCCGACTAATCAATAAGTTTTCACAAATTTCCCAAAACAACTACAATTTGGACTTCAATTAGCCAGTGCAAAAAAGGAATGTTTTTTTAGGAAATAGAAATATTTTCATTTAAATGTCACACCAAACTAGATATTCCCGCCCAAAAGTTCACCATCGCCACCCCAAAATTGACCACCGATACACCCAAGTGTTCGGTTAAGCAGTAAAATTGCGAATCTGAAACAAAAATGAGAATGATTATTTCTTAACACATGCAAACATGAAGATGGGAAGGTTCATTCATTTCAGTCTCAATTCTTGTCTGTTCCATTTCAGTTAACCAAACGCACTCTTACATTAACACTCATTGGGTTCAGCGCATTGAAATTATATATCACACATGATGACATGACATACTTTCTTGTACCAAAAACTAAGGTACAAACCAAACCAAAACCAAGTTATATGAAAATGACCATTACATCCCTCACTCCTCGACTTAAACAACGCATATATCCTCAGCAAGAGTGGCAATACATGTAATTCTGCTTAACATCAGTGGCATGTTTGCTAACACCACATATCTCTTGCTACGTTTGCAATTTAGGGGTGAGCAAAACCCTGTATAACCCGGTCCCAAAAAAAAAACCTGTATAACCCAATCAACCCACCCGACCCAATACCGGTCGGGCGGTTTCGAGCACTCCAGTCAGTCGGATACGGGTTGAAAATGCCGAGAGATTTGGGTTTCGGTCAGATCACGGGTCACAACTCCTCCAAACAGCTCAAACCAACCCGACCGACCATATATATGTATATATATACTTCAACTGCATACATCACAAACTGGTTTTCTCCCTACATGACATCTGTGGCATTTTGAACGCAGAAAACCAGGAACAACCCAAAAAAAAATAACCAGCATTGTACAAAATATTTACCCTAGACGCATTCTTCCAAGAATGTCTGCCAATCTAAGTTCTCCTTAAGGTATGATTACATCCCCCACCATCACATCCAAATACAGTCAAAATGGAAAAGGCAAAACGAACATAGATATGCGGCGTACAGACAGTCAAAGCAGTTTACATACACGTTAAACAACCTAGGGGTCAGACAGTTTGCTGGAAAAGGTTCTTGATCAGCGAAAGGCGTCCTCCGAGTTTATACAGAACAAGGATGCTGTATTTCCGATTTCATTTAGTGAACTGCCTACGTCTCTTCCTTCGTCTCTTTTCTTCATGCCAGTAGGTGAATTCCTCAGTTATTGGTGACCTGCGGATCAAAATAAGTTAGACTCAGCAATTACGCTATCACGACCGTACCCTGCATTGATTCCATGGCCTGGAAATAACACCCACCCAACGTGGAAAATAATCGCCAAACTCACAAGATGCATCATTCTCTTTTATTACAATCTAAAAAATAAGCCTCATCTCTGTGTGTGTGTGTGTGTGTGTGTGTGAGAGAGAGAGAGAGAGAGGATCATTTTCTCCACAATACAGCACAAAACTTGGTTACTCCTAATGCTCTGCCACTTAACATCAGCGAATTTAGATGGTCAGACAACAGCTGAAACAGTCACTGAAGATAAAAATCAATATGCAGACAGAAGCACAAAAGGGAATCACTTGGTTAAAATTCCCACCAAGATCTTAAGAGACTCTCATGGGGATCATGCAGCTAACATTCACCCAGCAAATTCAGAGACACGCTTTGATTACAAAAGCATGACTTAACATATAACTTCCTCCTCTACACAACCCATTTACCATCATCTACATTACCCCTAAATAAAAAATTCAGTCCATGTGAACAGACCCCTTCTCAACTACTTTGATAATCCAAAGCTTATTCTGTCAATCCTACACAGGCAGATCAGACTTCATTCTAATAGGGGCTGAAGAAAAAGTAGATTTAAGAAAGTAGCAATATCTCACATGCTCTGAACACGATGTGAGCACAAGGAAGAATGCATTGTCAATCTCTGTCCCAAATTTCTTGTCTTTTACTTGTACAGACATCATAAAAAATTGTTTATGTTCTCAAAGGTATACTAGTTTTTACATGCAACACGCCAATACAGATCTTATCTAATAGATCTCAATCATTTATATTAAACAAAGTTTTCAAAATCATAGAAAACATTGTAGATTAAAAAATATAAGTAATTTAAGAATGGCACGCAAACCCAAAAATGGACAAGACATTAGGGACAGAGGGAGTATTATTCAATTAAAATATTGCTGATCAATATAAAATGGTTCTCTTTACGGGTGTTTAGGTAATTTAGCAAGTTCCTGCACGAGTAGTTATTAGGTGCCCCTGGGCCAACATGCTGTCCGAGGCCCCTTCACCACCGCATTATTATGGGACCACATAGTGCCCCAAGCCTGTCCACCATATATTGATGTAAGACCCGTAGTTTGTCTTGGAAGTTGGGGAGGTGGGACCCACATCAATATGTGGGTGTGAATGGGCATGGGGCACCACGTGGCAGTGCCCTGGGGGGCACAAAATAATTTTCCAGTTGTATGATTCTGGGTCAACTTATTTACTTGATTTACAGCTATGATTCTCTTTAAGTACCATAAAAGTTTTAAAAGTCTAGGGGATTGATATTTTTCTTTGATTTTTCTCAAAGTTATAGTTTCAGATGGTTTAGAAAGTCTACAAGTCTATATCAGCAACGCAAGGCTTCTATTTTAATAAAGTTTATACTAAAAAGAAAGAGGAGCTTTAGAAACCTCTTCTATATGACACAATCAGACCCTATGTGTGATACCCAAGGCTCTGGGTGTGATTCCTTAACCTATCTTCGCTCTTTTCCAACTTTTTGCGTAAACAAACCCTAATCAACTTTCACTGGTACTCTTCACAAAGCCCAAAAGAACCTGGTTTTGGTCCCGTTATTCCTTTATAGTTACTCCCCAACGCTTATCCTTCCAATAGTAACAAAAACCCAAAAAACTTGCATTCATCCTTCGTCAATTTAATGCAGGAAGAAGAATAATGCAGGAAAGTATTCCCTTACCCATTTATAAGTTTCTGATGTTGCTGAGTCAATCTAGTGCAAAAGGAACATCTTAGGCTCAATACAAACGATTTCCAGATGATGTGAGACACCTCAAATGGATAATGTCACAGCAGAGCATAAACATCACAACCAACCATAATCCCTGCTAAAGAAACGACTGATTGTCCACGACCTAGATATTATTTCTTGCTCTCTAAAAACTTAGATGCATACAGAAATAATTCTCAGGATTCATTAAACCTCTATAAAAAAACAAAAGGCGTTATCCTAACTACAGTGGAGATGAGAATGGAACACTGCAGATGCGTGAGAGAATATAGTACAAAAAACACATTTCTCATAACTTACCCACTCAAATTGCACACAGCATCCTCCATTGCACGAAGACTCATTTTTTTTACCTAAACAAAAGGCTCAAAATGTTTAGTAATTACACAGCGTAAAGCACACAATACGCAACAACTGCATAGTGGAATAATCAATTTCTAAAGAACGCATATGTTAACAAAGAAATCAAAGAAATAATCGTGTGTAGGTTCACAATGTGCTTAAGTTCATAAACGTGGGACATATCACTGCCAACATAATTGTTGAACGTCGTAATGCCCCTTATAATGCAGTAACAAATATAATTGAGCGCCTTTATAGTTACCAGTGCACTACAAGCCATGTAATGACCAGAGGTGAGGGTGGACAATGGTGGTGAGGATCATTTTTAACAGAGACATATAGACATAGTACAAATGCTAAATGAAACACATTACATGGAGTGACATTCAGTTACAGAAACAAACTGCAGGGTTGTCTCAAAACACAAGCATATAGAACAAGAAAATACATTAAGCAACCACCAGCAGTCCACTACTAATATTTACTCGAATTTTCTTACAATGGACAGGAATCATGAAAACCAAACTAAAAATCATTTGAAGTTCACAGAATGAGATTGTTTACCTCCAACTTGTCTTCTTTAGCCCTATGATTTTTTGGAAGTACACGGAATTCATCCGTCAAATGGACACACTCTTGAACATTCTCAGGTGACACAAAGTTAAGTGCAACATTTATGCATGACTGCAAAAAATATGAACATGGATGATAAGAAAACCATTTTGGAAATGTATGCAAATACAAAACAGGCTCATAGAGCAGAGAATTTGAACCACGTGAGCTCTCCGTAAAACCCCAGGCATAATATTGTACTAAAGATAGATATTCCCAACTCCATTACTTGACATTTGTCTGTATTTCAGTTTAAGAGACGAATTGCAAATCTGAAGGCTTGTAACTTCTTGATGTAATTTCAGGGACAGAACTGGGACAGTACAGAGGGTTTTTGCCTAACCCCACCCTGCGCCCATAGCAAATTCCTCCCTTACCCTTCCTAAACACGATGTTTAACCCCATCCCCGTTCATGAACATCCACTGTTAGCCCGGCTTAAGGCTACTGTAAAATTAAATGAGACATGAAACAGGGCATGTGCAAGATGACAATAATCATATCATAATGGGTAACTGCTGCAAACAAACTGGGCCGAGCAGAGTAAATTTTGAAGTGTTTAAGCTCGGCTAGTTCAAAACTAGGCGAACTCCAGCCAACTCGAGCTAAAACTCAATCTTGAGCCAAACAAAAATAATAAAAACGAGCTCTAGCTCAAATAAGGAAAATTTAGTGAAATCGTGGAAATTATTACACAGATGCTAAAATTGAATTTTATAACTACATTTCTAGTGTTTGCGAATCTACTCAAGCCAAGCTTCAACTAACTTGAGCTTAGCTCGTTTACGAAACCAGCCTTAAAATTTGACTCGAGCTTGTTTGTTGACTTAACAAGCTAAGCTTGAACAAGCCCTTGTTGAGTCAAGCCGAGCTCACAAACGGCACGGTTTGGTTGCAACCCAAGGTACTGCATCTCAATTAGACAAAGTACCAGCAACAAGAGGAAGTCACCCAACCTTAGACAGCTAAGCTCTGTTCCATCTCATCAATTTCTACTGAAATCCTCCAACCACCACCAAGTCCGAAACAGCCTTCAGCTTAAATGCTGATCCCAAATGCAAATGAGCATAGAATGCAATTTGGGACTTACAGATGGTGTGGTGATGGGGCATTTCAAAGGGCTTTCCTGTTCCAGTTCTGCCTGACAATGGCTCTGCAGGCTCAAAGACAAACTAACAGTAGGGGTCAGGGCTTAGGCATTGTCAAGAAAAATTGTCTCTTCATGATTGGGAACTAGAGCAGTTTCAGTAAGCGGGGAATCGACCTTGAAGGGCAGCAATGTTGGCAAGGAGAGGTGGAAGGTTTGCCTTCTCACACGTTTGTGTCCTATGAGAACGGACTCCACTACCTACAGAAAATGCATAGAGGTGGGTCCCACACGGATGATCCAAACCGTTCAATGCAAACGGGGAGATATTGGATCAACCACTTACGAACGTCGTATCGAGGTGATTTCTCGCGGGGCCCCTCGGAAAATTATTCTAAGATGAATGAATGCAAACTGGGAGATATTGGATCAACCAGTTACGAACGTCGTATCGAGGTGATTTCTCGCGGGGCCCCTCGGAAAATTATTCTAAGATGAATGAACGGTTCGGATCATCCGTGTGGGACCCACAAACACCTCTGTGCATTTTCTATACCTATGGGGCTGTACCCATAGGTTTTCCGTATGAGAACACTTTGGTTAAGCAATTCAATATCATTCAACTCAAACTTGTTTTCAGGAATTTGGCATGGTCGGGGTAACAAGGAAGGTGGCCCCAACATTTAAGATTCTCTAATTAAGCTGTAGATTTCATACAGCATTAGTTTCAGTGGGTCTTTTTGCACGAGTGGCCGCCCTTTTTTATGTTCTTTAGTTCCTTAGTCCCAAAACAGTTAGCATCCCTAGATGCTCTTTTTGAGTGGTGTATACTGTTAGGAGTGTTCAGGGGTCAGTCAAGGTAGGGTTTTGAAATGCACTCATCACCTAAACCGATTAGGTCGAGTTGAGGAATGACTCACCTGATTTCAAACCAGTTATTCTTCAGACCAAAATACATGTCATCCACTTAAAATACAAATTATATGTCTATGTACTTGGGGGTGGCAATGAAGGGCAGAACGCTAACAATGGGGCAGGGGGAGGAAGATTGGAGAGATGGAAGAATCAATCTGGAACCACTGTTGATGGCTGTCTCGCTTCTGAGCCACGCTTCATGGGGCTTTAAGAGAGAGAATAGAGATATTTATATCTAAGAGAGGCTTGCGAGAGGGAAAAAAAAAAAGACGAGAGATTGGGCTTGCAAGAGTGAAAGGAGAGAGAAGTGAGTCATCCCCACACTGACAAGATGGAGAAAAAGTACGTTTCTTGGTCGGTGTGTAGTCTTCGATACTGCATAAGTTTGAAATGGAAAAATAAATATGGAGGAGGAGTTGACTAACCTAACATGGGTACAAAGGAGTATATACTTACCCATACATTCAATCGAGTTATAAATA